>CM075435.1:3654698-4071698 GCA_037832385.1 Rhizophora apiculata | reverse complement strand
TGACTAGAACTTATACCCACCTTAGAAATATTAATTGTGTATAAATATGGTTATTATGAACATTTGGATAGATGACATAATGCCTAATTTCACATTATGATGATGATGGTAATTAAACTAACTCATAATTTCCCCCCAACAAAAAAAACATAGCAAACAAAGCTTTTATTAGATGACATTACATAAGAACAATATATCAAAGTGGATCTTCAAGCTTAGCACCAACCCAATACTTGAAAATGTTGAATTTTAGATACACAAATGCATTATTGTCTCAATATTAAACTCTCATCTTGCTTATATGCTCTTCATGTAAAATGTCCATATTATTGAAGTTGATTAGGCATTTAGGAATTCTCAATAGCTTTAGTAGCTACCTTCTTTCTTCATGTTCATCCAACATCTCCAAGACATTGTGAGAAATAATGATGATGGTAATACCCAAAACAATAGCAAATACTTCTAGTATACCATTGTCGTAAATGAAATAAATTATGAGATACAAGAAAATAATTTTAGGGACAAAATGTCTTAGCAACAATGATAGGGATGAATAAGACAAATTGATAGTGTTGTAAGTGTGAAAAAGCAAAGAACAATCTTCCAATCAACTGAATCTGAAATGGAAGTGCACATTGTTGACACGAGAATAGAATCATGTGTTAAAGTGAGTGCAAAAGGGAAAAGTGAGGGTTTCTCACTACCCAAAGTTTTAACACATAAATAAGGTAAGAGATTAAAAGAGACATAATTAACTCTAACAAGGTTTTGATGGCTAAAATCAACCAAAATGGCAATGGCATGAACTTGCCATGAGTCCAAAAAAAATTAAGAATGAGTGAGATGGTACATGCAATCCTTGTGATCTATCAAATCTAAGGAAATTGGAGGTGAGGGAAGAAGATCCAGGAAAAATGGAAATCTTTAATAACAATAGAGTTGCCCATGTAAAAATAATAGCTAGCACAGTAGCTATTATTCTCCTCCACCTCAAAATCAGTTAGGGCTAAACAATTGAATCCTGGCATGGCAAGAGAAAAAAAGTTTCATTAGGAGAAGAGAGAGAGAGCTTCTAAAAAATTGGAAGGAGAGAAGGGTTGCTGCCTATTTATAATCCCCAAAATTAGAATGTTGTGCTAGAAAAATTGTAGTTGTTGTGCTAGCAAAACTGTAAGTGTTGTGCTAGAAAAACTAAGAGGAAAAAAGGGTTGCTGCACGTGAAACTCAAATTTGTCTTGGGTAGCTTGAGAAAAATAGAGAGGAGAAAATGGTTGTTGTACCTATTTATAAAAGGCCTATTTAAAATCTCTAAAAATTATTTGTTTGTAGCATGAAACATGGAATTGTTGTGCGTAAAAAACTGAAAGGAGCATTGTACGTGAAACTTTTTGTTGTACTAGCTAACGGGGCTACAAAGCTTAGAATGTGAAAATATAAAAAGGCAACTTATCACTTTATAGTATTATAAATGTACTTCACTCTTATATTAAATAGGTTTGTTACTCTTGTTCCTCTATTAGTCTTAAATCATGATGGCAATTACAGTTTATAAGTTATGGCATCACCTTTTTTTAATTAAATTCAAATATTTGGATTAATATTAAATTTTGTTTCATTTAAATATGTGCAAAATGTTTGTTATTTTAATACCCAAAAGCCTAAAAAATGTCCATCAAAAACTATAAAAACAAACCTGAAGTTCCCAACTTTACCCTAGGATCTACTAGTCTGTGATACTGAGAGGGGGGTGAATCAGTATCACACCCCTTAAAAAAAACTCTGATAATTTAAGCCAAAATGAACTCTTTCCCATATTCAACTAAGGTAAATCTATTGTTACCTACTAATCACAATAGTCCTCAAAGTTACCTTTCAGACACCTTGCCTATTAGACGAATCAGTTATTCTTGACTAGGTCTTCTTTTAGGTTATGGGTTTGATGATTCTTTAATTGTGTTCACAATTCAATTCAAAACACAGAATGAAAATTCAAAGCAAGGACATGAGAGATTTACGTGGTTCCGTCAATGTGACGTACTCTACGGTGGTAAGGATTCTTCCTCTACCGAGACAATCCACTATACTTGAGAACACCAGTGTGGTATCCCCTATGATCACAATGGATGTCTTAATCTTCTACTCCTTTCACTATTACAAATACAAAGCAATCACAATACAAAGAGTGTCACTTACTGCATCTACCCTTTTTCTAGCTTGTGTTGCCTCTATTTGATTTGAATAGGCTGCTTCACTACCATTTGGAAGATCACCAAAACACTTTCTAACCTCTCTTGAAGAAATCTAAAAATTCGTTGAGTTCTCTCAAATGCTTCACCGAATTTCTTCTCTAGGTTGTCTCACCCAACTCCTGGTTTCACTGTCTTACAGTCTCACCCATCTTCTGATCTCACCATCTCACCGTCTCACCCGTTTTCTGGTCTCACCGTCTCACCTGGTCTGGTCTCACCCATTTTCTGGTCTCACCAATTCTGGGTCTCACAGTGTGTTCTGATATCACACGTTTCACCCTTTTCTTGTCTCACCAATTTTGGTCTTCCAGTGTGTTTTGGTGTCACCCGTTTCACCCTTTTCTGGTCTCACCAATTCTGGTCTTTCGGTGTGTTCTAGTGTCACCCATTTCACCGTTTTCTGGTCTCACCGTCTCACCTGGTCTGGTCTCACCCATTTTCTGGTCTCACCAATTCTGGGTCTCACAGTGTGTTCTGATATCACACGTTTCACCCTTTTCTTGTCTCACCAATTTTGGTCTTCCAGTGTGTTTTTGGTGTCACCCATTTCACCCTTTTCTGGTCTCACCAATTCTGGTCTTTCGGTGTGTTCTAGTGTCACCCATTTCACCCTTTTCTGGTCTCACGTCTCACCTGGTCTCACGCCTCACCTGTTCTCACGCCTCACCTGGTCTCACGCCTCACCTGGTCTCACGCCTCACCTGGTCTCACGTCTCACCTGGTCTCACGCCTCACCTAGTCTCACGTCTCACCTGGACTCACGCCTCACCTGGACTCACGCCTCACCTGGTCTCACATCTCACCTGGTCTCACGCCTCACCTGGTCTCACGCCTCACCTGGTCTCACGTCTCACCTGGCCTCACGCCTCACCTGGCCTCACGTCTCACCTGGTCTCACGCCTCACCTGGTCTCACGCCTCACCTGGTCTCACATCTCACCTGGTCTCACGCCTCACCTGGTCTCACGTCTCACTTGGTCTCACGCCTCACCTGGTCTCACGCCTCACCTGGTCTCACGTCTCACCTGGTCTCACGTCTCACCTGGCCTCACGCCTCACCTGGCCTCACGTCTCACCTGGTCTCACGCCTCACTTGGCCTCACGCCTCACCTGGCCTCACGCCTCACCTGGTCTCACGCCTCACCTGGTCTCACGCCTCACCTGGTCTCACGCCTCACCTGGTCTCACGCCTCACCTGGTCTCACGCCTCACCTGGTCTCACGCCTCACCTGGTCTCACGCCTCACCTGGTCTCACGCCTCACCTGGTCTCACGCCTCACCTGGTCTCACGTCTCACCTGGTCTGGTCTCACGCCTCACCTGGTCTCACGCCTCACCTGGTCTCACGTCTCACCTGGTCTCACGCCTCACCTGGTCTCACGCCTCACCTGGTCTCACGCCTCACCTGGTCTCACGCCTCACCTGGTCTCACGTCTCACCTGGTCTCACGCCTCACCTGGTCTCACGCCTCACCTGGTCTCACGGTGTTTCACCCTTTTCTCGTCTCCCACGTTTCTGGTCTGTTCTTCACCGTCGCACATTTCTGGTCTGCTCTCACTGTCGCACGTTTCTGGTCTGCTTTCACCGTCGCACGTTTCTGGTTTGCTCACACCATCGCACGTTGTTGGTCTGCTCATACCGTCGCACGTTTCTGGGTCTGGTCTCACGTCTCTGATTTCCTCTCTTACGGTGGTTCCACCAATTCTGGTCTGCTCTCACCAATTCTGATCTGCTCTATTTCACTATTTTTTAGGTGGTGTCTCTAAAAGAAATAAGTCTTGATTTATATACTCCCTTCTATAAAAACCCTAGTAGGGTTTACTGTAACTGCGATAGATTTCCTTTCTTGCCCCTCCATGTGGCTTCATATTACTATTCCATTCAAAATTTAGCATTATCCTCCTTCTTAATTTATTTTTCTTGCCCTTTTCTTTCTATTGAAAACTCATCCCTTGAATGCTTGAATGAGCCACTTCTTCACACTTAAATCTAGTTGACAACAATTACAACCCATGCAAGGCTATGGGAACAACAATCTCCCCCTTTGTAATTATTGGCAACACTCACAACAAAAGCCATTATGCAATAATCCAGAAGCAGATGGATTACAACTTCCCCTAAATATGCACTCCCCCTTCCTTAACAGCTCCCCTTGCACTGTTGCTTCTCTCCCCCTAAATATGTCCTGATTTCAAGTAACCATGTCTATTATCTTTAGACTTTCTAACTCAAGTCATGACTTTGAATCTAGTTCAAGCATAGTCATTAATAAGGAAAAAATTTGTATAGAAAACTTTTGCAAAACCATTGACAATTGGTTTATACTTAATGTTGTTCCCACAGCCTTGTATAGGTTGTAATTGTTGTCAACTAGGTTTACGTGTACAAGAAAGTAAACCCACATGGAAGGGCAAAAAGGTAAAACCATACGGAAGGGCAAGAACGTAAAATCGCCACGTAAACCCTATTAGGGTTTCATGGAGTAGAGTATATAATGGTCTTAGAAGACAAAGAACAGGGTGAGTCGGCAATGTTGAGCATTCAGCAAAACCTAAACAACCAACTAATCAAAGAGAATACCAAACCCTATATGCAAGAACACCACCGGCAAGGATGAAAAGAGTAAACAGTGCAGCCGACGGACGAATCGAGTGAACAGTAGCCGTCGTGAACAGTAGCATCGTGAACAGTAGCCGTTGTGAACAGTAAGCTTGACAGAAAAATAAGAGAAAGCCGACGGGAGAGAAAACCGATTACGGCTAGACGGGGCTGGACAGCAGGACGAAGAAAAGCAGACCGGCGGAAGAAGAAATCAGACGGCCATAGAAGAGAGAGATACCGACGGCAACAAAGAACAACCGTCAAGAGAGAAAGAGGAGACAACCGGAACAGAGGAGATCCGGCAACAGCAGAAGGAGATCCGGCAGGGACAGAGGAGATCTGGCGACAGCAGATCCAGCGACAGCAGAAGGAGATCCGGCAGGGACAGAGGAGATCCGGCGACAGCAGAAGGAGATCCGGCAGGGACAGAGGAGATCCGGCGACAGCAGAAGGAGATCCGGCTGGGACAGAGGAGATCCGGCGACGGCGTGAGAGAGAGCCGGCTGGGACGGTGAGAGATCCGGCAGAAGGAGATCCAGTCGACGGTGAGAGATCCGGCAGAACTGGGATCCGGTCGACGGTGACAAATCCGGCAGACGGTGAGACAAATCTGGCAGGAAGAGAGAGAAATCCGGCGAGAAGAGAGAGAAATCTGGCGAGAAGAGAGAGAAATCCGTCAAGAAGAGAGAGAAATCCGACTAGACAGCAAGAGAGAGAGAAACGGACAGGCGAGCCGTGAGACAGTGAGATTGTGGGGCAAGGAGACGGGTGAGACCATGAGATGGTAAAAGCAGGAGTTGTGTGATACAACGTAGAGAAGGAATTCGGCAAAGTATTGAACTCAACGTATTTCCAGACTTCTTCAAGAGAGGTTAAAAAGCATTGTGGTGAACTTTTAAGCAGCAGTGGAGCAGCCTTTCAATTCAACAGAGGCAAGACAAGTTAGAAGAAGGGTAGACACAGTAAGTGACACTCTTTGTATTGTACTTGCTTAGTAATTGCAATAGTGAAAGGAGCAGAGAATCAAAGACATCCATTGTAACCTGAATTCTCAAGTATAGTGGATAGTCTCGGTAAGGGAGAGTCCCTACCACCGTGGATGTACGTCACGTTGATGGAACCACGTAAATCTCGTGTGTCCTTAATTTGCTTTACATTCTGTGTTTTGAATTGACTTGTGAATGCAGCTAAAGTATCAGCCAACTCATAACCTAACGAAGACCTAAATAAGAACATCCGTATTGTCTGCTAGGCAAGGTGTCTGAAAGGTGACTTTGGGGACTATTGTGATTAGTAGGTAGCAATAGATCTACCTTAGTCGAGTCTGAGAAAGAGTTTGCTTTTAAGAAGAGGTTGAAGTTGTTCACTTACCTGCGAATTGCGAATTGTGGTGATACTGATTCACCCCCCCTCTCAGTATCAGCAACTAGTAGATCTTAGGGAGAAGTCGGGAACTTCAATTGGTATCAGAGCATAGGTTCACCAGTTTGAAGCTTAACAGCTTGGTGTACTACTTTGAAGGGATCTAAAAGTTTGACTTGTTCAGCATACTGAGAAATGGAAGCCGGTACCAGCACTAGCACCACTTACAGCAAGAAGGTTCCAATCTTCAACGGAACCAACTATCATATGTGGAGAGCAAGAATGCAAGTGGTATTTGCAACCATGGGCATGAACGTGGTGAAATGCGTACAGGAGGGTTTTGTGGCTCCGGAAGAAGGTAAAGACCTAACCCTAGAGGAGTTAAAGCAATTCGAGATAAATGGGAAGGCCTCAAATGTCATCATTTCAGCATTAACAGATGCTGAGTATGCTAAAGTTATGGACTGCAAATCTGCCAAGGAGATATGGGACAGATTGCAGAAAGTCTATGAAGGTGATGGCAGAATGAAGGAGGCTAAGCTTCAAGTGTTCAAGGAGAGATATGAATCTCTCAGAATGCAGAAAAATGAGACAGTTCAAGAGTTCTTCACCAGGGCTATTGACGCTGTAAATGACTTGAGAAGTCATGGAAAGAACAAGAAGGACTCATCGATTGTGAAGAAAATTCTGAGAATTTTTCCTGAGAGGTTTGCTTCAAAGGTGGCAGCCATAGAGGAGAGTAGAGATCTCAACTCTATGTCTCTGCATGATCTTCAGTGCAATCTCATTGCATATGAGATGAGAATAAAGTCGACTGAGAGCTCCTCAACGTCAAGTATATCAAAGGAGGCAGCTTTCAAAGCTATGAAACACTTGAAGATAAAAGAAAAAGAAGAATCATCCAGTGAGGATAATGATGATGATGAGGGAGAAAGTGAAGGTGAAGTATTGGCTTACTTCACAAGGAAACTCAAAAGGGGGTCTAAGAAGGGAAAAGGACAGTTGTCCTTGAGATGTTATCGATGTGGGAAAACTGGATACTTTGCTTCTCAGTGCAAAGTGAAACTTGATGATGAAGATGAGGATGGTGACGATGAGCAGAATTCAAGATGGAGAAGATCATCATTCAAATCAAAGAAGTCCAATAAGAAGATTGTCAACCCACAGAGGAAGACGAGAGGCTCATTCAAGAGTTATGTGAGTCAGACAAAAGAAGCTGATGAGGAGGAAGATGAAGACTCATCAGATGAGTATGTCTTTATGGCATCAGCACAAAGTGGTAGCTCAACCTCTGAAGAGGAAGAGGAAGTTGATGAAGAAGAGCTAGATCTTGAAGCTGAGCTGAAAGCAGCTTCAAAGGAGATAATCAGAAGGGGCAGAACCATAAGAAGGTTGGAGGCCCATATAAAACAAGTTGAAGCAAAGTCTGAGGAAGCTGAAAGTCAAAACGGTGAAATAAGGGCTGAGCATATTGATTTGAAGAGAAGATTTGAGGAACAGATCAAAATATGTGAAGACCTTACAGTAGAGCTTAGCTCAAGGGCCTCAAAAATTGAAGAAATGGAGAAAGAGTTGCTGAGACTTCAGCAACAACTCAAAAGCAGCAAAGAGAACTTGCAGAAGCTTAAAATGATAGGAGAAACAAGTTCTGGAAAAGGAGAGAAAAATGTAGAGAAAGTGCAGCAATCTGAGACTGCATTGGTTAAAGAAAATGAGAATGTGCCGCAGAAGTTAAAAGAGAAGGTTGTGACTCAGAAGAAGATAGCTGAGACTAAAGAAGATCTGAAGAAGCAACCTAGGGTGGCAAACAAGAAGGACGAAAAGAAAGTCAGCCAGCAGAGGGCTACGGTTGAACAGAAGAAGGTGACTGAAATGAAAGTCACACAAGTAAAAAAGCCAGCTACTTTGCCTACACAGCAAGTGATGAACAGAAGAAGACAAGCTGTGATCAGACCCAAGAAGAGACAGTTTCAAGGTTATTGCCTTTATTGTGGAGTTTGGGGTCATAAGGCGAGTAACTGTTGGTGGAGAAGGCCAGTATATGTCTCTAACTTGAGAAGATACGATGCTGCATACAGGGGGAGACAATACAGAATTCAGAAGAGAACACCTGTCGTGAGTTCTTGCACATACTGTAAAAGGCAAGGACACGCTGACAAGGATTGTTGGTGGAAGCCCAAACCAGTGGTTTCAAAGAACAAGTTTGCTATATTGGCAGACTTGGAACAGTGTGAAAGGTGCGGGCATGATGGCCATAATGCCAAGAGATGCATGACACTTCTCCCTGAGCAAGAGAAGGCACTTAATGGCACAGTGAAAACAAGCAGTGCAGTCAAAGGTGAGAAAAAGGAGAAAGCTATCTTCCAACCAGTTCAAAAGAAGGAATATAAAGCTAAAAGGGAGGTGGCTAATATAGCTGAAATTGCACTCAAAGCTGACTGCAAGGATAAGCAGTGGATCCTTGATAGTGGATGCACTTCGCACATGACGGGAGATAAGAGTAAATTATCAAAGCTGAGCAAATCAAGAGAAGGCAGAGTCAAGTTTGGCAATGATGATTCACTCAACATCAATGGTTGGGGGTCAGTAAAAATTGGAAGAGGAAAGCTGAAAGATGTTCTGCACGTTGAAGGACTCAAATACAATTTAGCATCTGTCAGTCAGTTATGCAACGAAGATCATAAGGTAATATTCACAAAAACAGATTGTCAAGTAAAGAGTAAAGAAGGCAATACTATTGCAGCCGGGAAGAGAATAGTTGGAAATTTATATGTGATTGACGAGGACAAGACAAGCAGCTGTCTACTCACCAAAGAAGAAGAAAATCAACTCTGGCATAGGAGGCTGGGACACTTATCACAAAAGAACATGAGGAAGCTGACCACTACTCATGCAATCAGAGATATTCCCGACCTCGGGAGAGAGAGAGAGTATGTTTGCTCAGCATGCTCTAAAGGAAAACATGTTAGAAAGCAGTATAAGACCAAAGAGTTCAGTTCTGAAGCAGTGCTTGACATTGTGCATACTGATTTGTGTGGGCCGATGAGAACAAAAGGGTTGAATAGTGAGAGGTACTTCATCTTGTTTGTCGATGATTATTCCAGAAGGACCTGCATCATGCACCTCAAACACAAGTCAGAAGTTCTAAAATGCTTCAAGAGATACAGAAGATTGGCTGAAAATGAGAGTGGAAAGAAGATCAAAGTATTGAGGTCAGATCAAGGCACTGAATTCACAAATGGAGCTTTTGAAGATTACCTTGAGAAGCATGGAATTCACCATCAGATGGCAGCAGCAAGAACACCTCAACAGAACGGGGTGGTAGAGAGGAAGAATAGAGCTGTGGTTGAAATGGCAAGAACTCTACTGCTAGAATCCAAGCTTCACACAAGATTTTGGACAGAAGCAACATTTACAGCAGTGCACCTACTGAACAGAGTTCTACTAAAGCCCAATACTGATAAGACTCCATATGAGCTATGGAGTGGGAAGAAGACAACAGCCAAGTATCTCAGAGTCTTTGGCAACCCATGTTTTGTGAAGAACAAGGAGCAAAACTTGGGAAAATTCAACGCTAGGTCTGATGAAGGCATCTTTGTGGGATACTCAGCAAAGACAAAAGGTTACAGAGTTTTCCTACATAAGCTGGGAAAAGTAATCACTACCAGTGATGTGAGAATAGATGAGAACTGGAAAACAATGCAGAATGGAGAAGCTGAGGACAATGAAGAAGATGACTTCAATGTAGATGAAGAATCAGACCAACCTGAAGAAAAGGAACAAGAAGTAAGTTTAGACTCAGAGAAAAGTGAGTTTGAACAGGAAGAAAGAGATCCTCTTACAACTAAGATGGTGCAAGGAAGAAGGACAAAGAAAACATGGACCAGTGCTCATCGAGGAGATCAGATCATAGGTGACCCATCAGCAGGAGTTACAACAAGAAGAAGAATGGTGGGAGCTACTGCTCTACTCTCACAAGTTGAACCTAAATCTGTTGAAGAGGCTATTCAAGACCAAGCCTGGGTCAAAGCTATCAATGAGGAGCTGGATCAAATTGAAAAGAATGATACATGGGAGCTGGTTCCAAGACCCACTAATAAGAATGTCATAGGAACAAAGTGGGTGTTTAGGAATAAACACGATGAAGATGGCAAGGTAGTGAGGAACAAGGCCAGGCTGGTTTGCAAAGGCTACACTCAGATAGAAGGGGTAGATGTTGATGAAACTTTTTGCACCAGTAGCAAGGTTAGAAACTATCAGAATGTTCTTAGCTTTAGCAGCACACAAGAGGTATAAAGTCTATCAGATGGATGTGAAATCTGCCTTTCTGAATGGGCTCCTGAAAGAAGAAGTGTATATTGAACAACTCGATGGAGTACAAATCAGTGAGGATGAGACACAAGTGTGCAAGCTGAAGAAAGCCTTGTATAGTCTTAAGCAAGCTCCAAGAGCATGGTACAGCAGGCTGGATGCATACTTGAGAAGGTTGAATTTCAGAAGAGGAACGGTTGATAATAACCTATATGTGTTCAATTCAGAGAAAGGCCAGCTGATAACCATAGTATATGTAGATGACATCATCTTCGGCGGGGATCACTCTGAATTATGCCAAGATTTTGCACAGAAGATGAGTGAGGAATTTGAGATGTCATTGATTGGAGAAATGACGTACTTTCTTGGATTACAGATAAAGCAGTGTGAAGAAGGTATCTTTATTTCTCAGACGAAATATGCCAAAGAGATGCTGAAAAGGTTTGGCATGGAAGATAGCAGATCTGTCAGTACCCCTATGACAGTGGGCTGCAAGTTAACAAAAGATCAGGAAGGAAGGAGTACAAGCCCTATAGAGTACAGGAAGATGATAGGGAGCCTTCTGTACCTTACGGCATCAAGGCCTGATCTTATGCAAGCTGTGTGTACTGCCAGCAGATTCCAAGCTGATCCTAAAGAGTCTCATGTGTTGGCAGTGAAAAGAATCCTAAGGTACCTCAAAGGAACATTGGAAATGGGCTTGTAGTATCCAACCATGGATCCTGTTAAACTACAAGCATACACTGATGCAGACTGGGCAGGAAGTATAGATGATAGAAAATCAACCAGCGGCTGCAGCTTCTACTTGGGTTCAAAGTGTGTTGCATGGTTAAGTAGAAAGCAAAACAGTGTTGCTTTGAGCACAGCTGAGGCTGAGTATATGGCTGCTTGTGCAGCATGTACACAGGTGATATGGATGCTAAGACAATTGGCAGACTTGGGTGTTGAAATGAAATTACCAGTGAGTATACTTTGTGATAATCAAAGTGCTATTGATCTCAGCAAGAATCCGGTTCAACATTCGAGAAGCAAGCATATTGACATCCGATATCACTTCATCAAAGATCAAGTGGAACAGGGTACAATTCAGTTCGAGTATGTTGGCACTAGAGATCAAATTTCAGATATTCTAACTAAACCTCTGTCCACAGAGTTGTTTGAAAAGCACATATGGAGTCTATCTGTGCAAATGCCTCCTTAAGCTTGAAGTTCAAGTAAATCTTCCATCTTCACTTTGCGAGTTTTTCAAATATGTAATTGGTTGGCAAAGGGGGAGAGAAGCAACAGTGCAGGGGGAGCTGTTAAGAAAGGAGAGTGCATATTTAGGGGAAGTTGAAACTGCTGCATAGTGGCTTTTATTATAAGTGTTGCCAACAATTACAAAGGGGGAGATTGTTGTTCCCACAGCCTTGTATAGGTTGTAATTGTTGTCAACTAGGTTTACGTGTGCAAGAAAGTAAACCCACATGGAAGGGCAAAAAGGTAAAACCATACGGAAGGGCAAGAACGTAAAATCGCCGCGTAAACCCTATTAGGGTTTCATGGAGTAGAGTATATAATGGTCTTGGAAGACAAAGAACAGGGTGAGTCGGCAATGTTGAGCATTCAGCAAAACCTAAACAACCGACTAATCAAAGAGAATACCAAACCCTATACGCAAGAACACCATCGGCAAGGATGAAAAGAGTAAACAGTGCAGCCGACGGACGAATCGAGTAAACAGTAGCCGTCGTGAACAGTAAGCTTGACAGAAAAAGAAGAGAAACCCGACGGGAGAGAAAACCGATTACGGCTAGACGGGGCTGGACAGCAGGACGAAGAAAAGCAGACCGGCGGAAGAAGAAATCAGACGGCCATAGAAGAGAGAGATACTGATGGCAACAAAGAACAACCGTCGAGAGAGAAAGAGGAGACAACCGGAACAGAGGAGATCCGGCAACAGCAGAAGGAGATCCGGCAGGGACAGAGGAGATCCGGCGACAGCAGAAGGAGATCCGGCAGGGACAGAGGAGATCCGGCGACAGCAGAAGGAGATCCGGCTGGGACAGAGGAGATCCGGCGACGGCGTGAGAGAGAGCCGGCTGGGACGGTGAGAGATCCGGCAGAAGGAGATCCAGTCGACGGTGAGAGATCCGGCAGAACTGGGATCCGGTCGACGGTGACAAATCCGGCAGACGGTGAGACAAATCCGGCAGGAAGAGAGAGAAATCCGGCGAGAAGAGAGAGAAATCCGTCAAGAAGAGAGAGAAATCCGACTAGACAGCAAGAGAGAGAGAAACGGACAGGCGAGCCGTGAGACAGTGAGATTGTGGGGCAAGGAGACAGGTGAGACCGTGAGATGGTAAAAGCAGGAGTTGTGTGATACAACGTAGAGAAGGAATTCGGCGAAGCATTGAACTCAACGTATTTCCAGACTTCTTCAAGAGAGGTTAAAAAGCGTTGTGGTGAACTTTTAAGCAGCAGTGGAGCAGCCTTTCAATTCAACAGAGGCAAGACAAGTTAGAAGAAGGGTAGACACAGTAAGTGACACTCTTTGTATTGTACTTGCTTAGTAATTGCAATAGTGAAAGGAGCAGAGAATCAAAGACATCCATTGTAACCTGAATTCTCAAGTATAGTGGATAGTCTCGGTAAGGGAGAGTCCCTACCACCGTGGATGTACGTCACGTTGACGGAACCACGTAAATCTCATGTGTCCTTAATTTGCTTTACATTCTGTGTTTTGAATTGACTTGTGAATGCAGCTGAAGTATCAGCCAACTCATAACCTAACGAAGACCTAAATAAGAACATCCGTATTGTCTGCTAGGTAAGGTGCCTGAAAGGTGACTTTGGGGACTATTGTGATTAGTAGGTAGCAATAGATCTACCTTAGTCGAGTTTGAGAAAGAGTTTGCTTTTAAGAAGAGGTTGAAGTTGTTCACTTACCTGCGAATTGCGAATTGTGGTGATACTGATTCACCCCCCCTCTCAGTATCAGGAACTAGTAGATCCTAGGGAGAAGTCGGGAACTTCACTTAAGCTAGCCAAAAAATTGGTCTGCCATTAGAATAAATTCAAGCTCTTTGAAAGCACTGATTACACCATTAATATAGAGGAGAGAGATTGTCATCTCTACAACTCTTTTGAGACTATTAAGCTCCTTTCTTAAGCATTTATCAAGCAACACATAAAAAAAATACAATTTTCTTTATTTTGGCCTCATTCAAGTAGGTAGCAAGCGTTTGTTTAGAGAGGGTCAAGACACCTTAATCCTAATAGGTTAATCAACTTCAATGATTCTCTTTTAGGAAACACTGAAACAAGTCTATGTTTAGGACCAATTTATTTTAATTATTTTGCTAACTTCACTATTTCATTCCATGACAAGAACATCTTAGATGTTTTGACTTTGCAACTCTAGCTGCACAATAACAAATTCATAGAGGGATCTATTTGCCTAAGCCTAATGTAGCAAATCCACTATAAGGCAAGGAAAACAACCTTCAACACAAAGGCACTCAGTTGTGGCATTATAGGTGAAGTAGTCTTATGCCAAATTGATATTGACCATGCAAACATCTAAACACCTAAGTTTATTAAGTGGCATAAAGCATCACTTCTTGACATTAGGAAGCTCGAGGATGTAACTACACCTTAACCTCTATCTGATAACTATAGTCTCAGATATATACAAGACCTAGAGTTAGCTTTTTGACTTTGCAATTACTGAACTCTTAGTTGCTGGCTTTATTGGTCAACTAAAAGGTTGGTGGGATAACATTCCCATCCAAGCTAATCATACCCAAATACTACAAATTGTTAAAATAGACCCATAAGGAGAAACCCTTTTAGATGATCAAGCCCAACTAATTCCAAATGTAGTGGCATTTTTTATCATTGCAACTTCTATGCATTTCATCAGTGATCCTTCACATTTAAAGGACAAAACCACTAAATTACTTTTGAATCTCAAATGTAAGTATCTTCACAACTTCTATTGGTATAAAGATACTTTTTTTAATTAATGTCAAGTAGCAAGAAGATGGAAATTAGTCATTCTAGAAAAAGAAGTTTCTAGTTGGAAGACCTAGGCTCCTTGGTGACAAGGTAAGATCTAAACTCCAAGCTCATTTCAATGGTCTAATTCCTTACCACACCTTAGACTATAGGGAGCTTGTAAGCTTCATCCAAAAACAAGGCTTACAAATCTATTCATATCTCATGCTTTAAAAACAATTAAAGCATGAATAGAAAACAAACTCAGAAGGAACTAGGTTCTTTTGTGCCCAATTTGATGACACACTTTATTATATAGAGCAATTTAGATGTAGGAAGCCTTTTAAGCCCATTAAAAATCTTTTTGACTCCAAAAAGCCATAAGCCTCCAAAATACATCCACAAATAGCCCATTCCAAAAATTCAAAAGCAAGCCTAAAAGCCCAAATGATCTTTTAAGCCTAAAGCTTAACCACCACACAAACCCATAGTAACTTGCTTCAAATGTGGCTAACTCGAACACTTAGCCCATTACTGTAAACTTAGAAAGAAAGTTCAAGCCCTCCAATGACCTGAACCAATTTATAACCATATCTAAAACCTATTCATTGATTCTTCTAATTTTGATTCATCATTAGAAGATGAACAAGGCCTCCAAATAGATGAACTTGCCACTTCATTTACATCAAGCTATGAGAAATAGGTAAGTGTTCTTATAAAAGACCAAGAACTCATCCTAAAATTACTTGATTCCATGTATAATCCATAAGCTAAAATCCAATACCTCCAAAAGCTTTTATCTAAAGCATTTCAAGCTCTAATCAACATCCACTACTCAATAAGTCCAAACACCTTACAATTTTACAAATATCCTCAAGCATTTTGATCAACCCAAACCAAAACCTATAACCCTCTAAGAACTTCAATACGAAGTTAACCAACCTAACCTAGAAATCAAAAAACTTAAGTAAAATAAATCAATAGTCTTTGGATTAGTCTATTAAACCAAACACTCCTCAAGCCAATCTAGAAACATCTCAACACCTAGATTTTGATATATCTACCCTATAGCAAGCTAACTTTTTATTTTTACTTACAAAAATCACAACTCAAAAATGGCTCATCCACATTACAATTCAAATCCATGATTTCAATCTAACTATTGTTGCCTTCTTGATACTGGTGCAGATTTGAACTACATTTTGAAAGGCCTTATCCCAACCAAGTACTATGAGAATATGTTGGAAGAACTCAAGTCAGCATGCAACCACCCACTTTTAATCTCATATAAGCTTTCTGATGCTTATATTTGCTAATAAAGTATAAACAACAAAAAATTTTTTGTTTTGATTAAAAATCTTGAGCAAAAGGTTATTTTAGGGACACCCTTCTTTAACCTTATCTAACCCTTTCAAGTCACAAACCTAGGCATCACAATTAAAATCCTTGGTCAAACACTCAATTTCCAATTTATACATAAGCCTCAAGTTAGAAACCCCAATCTTTTGAAGGATATCTCAATTTGAGAATCCATAAAGCTCAATTTACTCCTCTAAAGCAAAACATCTCATCTTCACCATCTCTAAGATTATAAAAGCTTCAAAAAGCTCAAACATCAATTATCCTAGCCAATTCTCCAAGCTAAAATCCAAAACCTTTGTAATCAAATAGAAACCTCTATTTGTTATGAGATATCCAAAGCTTTCTAGCATTACAAGTAGCATATGGTAGACATACTTGATGCTAAACACTTTGATGAATGTCAATTGCCAACTAAAGCACATCCAATTCAAATGTATCCATAGTTAGTGGAATATTGTAAACAAGAAATTCAAGATTTACTTGCTAAAGGCATTAGTTAGCCTAGCAAGTCACCTTAGAGTTGTGTAACATTCTATGTGAACATGAATGCTAAAATAGAATGTGGAACTCCTAAGTTAGTTATCAATTACAAGCCTCTAAATGAAATCTTGAATGGATCAAATATCTAAATCCAAATCAAAAAGATCTTTTACAATTCCTTATTAAGGCTTTGATTTTTTTCCAAATTTGATTTGAAATATGGGTTTTAGCATATTCAAATCAAGGACGTAAATAGGTATAATGGAATGTAATGTCATTCTGACTCAAAAATTGCTCCCTTTGAGTTCCAAAGGATTATGAATGAGAATTATTCTCATTATTCTCAATTTTTAGTTATCTATATTAAGGATGTTTTTGTGATTTCATCCAATATAAACTAGTAGTTCAAGCACTTGGCAATCTTTGTAGAGGTCACTTGCAAGCATGGCTTAACTATTTCTAAGCCTAAGCTAAGCCTCTTTCAAACTAGGGTAAGATTCCTTGGTCATTATATCCATCAAGGTACTCTTACCCCTATAAAAAGGTTAATCCAATTTACTGATAAAATTCCATATCATTTTACTGACAAATCTCAACTTTAAAGGTTTTTAGGAAGTCTTAATTATGTAATAGACTTCTATCCCAAGCTTAAACTTGTTTGTAAGCCTTTACATGATAGGCTTAGGAAAGACCTAGTTTCCTAGTCTTCAAAGCACATAACCATAGTTCAAGCCATCAGACAGCAAGTTAAAGAAGTTTCTTGTTTACCCACTTGTGATCTAGACATACCTAAGATAATTTAAGATAGACACCTTAAACATAAGTTATGGTGGGATCCTCAAACAAGTTAATGGTAAATAGAAATAACTTGTCTGTTTTACCTATAAGCATTGGAATGATAGTCAACAAAGGTATTCCACAATCAAAAAAGAAATTTTAACAATTGTTTTATGCATTTCCAAATCTCAAAATGATTTGATCAATTAGAAATTTTTACTTTCCATTGATTGTCAAGCTACAAAATATGTTTTGCAACAAGATGTTCAAAACCTTACATCAAAATAGATTTTTGCAAGATGGCAAGCAATTTTAAGCATATTTGATTTTGACATTGAATTTGTACATGGTTCTTCAAACTCTCTGCCTGATTTCCTTACAAGAGAATTATTAGATGGTTCCTAATCACCACAATGCCAAGAAAGAAACTTGCCAAGCTTACCACTAAAAACCCATCCAAGCCACTCAAAACTTGGGCACAACACATACAGCAAAAAGAAATGGCCCAAAAGAAAACCTCAAGCTACTTAAGCTCCCATAATTCATCCTTAAATTCAAACATTAGCCTAAATCACCAAGTAGCCCTTTTGAGCTTACCCATAAAAGCTTAAGCCTAAAACAAGCACTAGTGCTTCTTCAAGTAAGAACACTAAGCAAATAGCAAGCAAAGAGGTGGTTAAGGTTTCATTGGCCACTCTCTTAAAATCAATTTCAAAAGGCAAAGAGGTGATCATTTCAGATACCCCTCTTTAAGCTATTTTCTTAAGCATTTCTTAAGCAAATTCAAAAGGTGTCTTACCTTATTTTTTTCAAAACAAGTTTTCAAATCATTGAATCAATTGAAAAAGGGATTTTTGACACCAACCCTTGGGTTACTACTCAGAAAACATTTTTTTCAAATTGGTTCTACAAGCCTTAGGATTCTTAATAACCTAGATTATGAAGCCATAGTGGTTAAAACCAAATCAATTAACATCAAGCATTGTTGTCAAGCAAATGACCAAAACCAAATAACCAATTTAACTATTTAAATTCTCCAAATTCTTCAACCCACAAATAGGCTTGAATCTCCAAACCACAATCAAAAGTATTTAGCCTTAATATTATGTCTTCCAACTTGCTTCCCAAATTTAATTACTAGGATTATAAGTAGGCATGGTTTAATGTTTTTTATTATCAAAACAAGTCCCATAAGCAATCTTAGATGTTCTTTCACGAATCAAAAGCTACCATATCATTTCCTTTATGGTTTAACCATTGGTGGAATTGGCTTGGTCCAACATCTATAGTCTTTTCAAACCTAATCATGGAAGGCTATGATGTCTTCAAATCCAGATTCAAGTCTCAAATAGTTGAAGCCTTATTTCCTCAATTATTACAATTTTATTATATTTTCATGATTTGTGCATGGGAATTACAAATTAGGGATGATCCTTTCATAAGGACTCTAGTTCTTGGCCAAATTTATAGAGTTAAGTTTTGGCAATAGTTTTCTGCTACCCAATAGTAGAAAGCTCATAAGTAAGGTGTTTTACAATTGTTCTTTGTGAATCCTTAATAGTCAAACACCAATGAGGTATGCATTTCTCAATTCCTCTAATGGAAGACACATATAAATGTCCTCCTAGCTAGAGCCAAAGCATAAGAAGAGTAACTATGAACTTTGTCAAATATTTTTTAAGATGCTTAGCAAGCTCTAGATAAAGTTAAGTCAAGCTCATCATCATCATCATCTAGATAAAGACGCCTTTAGTCCCAACAACAACATCAAGCATAAAGACAAAGGCAAAAAGTAAAGTTGAAATGCCTTTACCAAGGGTAAAAGACAAAAATAGAAGGAATGCTTTTGCCCAAAATTAAAGCAAAAAGCATTTACTTTTCTAAAAAATAAAAGAATTTACTTTTCAACAAGCAAAAGCATATATTTTCATCAAAATTAATTTTGACTTCAAGCACTAAGCTTTTGAGGCTCAAGCACCTATAAATGGCCTCTCTCTTTAAGCATTTAGTAGGCTTCAAAATCTGGAGTATCACTAGATGCCTCCCACTAAGCACTTCACCAAGCCCTTCAATCTTTTGTAAATATTTTTTAAATAAGGTTTTTTTTTTTCTCAAGCCCAAGCCTTAAGAGTACTCATACTCTTAAGTATTTTAAGCTTAAGTACTTAAGCCTTTGTAAGTATTTGTCTTTAATAAAATTTCAAGCTCATCCATGCATATGTTTTAAGCTCTTTATCATCTTATTATATAGGTTGGAAACCAATACTAGCTTAAAAGATTGTTTGGGTCTAACTAACATTTGGTCTAACAATGCCACGTACTATTGAGGATAAAAAATTATTATTTTCTATCCAAATTGTTTGTCCTATTAACTGATCTTGTTCCAATTGGTATCAAAGCCAAAAAATAAAATATATTTTAATTTACATGTATTAAATATACTTTAATTTTTCTACAACAATGCAACCCTTATGTTTTTTTGTTAGTATTATTACATCTCTTAGAGTGATACATTTAGCCCTTTTATCGAGGTTCTATGTCTTTTGATTATCATATAAGAAATCATAACCTTTTTTAATTTTTTTGTATCCCTTTCCTATTTAACATAATTAAACTTATATATTTCTTTTGAGAAAGTTTAAGTAAATATGGAAAATAGAGTGAAAGAAATAATTTACTAATGTACACATTTGGTGGGAGAAAAACATTAACAATATAGAGCATATAAAATTACATCTTAATTGTTTTTTTTTTTTCATTGAGTGTAGTTAAGGAACTGATCCTTTTATGAATATGATTGTAATAAGAAAATGGTATCTAGGGCATTTAATGGATGCCTTGGTTGTATGTTTAATATACCTATGAGAAGATCAATTGTTTGATTCCATTAATTAGATGAGATTATGTCTCTTCTCGCATTCTAATTAGAAAAAAAATAATAATAATTGCTTTTGAATGGTTACACAATAGATTTCCATTAGCATGATCCTTTTAACTACTATAAACACTTTTAAAGATATTATGATTTAAGAAATAAGTTTCTTTCTTGATAGACAGAACAAGAAATTAAAGTAAAACAACATGATTTGATATTGTGATAGCAAATGTAAACACTTGTAGACACCTTTAAATTACAACCTTTTACTTTTTGTGTTTTAGTCTAGCTCAATTGAGGAGGAGAAAGTTTTCTATGAGGTTTGGAGTTCAAAAATTTGATTCTATGGCATATATAGATATATAACCAAGAAATAAATTTTTATTTAATTGAGTTTTTATTTTTTTTTATTGAATTATAAGCAACACACAAAATAAATATTTAACTTTTTTATTTTCACTAAATTTTACATTTTATGTTCATGGAATTAAACATAAGAACTTCAAGATAGATGCCTTTTCCAAAGCTTTGATTGACACACATTTTGTCCAAATTCCATTCATTCACTTGTGACTATTAAGTCTCATATATGGCTTTAACAATGGGATTTATTCTCCAAGATCTATGGAGGTAATGAGGTGATAAAAAAAATGGAGTAGAATTTTATGAGCTACTTCCAAGTTAATTGTATAGACTATGTTTTAGCAATGTTGGGCATTTCCTTTATTATCTTAATACTTATGACATAATGAGTTGTTTTAGAATTATTGAAATGGATACAACTCTTCTTCAATCAATTTTTCATTAGGTGCATATTTTCACTTTTTCCTACTAAGGAGGAGGAAATTACAAATGGGGAATTGGGCATTTTATATAATATAGGGACACACCTAACTCAAATAATATCATTCTTAATCATACATTTAGGAAGCTTACTAGTCAAATTCATCACTCAATAAAGGTAGTGTTGTTCTCTTTTCACTACTAGTAGTTCAAAACCATTGTTATTATGGTAAAAATTGCTGCTTAAAGTTAAATGCAGTAATTTCTAGTCTACTAAAATTATGAATATTGTAATAGATCCTACATTGTAGTTTTCTCAACCTAAGGCAACAAATATGAAATTGCTACATAAACATGTTTTAGGTAGTGATTTAAAATGATTATTGCAATACCTTTTACATTAAATATGTAATGGTTATGAAATATATATGTGACGATTTTATTTGTTTAGAAAACATTTTGTTATTTGTTTAGGTAGTGAGTTTTCTACATTTAACTCTAGTCATTGAAGAAATAGGTAGCAGTCATTAGAGAGATAGATAGCAATCATTGGAGAAATAGGAAAATAGTTTTTCGTAGAATACATAGTGGTTTCTAGTGAAATCGGAAATGTTTACTATGCATTAGGTAGTAGTTTTTATGAGAATTATTACCAACATAAATTGAAAAATGATTTAATCTTTAGTAATTAAAATTAAGTGACAAATTGTACTCATAATTGGAACTTAGCTCTTATGTAAAAGTATACTAATTGGTTAAAATGCTATGTGTGAGAAAATCCTACTAGCCCAAAGAAAAACACAAAATAAAGACAAGACAAAAAGAACATTATTGATATATCAATAACATCTAAGTGCTTGATTTTTTATTACAAAAATATAGCATATAGAGATATAATGCTATTAACTAATACAAGTGACTACAATACCATACATAAACATCACAAGGAATCAAAAGAACCTGCTTGGTAGTAAAAGATGGAAAACCAATAAAATGTCATTCCCAAAATTTTTCTTCTACTAGATTCTTGACTTTAATTTCTTTTGCTCAATACCATTGACTTGATTTACATTGTTAATGGGGGAGAAATAAAGGATCATCCTTGTTCTTGTAAATCTTAAATAGTTGCTTAGAATAGTGTGTAGCCAATGTGTGACACAATTCAATAGCCTTGGAGTCATATGCTTTTAACTCCTAAATAGTTTTCTTAACATCCTCTATAGGATCTCCATTAGTGAGAAACTAAGCCAAATGAGAACCTTTATAGAACTTCCAAACATCATTAGTGTAATGACTTAAGTTGTGCAAATTGTATGTTAATTATCTAGGATATACCTTTAAGAGACAAAAAATAATCATGACATAGGTTTAAGTTTTGTACCTAATAACATCAAATTTGCTAAATCCTCATTTGTTGGTGTAAAATTTTTCCTTCCACTTTTGTTCCTTATAAGTTTGTTATCAATAAAGGGCATACACAACCTTCATACATAGCTCAAAATTTTTACCCAAGGCTACAAGTATTTTGGCCTTAAAATCCCACTTAAACTTTGAGTCCTTGCTCCTTTTCAAATTTAAAGATATCAAACCAACAAGTTTAAAGAGATCAAAAACTAAACTATAGATTATTTTAAACTATCTAGATCATGTACCTTCTTAAAGAAGTTTTAGCAAATGATGCTTGTAATATTGAAACAATAATTGCCCTAATTGGATAAAAAAATTTCTACTCAAAGTATAAAATTTCTACTCAAATATAAAGAAAATGTAAAACCTAAACAATAAGAGGAAAAGAGCATTATAGGAAAGTAAAGTTGAGAACCCTAAAGGAGATAAAGACACCATGCTACTATTGACATTTCCACTAACATTTAACATAAATTGAAGCAAACAAATCAAACGTCATAGAATTTAATCAAATGAAAAAGGACCAAGTCATCAAACACCATAGAATCATCGTAAAAGAATTTGCATTAATGGGGTAAGGGGAAGAGGGGATTTAAGGTTGAAATTTGGAGAAATCCCATTAACTGATGTTAATTACAATGCATGTCATATGTAATGCACATCATAATTTGATGTAGATAGTAAGGACACTTAAAGAAGAATAACAAGCTTACTTCAAAATCACCAAAATATACAATAAATCATATTTGAATAATAAATAATAGATTTAAGTAATTACATTGTTTATTATAGTTATTATTCAAATTTAAATTCTTTTTATGTTATTTAAGCAATTTCAATTACAAGTTAGTTAACATTCATGAAAAGTAAAAAATGTCAATTTTTCAATACAAAACCCCAGATTTGCCAAAAAGTATAATAAACTCTATTTGAATAAAAAATGATTGATTTGAGCAATTCATTTTCTATATTAACCATTATTCAAATTTAATTTTTTTTTTTATGTAATCTATGCAAAACAAAGTTAAAAAACCTAAAGGAGACAAAGACACCATGCTACTACTAACATATCCACTCATAATTAACACAAATTGGAGCAAACAAATCAAATGCTATAGAATTTAATCAAATGAAAAAAGACCAAATAAAACATCATAAAAAATAATAGAAATTGTAGTTTCAAGAAAACATCAAAATGTAACTAATTACAAACAATTAGATTAGGAAGCGATGAACCTGAATCTAGTGCATCTATGTGGATCTCTACAAAGAAATAAAAGATAGAGAGAGAGAGTGAGAGAAGAAGAAGATAGTGTGATATACAAATCTCTATAGAGAGGGGAGAAAAAAGATAGACTATGAGTAAAAGAGAGATAGGGAGAAAGTGGGCTAAGAGATAATAGGCCATTAGCTAGGAAAAGGAGGAGGATGTGGAGGACAAGGATGATGGCATAGTAAGGCAACAAATAGGTTTTAGAGGTATAAAAATAAATGGGGATTTTTTTAAAAAAAGCAAATCTAAAAAAGGCATTGATAACAATTCTAGACCACTATATTATCCTTAAAGAAAAAGAAAAAAAGTATAATGTAATAGTTCTAGACTGTCACATTATTAAAAAAAAAAAGAAAAAGGATAATGTAGTGGTTTTGGGCTATTGCATTAACCTTCTCACACTGCTACTACCTTTAATTTCATGAACTACTATTGAAATATTTCAAAGCTATTGTCTTTTCTCAACATAAACCAGTAGTTCCAAATTGCTACATAATAGCCATTGCTTAATAGCAGTATGGATTCAAAATCGCTATGTCAAATCATAATCTTGGAACATATATTATGTTGGTTAAGAACCACTGCCTTTAAACCATTGTGTAAAGTTTACTACTATCAGATATTTTGCAAATATATTTATGTGATGGTTATAACCACTTCCTTAAAAGTTTTTAGAAATGATTTTAAACTGTCACAAAAGAACCTTTACTATGAGTGATTTATGGTGTAATGTTAATTGTCTTAGAAGTCAATTGTCATCTTAAACAATAGGCAATGTCAGAGTTAAATTTTTTTTTTTAAAAAAAAAAGTTAAGGCACAATTGATGGACAATAGAGGAAAATAAGGTGTACATGAACATATCTCTATATACATTTCCAATTTTTAACTTCTTATGTAATTGTTCTATTGGATAATAAGAAGACAAAAGAAAAATTAAAATGTAAAGAAGGATAAAGAGCAAGAAAATTTTTTTAGGAAAATTGGAGATTGGGAAATTGGTTCCTCTATTCGTGAGTACCTTTAATGGCCCCTTCTTATCTTACCATTATCTTTCAATGCCATATTTGAGAAAGGGTTGTGGACCATATCATGATAGTTGGGCAGTACCATTTTCATTCCCTTAGGACAAATAATAAAGTTAAATTTCATTATTATTGGCATAGAAATCTAATCAAATAGTCAAGAAATACATTAATAGTCTTTAAAACTATCAACTCAATTTTACCTTTAATCACTTGATAACTATATAATTTATAAATTTGTTTCTACCACCTAATATATTTATTCTCCCATGGGTGACATAGCAAGATTCCAATGATAATCAAAAAGGGCCACAAGGTACCAATAAAATAACAAGAGAAAAAATTAGATACATGTCACATATGCACCTTGTGTTTCAATCAAGATTTGTAATGTGAGGATTCAACAATATAGGGGAACTTGGCAACCAATATATGCATAAAGATATACACATGAAGAGGTCCCATTACAATTGCAAAATTGATATAGGCAAATCTAATTGACTCTTGTGAACTCCTTTTTCTTTCTTCAATTTTTTTTTCTATGTCACATTTGTATGATGCTCTTTGAATGGGGATTGAGTCTCAAAAAAAAAAAAAAGGATAGGCTTATTTAGTAACAACATGAGAGTTAATTAGCAAAGTATCAATGAGAAGGAAAGTAAAAATGTGGAAATGGGCTTGGAATGGAACCTAACTAACTTCCTTGTTCTCGAAGAGTTTGAATTGGGAAGCTAAGGGAAACAAAGAGGAGAGGAGGCACAAAAATAAGGCTATCTATTTTAGGGTTTATTTTTGTGCCTTAAGCATGGAAATATGCCCTAGTTGACCCAACATTGGGGTCCCCACTCGAAGGCACCTTTCCTAATCTTGTCTAAATAGAGTTAAGACATGTTGGACCACGTGCCTCTCATGTGTCCTAAAAATTTATAACAACTTAAAGGATAAAGTCTTGTAGGTCTAGTTAATGTGGCAATATGGTGGTTGATTAAGGCTATTGGCTACATACATTAAAGATAATATCATTCATACCATTCTTGCTAAATCTGATAATGAACTGTAATAGTAAGTTCATATCATTCTAATCATATACATGTATGTATAAATAAATAGTTGGTAAGATCACTAATAATGTGCCTAATGTCCCTAACTACTGATGACATTTGCTCAATTTCTCATGTTTGTAATATAATAATAAATACATTATTTTAGTGATTTATTACTTTTAGGTTTGAATAAGGGTGATTCCATATTATAGGCATTAACCTTTAATTTTCAATGAACAAAAAGTGTAATTTATTATACTTGATATAATTTTGGAGTTGGTCATAATACTTGCAAATATATAATTAAATGTATTAATACGTGATAGGTACCCATTATCCATCAACTCTTAGAATTTTGCAATCCCTTGGCTAAGATGGTGGATATCAATTAGCGTTTTATCTTGTAGGTCTTTGTCTCATCATCAAATGAATTAAAGTGCATTTGTTAATATAACTTGTGTGTTCATATTAAGATAATTTAGTATTATAGATAAGTCAGAGAGTAAGAGAAAGGCTAGTTTGTATATTTTAATACTTCAACAAAGATTTGAATTCATTTTGGGATGATGTTTCATTGTTTAATTTTAGTTAAATAGAGTACATTATTACAAAAGAAATTTTAGAGAAAGTAAAATGGAAAATCAGACTAAAAAAAAGAATCTCTCAGCAAACCAAAAGGACTAGAGTATGTAATCGCAAAAGGCATATGAAATATGGAGTTGTTGAAACTGGCCAAAACAATCTAAACAAGTGTGGATGATGAAGTTTGATTGCTTACAAATTTTGGTTTTTTAGTGTTTTTCATCCAATAAAATGCCTCTAGTCCATTTTTAATGTTTAGGGAACAAAAATAAATAAATAAATAAAACACTTATCTAATGGAAAAGAAGATGAAGAAAACCTTAAAATGTAGTTTTTCGTACACATCCTTAGCCTTACTTTTTCTCTCCTGCTTTTTCTCTCTCATTTCATCTCTTTCTTCATTTTACTCTTTCTTTCTTGGCCACTTACTGTGTCTTACATCCTTGTTACCCTCTCCTTCCCTTTTATTTTCCTCCCCTTTTTCTTTGTCCATGTATCTTGGTGTCTCACCCTCTCTCTTTAGTCCTTTGTCATATCTCATAATGCTCCTCCTTAAAATTCAATTTTCTTTTGGTTTTGACATAAAAAGATTAATTAATTGATAAAGATCCAAAATTGAATGAGGACTTTGCCTTTTGTTTTGTTTTTTCATGTGAGTTATTTCCCCTCATTTGGGTTCCAATTGGATGTAGCCATGATTAAGGATCCAGTTTAATTGCATGTGATGCTCTATTATACCAACTAGCTCATTTTCTATTTAGAATCAGTATTTTCTTTTATTTTCTTCCCCACTCGGGGTTGATACCTCATACTTGAATCCCTATAAAGCATCCATCACAATCAACATGACAATATATATATATATATCAAAATATATATATATCAAATAATTGAAATAGAGGAAAACAAATTAACAAAGTAGTCAACAAAAGTGTGGATAAGTGGAATAATAATTAACAAACTTATTAATAAGGTGAACAATGATGATGACTTTCAATGCATGTTCCTCCAACTTGGTCTTGTAGGAATTTCTCTCACAGGCATTAAGTCAAGGACTTAGAACTTTTGCAGCCATTTGGTAAAAAACAGCCCCTCACTATTAACATAAAGGAAAATGTAAGTATCATAACACAATATTGGCATTTCAGAAAAATTCTTATAATAGTTGGTCACTTGGATTGAATAGATTTTCTGGTGTAGTTGTAATGGATTTGTTGATGGTTGGTCATCAAAAACTTCATCTTTTGTTTTATCATTTTCATGGTATTTGGCTGACTTTTTGGTGTTTATGGGAGTGTGTACAAGGGAGACCCTTTTTTTAAAATTTTTATCTTAACTTTTTTTAAAAGAGTTAAATTAATTTACATATTAAAAATAAAGAGAAAGTCATCTACAATTTTTTTTTTCTCAAAAAAAATTCAAATAGTCGGCACTAGTTGCTTCTTAAGCAACCAATTCTCATCTTCAATAATTTTTTTTTAATATTTTGAGGGAATCTTTCTATTTTAAATTTTAGGTCTCTACCCTAAATTTACTAAATTGCTTCCATTTCAAAGCCTTTATAATTTAATTCTTATTTGAACTTTTCTTCTATCTTATTTGCCAAAGTTCTCCCATTTAAGAGATTGAATCTTGTAGAAAATTTTAAAGTCCTCTCGTTAGAATGATCTTAATTATTGACCCATCATATTTAAAGAAATAAAATTACAACTTCAAAATAAAATTTAGAAAAAAAAACAAAACTATTACCATAATTCACCGAACCCTAAATGTGTAAAAGATGATTTTCTCTAAAATAAAATTATATATATTAAGAATCAAGTGATGTAGTGGTAACATTATTAAGTTGTTTATGTGAAAAATTAGATATAAAATATTCAAAATTAATATAAATTGAAAATGATCTTCTTTTATCTTTAACTTTAATTGTTGAAATTAAGAATTTAACATTTTTACTACTAAACAACATAATTAATAGCAAAAGAATTATTATCAATTATTGAAGTGAATTAAAATTTTCTTTTTAATTCAAATTCAACTTAAAAAATTTTTGGTGTATTTATTAGTGTTCCAAGTTCAACGAATAAATTAATTAAAATAATTAAAATTTTATCATTTGTTAATTTTACATATTTGGTAAATTTGATCATAATAAATTGTTCATATTTCATTTGTCTTTTATTTGTCTTGTAATCCTGTGATGGATGCTTTTCGTGCAAACATGAGTGCAAAAATTTG
Organism: Rhizophora apiculata; assembly: GCA_037832385.1. NCBI lineage: Eukaryota > Viridiplantae > Streptophyta > Magnoliopsida > Malpighiales > Rhizophoraceae > Rhizophora > Rhizophora apiculata. The sequence continues at coordinate 4,043,356 of CM075435.1, read as the reverse complement.
TTATCATCATTAATTAATTTAAGTAAATTAAAATTTTCAACTAAATAGCATATATAATAAAACTTTATATTGAATTTATGTGATGTTTGCCTTCATTCAAATAGTTATTCAAAATGAACCATTTTTTCTTTATTCTAAACATTTAACTTAAGTGAATTTTGACTTCATTCTGAGTATTTAACGTATAGTTGGTGCTATATATATATAAAGACAAATTTTTTTTTAAAAATATATTATTTTGATAAAAAATTATTTATTACTTCAAATTACTTTCTATTACTATTAGTTTGATTTTAACTTATTACCTTGCATTGCAATTTCAATTTTCAATGAATGTTAGTTCTCTATTCATCATTTAGATTAAATTATTTTCTCGTGACACTAGGAAAACCTATATACAAAGTTTTCTTATTAAATTAGATAATAAAAAATGTTTTTGTTTTCAATTTTCAAATTTGAACAAAAATTAAATAACTTGATATTTTTGCTAGTTTGATTTTCATAACAAAAAAAGAAGTTAACATCATATGCATATACTATTAATCTTATTTTCCATTAATTATTTTTTTTTTGAAAAATACAATACTATTAAAATTAGGTATGAGTTAAATTAGTTAGGTTTAAGCATATGGAATCTATTTAATTTAAAGAAATTTAAAATTAATACATTCTATATTTGGTCAATTTTTATGAGCAAGTCATGAATTTGAATATCATATTTCATTGCCAAATTTTAAGTTTAGTAATTACTAAATTATACCTAATAATTACATTATACTTAAGATTAGCAATAATATTTACATCCCACATTGTTTTAGTAAAGTTACAATCCTACTTGAATGGCAAATAGACCCTTTAGATTTGGACAAAGAATAATCAATTTCCAAATACACACTTGGCCTTATCATTTGATCTCTATGGCTCCAATTGGTGAGTTTTCTTCAAATATCTATTATGGGTTGTTGTATTATACGTATGTCCTTTTTCAATATTTTTGTTAATTGATGAATTATTGTTTAGAATAAATATTTGTGTTTGAATTTTGTTGAACAAAGGTTTCTAATAGGAAGTAAAACAAAGGTCAAGATATACTAAAAAGATCCTAAATTTTCATAATTGAGTCCTACACTTTTTTATTTTTTTTATTTATATTTAAAACTATTATAATGGTCACTTTTGTTCTTTGTCATGGAAATTTCTTCACATTTTAGGTAGATTATTACCCACATCTAGAACACTACAAGCTTGTGTTCCATGAAAAAGTAGCACCATTTACATGTCATTGGTATGCTATGTATTTGCTCTCAACATACTTATATTACTTTGGGAAAAGAAATATTGAGATCACCTATTGAAGTAGTTTCTGTGTAAGCTGATAAAGCCCTTAAGCATCTAGGAGCCAAAACAAAGTAAAGAATGCTTTGAATCCATAACTAACTTTAATTTAGGTCTTATATATTTTTGTCATTTTTATTTATATATCTCATGTGCTAACATTTATCAACTAAGAAGCCAAACTTTGTTTTTCATTTTGTTTAGGTATGACTTCTTAGGTAGAGAGGAATGTTATGTTTGCTTATAGATTTCAAAACCAACTTTGGGTCCCTTTCTTCTTAATATAATTTTTGTAGCTATATTTTTTTTTTCTCCAAATAATAGTTAGATTGTTTTGTTGTAGTCAATTGCAGATGGTGCGACAGATTCGGCAGACGGTGAGACAGATCCGGCAACGCCGTGAGAGAGATCCGGCTGGGACAGAGGAGATCTGGCAACAGCAGAAGGAGATCCAGCTGGGACGGTGACAGATCCGGCTGGGACAGGAAGGAGATCCCGCGGAGGAGATAAATGTTGAGGTAGTTTGAGATAAATGGGAAGGCCTCAAATATCATCATTTTAGCATTGACAGATGCTGAGTATGCTAAAGTTATGGATTGCAAATCTGCCAAGGAGATATGGGATAGATTGCAGAAAGTCTATGAAGGTGATGGCAGAATGAAGGAGGTTAAGCTTCAAGTGTTCAAGGAGAGATATGAATCTCTCAGAATGCAGAAGAATGAGACAATTCAAGAGTTCTTCACCAGGGTTATTGATGCTGTAGACGACCTGAGAAGTCATGGGAAGAACAAGAAGGACTCATCGATTGTGAAGAAAATTCTGAGAATTCTGCCTGAGAGGTTTGCTTCAAAAGTGGCAGCCATAGAGGAGAGTAGAGATCTCAACTCTATGTCTCTGCATGATCTTTAGTGCAATCTCATTGCATATGAGATAAGCATAAAGTCGACTGAGAGCTTCTCAACATCAAAGGTATCAAAGGAGGTAGCTTTCAAAGCTATAAAACACTTGAAGATAAAAGAAAAGAAAGAATCATCCAGTGAGGATAATGATGATGATGAGGAAGAAAGTGAAGGTGAAGTATTGGCTTACTTCACAAGGAAATTCAAAAAGGGGTCTAAGAAAGGAAAAGGACAGTTGCCCTTGAGATGTTATCGTTGTGGGCAGACTGGACACTTTGCTTCTCAATGCAAAGTGAAACTTGATGATGAAGATGAGGATGGTGATGATGAGCAAAATTCAAGATGGAGAAAATCATCATTCAAATCAAAGAAGTCCAATAAGAAGATTGCCAACCCACAGAGGAAGACAAGAGACTCATTCAAGAGTTATGTGAGTCAGACAAAAGAAGCTGATGAGGAGGAAGATGAAGACTCATTAGATGAGTATGTCTTTATGGCATCAGCACAAGGTGGTAGCTCAACCTTTGAAGAGGAAGAGGAAGTTAATGAAGAAGAGCCAGATCTTGAAGCTGAGCTGGAAGCAGCTTCAAAGGAGATAATCAGAAGGGGCAGAACCATAAAAAGGTTGGAAGGCCATATAAAACAAGTTGAAGCAAAGTCTGAGGAAGCTGAAAGTCAAAACGATGAAATAAAGGCTGAGCATATTGACTTGAAGAGAAGATTTGAGGAACAGATCAAAATATGTGAAGACCTTACAGTAGAGCTTGGCTTAAGGGCTTCAAAAATTGAAGAAATGGAGAAAGAGTTGCTGAGACTTCAGCAACAACTCAAAAGTAGCAAAGAGAACTTGCAGAAGCTTGAAATGATAGGAGAAACAAGTTCTAAAAAAGGAGAGAAGAATGTAGAGAAAGTGCAGCAATCTGAGGCTGCATTGGCTAAAGAAAATGAGAATGTGCCACAGAAGTTGAAAGAGAAGGTTGTGACTCAGAAGAAGATAGTTGAGAATAAAGAAGATCTACAGAAGCAACCTAGGGTGGCAAATAAGAAGGAAGAAAAGAAAGTCAACCAGCAGAGGGCTACGGCTGAACAGAAGAAGGAGAAGAAGGTGACTGAAATGAAAGTCACACAAGCAAAGAAGCCAGCTACTTTGCCTACATAGCAAGTGATGAACAGAAGAAGACAAGCTGTGATCAGACCCATGAAGAGGCAGTTTCAAGGTCATTGCCTTTATTGTGGAGTTTGGGGTCATAAAGCGAGTAACTGCTGGTGGAGAAGGCCAGTATATGTCTCTAACTTGAGAAGATATGATGCTACATACAGGGGAACACAATACAAAATTCAGAAGAGAACACCTGTCATGAGTTCTTGCACATACTGTAAAAGGCAAGGACACGCTAACAAGAATTGTTGGTGGAAGCCCAAACCAGTGGTTTCAAATAACAAGTTTGCTATATTGGTAGACTTGGAACAGTGTGAAAGGTGTGGGCAGGATGGCCATAATGCCAAGAGATGCATGATACTTCTCCCTGAGCAAGATAAGGAACTCAAATGGCACAGTGAAAACAAGTGGTGCAGTCAAAGCTGAGAAAAAGGAGAAAGCTATCTTCCAACCAGTTCAAAAGAAGGAATATAAAGCTAAAAGGGAGGTGGCTAATATAACTGAAATTGCACTCAAAGCTGACTACAAGGATAAGCAGTGGATCCTTGATAGTGGATGCACTTCACACATGATGGGTGACAAGAGTAAATTATCAAAGCTAAACAAATCAAGAGAAGGCAGAGTCTAGTTTGGCAATGATGATTCACTTAACATCAATGGTCGGGGGTCAGTAAAGATTGGAAGAGGAAAGCTGAATGATGTTCTGCACGTTGAAGGACTCAGATATAATTTAGCATCTATCAGTCAGCTATGCAACGAAAACCATAAGGTAATATTCACAAAAACAGGTTGCCAGGTAAAGAGTAAAGAAGGTAATATTGTTGCAGCCGGGAAGAGAACAGTTGAAAATTTATATGTGATTGATGAAGATAAGACAAGCAGCTGTTTACTCACCAAAGAAGGAGAAAATCAACTCTGGCATAGGAGGCTGGGACACTTATCACAGAAGAACATGAGGAAGCTGACCACTACTCATGCAATCAGAGATATTCCTGACCTCAGGAGAGAGAGAGAGAGTATGTTTGCTCAGCATGCTCTAAAGGAAAACATGTCAGAAAGCAGTATAAGTCCAAAGAGTTCAGTTCTGAAGCAGTGCTTGACATTGTGCATACTGATTTGTGTGGGCCGATGAGAACAAAAGGGTTGAATGGTGAGAGGTACTTTGTCTTATTTGTCGATGATTATTCCAGAATGACTTGCATCATGCACCTCAAACACAAGTCAGAAGTTTTGAAATGCTTCAAGAGATGCAGAAGATTGGCTGAGAATGAGAGTGGAAAGAAGATCAAAGTATTGAGGTCAAATCAAGGCACTGAATTCATAAATGGAGCTTTTGAAGATTACCTTGAGAAGCATGGAATTCACCATCAGATGGCAGCAGTAAGAACACCTCAATAGAACGGGGTGGTAGAGAGGAAGAATAGACCTGTGGTTGAAATGGCAAGAACTCTACTGCTGGAATCTAAGCTTTACACAAGATTTTGGACAGAAGCAACATTTACAGTCATGCACCTACTGAACAGAGTTCTATTAAGGCCCAATACTAATAAGACTCCATATGAGCTATGGAGTGGGAAGAAGACAACAGCCAAGTATCTCAGAGTCTTTGGCAGCCTATGTTTTGTGAAGAACAAGGAGCAAAACTTGGGAAAATTCAATGCTAGGTCTGATGAAGGCATCTTTGTGGGATACTCAGGAAAGACAAAAGGTTACAGAGTTTTCCTGCATAAGTTAGGAAAAGTGATCACTTTCAGTGATGTAAGAATAGATGAGAACTGGAAAACAATGCAGAATGGAGAAGCTGAGGACAATGAAGAAGATGACTTCAATGTAGATGAAGAATCAGACCAATCTAAAGAAAAGGAACAAAAAGTAAGTTTAGACTCAGAGAAGAGTGAGTCTGAAGATGAAGAAAGAGATTCTCTTACAACTAAGACGGTGTAAGGAAGAAGGACAAAGAAAACATGGACTAGTGCTCATCGAGGAGATCAGATCATAAGTGACCCATCAGCAGGAGTTACACCAAGAAGAAGAATGGTGGGAGCTACTCCTCTACTCTCACAAGTTGAACCTAAATCTGTTGAAGAGGCTATTCAAGACTAAGCCTAGGTCAAAGCTATCAATGAGGAGCTGGATCAAATTGAGAAGAATGATATATGGGAGCTGGTTCCAAGACCCACTAATAAGAATGTCATAGGAACAAAGTGGGTGTTTAGGAATAAACACAATGAAGATGGCAAGGTGGTGAGGAACAAGGCTAGGCTGGTTTGCAAAGACTACACTCAGATAGAAGGGGTAGATGTTGATGAAACTTTTGCACCAGTAGCAAAGTTAGAAACTATCAAAATGTTCTTAGCTTTAGCAGCACACAAGAGGTATAAAGTCTATCAGATGGATGTGAAATCTGCCTTTCTGAATGGGCTCTTGAAAGAAGAAGTGTATATTGAACAACCCAATGGAGTACAAATCAGTGAGGATGAGACATAAGTGTGCAAGCTGAAGAAAGCTTTGTATGGTCTTAAGCAAGCTTCAAGAGCATGGTACAATAGGCTGGATGCGTACTTGAGAAGGTTAAACTTCAGAAGAGGACCAGTTGATATTACCTATATGTGTTCAACTCAGAGAAAAGCCAGCTGATAACCATAGTATATGTAGATGACATCATCTTTGGAGGGGATCACTTTGAACTATGCCAAGATTTTGCACAAAAGATGAGTGAGGAATTTGAGATGTCATTGATTGGAAATATGCCAAGGTATCTTTATTTCTCAAACGAAATATGCCAAAGAGATGCTGAAAAGGTTTGGCATGGAGGATAGCAGATCTATTAGTACCCCTATGACAGTGGGCTGCAAGTTAACAAAAGATCAGGAGGGAAGGAGTACAATCCCTACAGAGTACAGGAAGATGATAAGGAGCCTTCTGTACCTTACGACATCAAGGCCTGATCTTATGTAAGTTGTGTGCACTGCCAGTAGATTCCAAGCTGATCCTAAGGAGTCTCATGTGTTGGTAGTGAAAAGAATCCTAAAGTACCTCAAAGGAACACTGGAAATGGGCTTGTGGTATCCAGCCATGGATTCTGTTAAACTACAAGCATACACTGATGCAGATTGGGTAGGAAGTATAGATGATAGAAAATTAACCAGCGGTTGCAGCTTCTACTTGGGTTCAAAGTGTGTTGCATGGTTAAGTAGAAAGCAAAACAGTGTTGCTTTGAGCACAACTGAGGCTAAGTATATGGCTACTTGTGCAGCATGTACACAGGTGATATGGATGCTAAGATAATTGGCAGACTTGGGTGTTGAAGTGAACTTACCAGTGAGTGTACTTTGTGATAATCAAAGTGCTATCGATCTCAGTAAGAATCTAGTTCAACATTTGAGGAGTAAGCATATTGACATCCGATATCACTTCATCAAAGATCAAGTGAAACAGGGTACAATTCAGTTGGAGTATGTTGACAATAAAGATCAAATTTCAGATATTCTAACTAAATCTCTGTTCATAGAACTATTTGAAAAGCACGGATTGAGTCTATCTGTGCAAATGCCTCATCAAGCCTGAAGTTCAGGTAAATCCTCCATCTTCTCTTTGCGAGTTTTTCAAATTTGTAATTGGTTGGCAAAGGGGGAAAGAAGCAACAGTGCAGGGGAGCTGTTAAGAAAGGGAAAGTGCATATTTAGGGGGAGTTGAAACTGCTGCATAGTGGCTTTTGTCATGAGTATTGCCAACAATTACAAAGGGGGAGATTGTTGTTCTCACAGCCTTGTATAAGTTGTAATTGTTGTCAATTAGGTTTAAGTGTGCAAGAAGGTAAAAGTCACATGGAGGGGTAAGAACGTAAAAGCCACATGAAAAGGGTAAGACAGTAAATTCACCGCAAGTAAGCCCTATTGGGGTTTCATGGAGAAGTATATAAAGGTCATCGGAAGACAACGAAAAGACGGATTAGCTATTGAGAAAAACAGACAAAAAACCTACACACACCACCGGCAAGAGAGAGAAACCCGTGAGAAAGGCACACCATCGGCACACCAGCAGTCGGCAGTTGAACAGATTGGCACACTACCGGCACACCAGCGGTCGGCAACTGAGCAGATTGGCACACCATCAGCAGACGGTGAGACAGATCCGGCGACGCGGTGAGAGAGATCCGGCTGGGACAGAGGAGATCCAGTGACAGCAGAAGGAGATCCAGTTGGGACGGTGACAAATCTGGCTGGGATAGGAAGGAGATCCGGCAATAGCAGAAGGAGAGCCGGCTGGGACAGTGACAGATCTGGCTAGGACAGTGACAGATCTGGCTAGGACAGAAAGAGATCCAGCAACGGCATGAGAGAGATCTGGCTGGGACAGAGGAGATCCGGCGACGGCATGAGAGAGATCCGGCTGGGACAGAGGAGATCTGGCGATGACGAGACAGATCTGGCTGGGACAGAGGAGATGAGGCGATGGTGAGACAGATCCGGCTGGGACAGAGGAGATCCAGTGACGGCATGAGAGAGAGCCGGCTGGGACGGTGACAGATCCGGCTGGGACAGAGGAGATCCGGCGACGGCGTGAGAGTGAACCGGTTGGGACAGTGAGAGATCCGGCAGAACAGGGGTCCGGTCGACGGTGACAGATCCAGCAGAACAGGGGCTGGACAAAAAAAAAAACGTGAGGCAAGCCATGAGACAAGGAGACGGGTGAGACCGTGAGACGGTGAAAGTAAGAGCCGTGTGAGGCAACCTAGAAAAGGAATTCGGCGAAGTATCGGAAAAAACTCAACGTATTTCTAGATTTCTTCAAGAGAGGATAAAGAGCGTTGCGGTGAACTTCTAAGCGGCAATGGAGCAGCCTTTCAATTCAATAGAAACAAGACAAGCTAGAAGAAGGGTAGACATAGTAAGTGACACTCTTTGTATTGTACTTGCTTAGTATTTGTAATAGTGAAAGGAGCAGAGAATTAAGACATCCATTGTAACTGGAATTCTCAAGTATAGTGGATGGTCTCGGTAAGGGAGAGTCCCTACCACCGTGGATGTATGTCACATTGACGGAACTACGTAAATCTCGTGTGTCCTTAATTTGCTTTACACTCTGTGTTTTGAATTGAATTGTGAATGCAGTTAAAGTATCAGCTAACCCATAACCTAACGAAGGCCTAAACAAGAACATCTAAATTGTCTATTAGGCAAGGTGTTTGAAAGGTGACTTTGGGGACTATTGTGATTAGTAGGTAGCAATAGATCTACCTTAGTCGAGTCTGAGAAAGAGTTCGCTTTTAAGAAGAGGTTGAAGTTGTTTACTTACCTGCGAATTGCGAATTGTGGTGATACTGATTCACCCCCCTCTCAGTATCACAAACTAGTAGATCCTAGGGAGAAGTCGGGAACTTCAAAGACCATGCAAGGAAAGGATGTCCCCTTGTTGGGATTGCTGACATAACATGCGATATTAGTGTTTCTCTAGACTTTGTTAACCAAACAACATCTATTAACTCACCATTTTTCATGTACTAGTTTATATTGCATCTCATCCTTCTATTTCACTTCATGCCTCTTATTTTCTTATCTTCTTACTCACCTCGTGTTTCCAATAACTCAATTGATTTATGGAATGTCTATCATTATGGGGTGATTTGTTGTTACTTTCCACTAAATTTGTTTGCTCCCACATAGAGTGTAGACATTTTTTGAAATCAGCTTAAGTTTCATATGATGGGAACAATCATCCCATTGGAACATATTATGAAGTGGGATTTAATCATTGAGTTTTGCTTGAGTTCTTCATTCGTAAGTGAAACAAACCAAACATTATATATGAATAAGAATGAATCTAACATGTTCTTATCATAAAAAATACTAGTGGGAATTGGGCTCTCTGAATAAGGTTTTCAAGATCTCGAATGGAAAAAGAGAAGGCAAGGAGGACCAAGTGTAGCTAAAGCTTACTAATTGAAATTTGCAAGTTTTTGTCCCTTCACTTGTTATCCTCTTTCTCTTGGTGCCTGGACATGAGCAATGTGAAGCATGATGACATAAAGAATGTTGGGAAACCATAAAGATAAAATTATTGAAATTTCTTCCTCAACTCTCCCTAAGGTTAAGAAATAGTAATTATGCCTGCCACATAGAGTATGTTCAATTTGGTTACCAATTTATAGTTTTCTTCACCAATAAATAAGCTTTACTAGTAAATGCGTCATACAAGACATCAAGTGGAATTATTCTAAGTCTAATTACTTTTAAATCATGTTATATTCAGATTGTTTTTGGGTAAGCTTCAGATCAATTGGAGAGTTGACAGGTTATTATTTAAGAATTAATTTTTTATTCTTAGTCATTTTTATTTTATTTATTTTTAAATTTTTATATATTAATTTATTTAAAAAGTATAAATGTTTTTATTGTTATACTAAATTTTTTCCTATTATTCTACTTTAATTATAAGTTAACCATTTAATTCAAACAAAACTAATTTTTTATTTATCATATAATATAATAGGTGAAAAAAATTGTTATTTATTTTTTATATATTAGCTTGAATAAAAATATACAATTTTTATTTTTTATACTAATTTTTACCTTATTATTAAGTTTTGATTGTATATTGACTTGCTAATTTATAATATATGAAAAAATTATTATTTAATAAATATTTTTTATATATTAATTTATATGAAAATTTTACAAATATATTATATATATTACATATATTTATATTATTTACAGAATGTGTATACAAAAATGTGTGTGTATATATATAATTTTAAAAAATATCATAAAAATTTAAAATAAAAATAATTATTATATATAAAAACAAAAAAGCTAAATTTAATATCAACTCTCTCTATATTTATATTAAAATAAAACAAAATTTATATAAATTAAGCATCATATTTATTTACATAATATATTAAAAAAATGGTGGGCATATGAAATGTGTATATACTCATGTATATGTGCATGCATGTGTGTAATAGAATAATAAATAAAAAAATAAGGAAATAAATAATAAATTTTTTTATAAGAATTTTCATATGATTCATAGTCAAAATAGTTCAAATTATAAATATTATAATCTTTTATTTTAATTATTTATGTTATCATGAGAAAAAAAAGGGTTACAGTTGTTTATTTTCCAAGCTCAATAAAGAATGATAATCAATATGATAAAATATTGTAATGATAATTACAAATTATGACATCTATTGCAAAGTTTACAACTAAAAGAAATATCAACAAATTGGTTATCTAAGATGTTGCATTGTTTGCATAAATAAGATAAGAAGTGCGTTAAAGTATTGACATTTTCTGACCTATTGATGACATCTTAAGCATTGCTACATTTTATGTGTTCAATTTGCCCACTAGCATTAAGTAAAGTACGCTGATACAATGGCCAAGTTGAACCTTTGGTATTCAAATAGTAAACATATTGCACATATTTAAATGAAACAAGATTTAATATAGATTCAAATATCTAAATTTAATTAAAAAAGGTGACACTATAATTTATAAATTGTTATCGCCATCATGATTTGAAACTAATCAAGGGACAAAAGTAACACAACTATTAAATATAAGAGTCATGTATACTTATAATATTATAAAGTGATAAGTTGCCTTCTTATATTCTTACATCCTAAGCTTTGTAGCCCTATTAGCTAGAACAACAAAAGGTTTCAGGTACAGCAGTCCTTTCAATTTTTTTGGCACAACATTTCCATATTTCCTGCTACAAACAAATAAGTTTTGTGATTATAAATAGTCCTTTTATAAGTAAGTGCACCTAAGACATGTTCAAGTTTCACATGCAACAACCTTTTTCTCCTCTTAGTTTTTCTAACACAACACTCACAATTTTTCTAACACAATAACTACTTTTTTTTTCTGGTATAACATACTAATTTTGGTGATTATAAATACATAGCAACCCTTCTCTCCTTTTGATTTTCCATAAGCTCTCTATCTCTTCTCCTAATGAAACTTTTTCTCTCCCAAAATGACATGGGTTCAACTGTTTAGCCCTAATTGATTTCGAGGTGGAGGAGAATAATAGCCATTATGCTAGCAATTATTTTTACATGGATAACTCTAATGTTATTAAAATTTCTAATTTTTCTCATAACTCCTTCCCTTACCATCAATTTCCCTAGAATTGGTAGATCTACCATCTTACTCTTTCTTGACAACAAACTTGACATTAATAGCTGATTTGCTATTAGTTAAGTTAATACATTTATAATTAAATAAATATATAAAAATAAAATACAATAAAAGAATACTTAAAAATTAAATAGAATGAAACATCACTAATAGATATCATGAAATGAAATTGGGTATTATATTGTCTATTTAAATTTTCATAATAACCAAATATCTACACAATTAATATTATTAATAAGGTAGGCATAAGTTATAGTTAAATAACTAAACATGTCAACATCTATAGTGTAAGTATCACCCAGACTTTCTGTCACATAAATCTTTTATAATCATAATGACAAAATTTAATGTTTCTTATAAAGTTTACAATTGAAAGAAACATCATCAAATCAAACCAATGACACATGTTAGTGAAGCCCCAAGAAGGAAAGAACTAAATTATATTACAACAATGAAAAAAAAAAAGAGAAGAAAAATGAAAAAGGAAAAAAAATGTACTAATGAGATGATGACCCATGAGAACTGACTTAGGGAGTGTCATATTACATGCATGTTTCTACATTCAAATTTTTGTTGATTTATGTATTGCTGATTAAAACTAATGTCTGTGTTTGAATTTTTTTAAAGAGAGTCACTTGTTAGGAAGCAAAATAGAGGTGCAACATTCAAGTTCTAGGTTTCTCTCATTTATGCTCCTATTTTTCCTCTATCTAAATTCCCCACCTTTTTTCTTTTGGAAAATATTTTTTTATTTCATTCTCTAGAGTATTCACCACATGTGTTTTGAATTTTGATTGTTTGATGTTTGATGTTTGGCTTTTGTTGGTGATTGTAGCATTTCAATTTGACTTTCATTATGTCGTAGACCTATTTTGAGGGATCAATTGTTTAGGACTATGTTGGCTAGCTAATTTGCTCATGGCTTTTACTTGATGTATCTATTTTCAAACTTGCTGCTTGTTGTACTATTTTCTTGATTTATTTATTTATTTATTTTCACAATGTGATTCTTGATTCTAATACTTTTCACTAAATTTTTTGTTTCATATTGTCAATTAATGAGCAATCATATCAACTATTCCAAGTGCCTTAGTTTTGGTTGAGACTTTTCTCAGACTGTGGGGTTATCAATTTGTTTTTCTGTTAGGGGTGTATGAAAATTAGTCCAAATCAAAAATCATGTTTTTCATTAGAAGGATAAATGTGTGAATGGTTAGCAGTTACAACTAAAATAATTGTTATAGACATGATGCCCATACATACAAGTAGTTAAAAATAAGAATTGTTACAAGTAGTTTGAGAATATGCTTTTGTATGTGCAAAATGATGATTTTAGCATGATTCTCGTGATTGCTAAGTTGAAAAGAATGAAATGATCATAAAGGAATTTGCATTAATGTGGTAAGAGGAAGAGGGAATTTGGGGTTGAATTTTGGAGAAATCCCATTAACTAATGTTAATTACAATGCATATAATTATTAATTTAGAACTTTTAAAACATCAACCCTGTAATTATCTCAATTGTAACTCCTCTATTGTTCCTAAACTTCTATTTTTTTCCTTGTTGTATTTCTTTTTGGGTCACCAAATGTTTCTTAGATAACTAATAAAAAAGAAAAAAAATTTGATTATATACAAAGCTAATCACTAAAATTTGGCGCAATATAACAATGCATGTACACTGATAAATTTAACAAAGCCAACATTTTAAAAGACAATGTGCCCATTCTAATTCACATATTTTGTGGGAATAAAAAGTCAACTTGACAAAAGTAAATGAGTAGAAAATGTGGACAGTCACTTTCTTATGGGTTAGTGATAATTGATCTATGTATTTTCTTTGGAGATATTTACAACATCAAAGAGTGCTAGATAGGATATGACTAAATTACCATCAATTACTTACAAAGGTGTGATGTTTCCATTTGAGCTTCTTGTTGGCAAATAAAGACATGCATGTGGATTTTATTGATAAGGTGGGCATGACATTAATTGCTAATATGCTATATGTTCAATCAATGCATCCTTAATTAATTAAATACATAAGAATAAAATATAATTTAAATATGTGAAATAAAACTAAAAAAATTACTAATTAAAGTAAAATTGAGTATTATGTTACCTATTTAAACTTTAGTAATAACCAAATTTATACAAAATTATTATTACTAATAAAGTGGGCATAAGTTATAATTAAATAATTAAACACATCAACATATGCAATGCAAGCATTACCCATCGTTTTTGTCACAAAAATTTTTCATAATCATATTTGTACTTTATCACTAATAATTTATTTTCTAAGATTAGTAATGATGATAATCAATACTATATGATATAGTAATGATGATAATCAATACTACATGATATTACAATGATAATTACAGATGCTAGCATTTCTCACAAAAGTTTACAATTGAAAGAAACGTCACTGGATTGGACCAATCAAACACATCAGTTGAGCCCCAAGAAGGTAAGAACTAAAATATATTACAATGTTTGAAAGATTTTTCTTTTTTTAAAGAGAAAAAGTAAATGAAAAGGGAAAAAAAAATGTACTTATGAGACTATGGCTTGTGACAACCGACCCAGGGTGTGGCTAGAGAGCTACCAATTTGAGTGAGGCTTAAACTTAGAAGTGAGGTAGCTAGCAATTAGGGAATGATACATGGCATCATGGAATGACATGTCAGTAGTCAACATGCATAGCTACCTAGCCTTTTCCTTTGCAAAGCATCTTAAAGCGAATTGAGATTTGCTTGGTTTAATCTCAGCTTTGGATTTGATCTCTTCTTTCCCCAAAACATCATCATTTGCCTTATCCTCATTACTAATAAAGTTGACTTTCGAGGACTAGCCAAAGAGAGGGGACCATTAGTTTGGCAAGTAAAGGAGCTTTTTGGGTAGTTCAAGTCATCTTTATAAGTGTTAGATGAGGTGGCACATGGTTAGACCATTATAGGTCTTAAATGAAGGAGATTAATAGCCATTTATAGGGTTTTATTGATCTATAAAGAGAGAGATTTTTGTGATGGGTTTTGCTTTAATGGTTTCTAGGTGTATTGGGCACTATTTGAAGAGCATTTAAGGAGAATGAAAGTTAAGGGCCTAGAGGGGCCCATGCCAAGATGGAAAAAATTAAGGAAAAGGATAAGATGGACATGTGGCAATGTTTCATGCTAGGATATGGTGGTCGTGTGGGCTACCATTTGCTGCATTTTCACCCACTATTCCACTTCCCTTGTTGTTTTTTGTAGTGCTTGGTGTGAATTTGCAATTTTTGTTTTGTTTTTCTTTTTCTTTTAAGCAAAGGGGGCTAATTTGTTTGACTAGAAAGAAATTTGTAGTCACATCTATGTAAGAGTCTCATCATATTCTTGTCAATCTAGCCTCCCAAAAATTGATGTTAGTTTCAATGCTCTAATGTCATATGCAAGTAATGTAATTATTAGTTTTGAACTTTCAAAATATTAGTCTTATAATTATCCTAATTATTACCCCTTTATTGTTCCTAAACTTCTTCTATTTCTTTTTGCTTTATGCATTTTTTTTTGGGTTTCCAAGCATTTCTCAGGCAATCAATGAAAAAGAAAAAACTTGATTATATGCTAAGCTATTCACTAAAATTATATGCAATATGATGATGCATATACATTTATAAATTTAGCAAAGTCAACATTTTGAAATACAAATGTGCCCATTCTGATCCATATATCTTTTCGGAATCAAAAAGTCAACCCTAGTGGAAGTATAGGAGTAGAAAATTTAAACAGTACTTAAGGTCGCTTTCTTACAAGTAAATGATAATGGATGTATGTATTTTCTTTTGAGATATTTACAACATCAAAGAGTGCTAGATAAAATGATATGACTAAATTACCATTAATTACTAACAAACGTGCAATGTTTCCATTTGTGCTTCTTGCTAGGGCATAAAGACATGCATGTGGGTTTTTGGTTTTTTTTTTTTGGATGCATTCTTGGAAAGAGCTTCTAGATTGGAACTCCTCCATTGGCTAATCTATAACCATGCTACAAGAAAAGTTTGGCTACTTTGAACAATCAAAGGCTACTAAAAGGCCATGCTAGTTGTGAGTAATAATGGCTATTTACCTATTGTTAAAACCCATATATATAATCCTATATATGTATAATACACATGTACATCTTCCATATTGATGTTAGTAGGCCACATCTTAGGTGGAATTCATTAAAATTAAGAATTTAGTTGTTTAAGAATTATTATCCAACTCAAATATAACTCAATAAACTCAATTGCAAAATTGGAATTTTCTTTTCTAAGGTTCAAGGTTAAAAAAGTACTACAAACATGTTCACATAAGTTGCTTTATACTAAACCATGAAATTGCAATTTTTCCTTTATGTCCATCATTATAAAAATTATAATTTAAATAACCAATTCTTAATGCAACTAATCATTTTTTTACATACTAAAATTACTTGGTTTGTTTTTGCAAATTATTAAGATTAGTACTTTATTTGGATTTTTTTGTCTTTTTTTGACTTTTACCTTGTGGGAAATGAACAAGTGCAATAAATATATAATCATAGTTATAATATTGAGTCGCATTATTATAATTGAAAGTTCTTACAAGAAGGGTGCCTCATTTAAATAGATTGGGTGGGCCCATTATAATCTTTTAACGATTACAAGCCATTGAATCAATGGTTTTCAACTCTCAAGCCTAGTAACTTTGTGAGGTGGACTTTGAACTTAAAGATGAGTGGGTAGTGTGATGGGCAGTGTGATGGGCAGTGTGATGGGCTTGGTCTTCATCCAGTTGGTCTCCTCAATTGCAAACTTCTGGTGCTTACATGATGGTTTTTCCATTTCAAGATGGATTCATTTTTTGTAGCCTTGGGCTACGTAGCAAGCTCATGGTCTCTCTATTTCTTATTAATCCTTTTTCTTTTTTCTCTCTCTTTTTTGAAGAGAGATATTCTATACTTTATATATATATTAATTTGATTAAAACTCATTAAATTTAAAATTAATGTTATTGTTATTATTATTATATTTGATCAAAATCCATTAGAACATGCTATGAGCAATATAAATAAAAATTTAATTTCATTCTTATAGTTCTTTATAAAAAATAATACAAAATGAAATTTAAAAAGAAAATGTGAGAGAGAAAAGACAAGTCACTAACCTTTTTTGCCATATAAAGTGAAAAGACAAAAATGGTAACAAAAGGATGAAGAATCTTTTGTTTTTTTGGAAGTTATGACTTGAATTCTTACCAAATAGTACAACCAAAAATGATGTAATCACGTGACCTATCCAAGTGTTAGTCATTAATTCTTTTTTTTCTAAAAGATCATTAAGGGTTTTTTCTTTTTGCTTATGCTCTTTATAAGAAATTGCCATCTCTCTAACCCAAAGCTTTTCTTCTCCCCATCCTCTCCCTCAAAATCCACCTTATTCCCCTCTTTAACTTGTCTATAAAAGATACTACCTTGACTCTTGACAAATAACAATCCCTACTAGTCTTTCTTATTCTTTCCACTTGCAATGCCAACCTAAAAAACACATAAAAGAGGCTAACTATTTGTATATATTATTCTAGTTGGTAATTAGCATGGACTTCTTATTCTAATCCCTAGTTAACATGAACATGGAGAGCAGTAGTACGTTAACCTTTTTTTCTCCTCTAACAATAGTTAGATGACAACTTTTTATTGAATGCATTTCTTTAAACTCAATTTTCCTGTTTAAAAATCTAAACTAATTGAGCAATACATAACTCAAAAGCTAACCTATTAGTAACAATAAAGAGCATGACTACAACAGTCAACCAATGATCCATTTTCTAATTTTGGAGACTTCGTTAGCAAAATAAGGTAGGTTCAATGAAAAGTGTAACCTTTAACTTGTAATGTGATCATTACATATTGCCTATGGGTTAATAATATAAGGTGGAGAATATGTATCCAAGACTTCAACATTAAAATAACCAAAGTAATTAGGATCAATGTTCCCTCAATCGCCCTAACATCTAATATTTCCACTGCATGTACTAGTTGTAACTCAGAAGTTGCATTGCTTTTAATTACATGTGTCAATAGCAATTATGAAATCAAGACAATTAAGTTTTTGTATTTTGTTTTTATATAATATGTTGACACCGAATAGGAAATTGAGAGAAATTCTTGATGCTACATAATAGCCTACATTCAAAAAAAAAAAAAAAAGAAAACTAAAAGGAAAAGATTGATTGAGAGGGACTTGCCATGTCTTTGTGCACATTTGAAATTATTTAGTAATAATAAGTACTAGAATAACTTGCTTTTTTTAGAATTTTGTGATATTGCTTTTGTTAGTAGCTTGCATTAGTTGACAGGCCTAAACAAGCCTAAGTGGAGGAAAGCTATGCAAAGGAGTTCCAATCTATAGAGAGGAATGGAACTTGGCAATTGGTTTTCTAGTCAATATTAAAGCCAGCTCCCCCTCTGCTTAGTCTCTAACAATTGCAGGCCTCATCATTGCCCAAGATGCAACCATTCCTCTCCATATCCAAGTTAGTTCTTCCACTATTAGAAATGTCATAGAAATAGTATGTTGTGGAGTAGGAATCATAAATACTTTAAGGACATTAAATTAATATTTGGAACAAACTTTGGAAGTGAAGCAACTTGCAACTAGCACTAGTTATTACACAAATTTGGCACTGATAACTTTTACATCAGTATCTAAAAGTAATACAATGTACTATAGTTATATATATATATGCAAAATACATCAAAATTATAATTTTTTACATTTAAATTAAAACTTTAAATTTTTTATCAAAATAAATTTGTACAAGAATGAAAAAAATTATTAAAATAGAGTAAAATTGAGATTTGGCACATCAAATCCAAGAATGTGTTCAATCTTTTATTCATGTTTTTCCTCCATCTAATACATTGAGTAAAGAAAGGTTTTTTTTATTTTTTGAAAATTTAAAGTTGGATCAAAGCTAAAATTGATCAAAATTATATTGTTAACAAAGAATATCAAATCATCAAATGGATTAATTGTCAAGGCTTATGTAGTTATGATAGTAAATTTCATTAAAGATTCTAGAAACGAAAGTTTTCCAACCACTTAAACCTACAATTAGTGGATGGGAAGCTAGCAAAGAGACTTGATGGTTGTGTTGAGTTGACTAGTTGGACACATCCATTTAATCTACATCAAGTACTCATAATCAACCTACGGTTAACAATCATTCCAATTGAAAGAAATTTGTTGCATATACAAGTAACTAATATGTTTTCAAGCATACTTATGCTCACATTTCGAACAAGGATCATAATCTCCCAAAACCGTGATTAGTTGCCAACCTGGATTAAACTCTAAGCATGAATATAGAAAATTGATAAATCAAGATGTTTGGTTGCTTCTTGTTCAATAAAAGATGTTCAGTTGCTTGTGCCCCTATACTTTTGAGATGCAAAATAGAAAAACATGCTAGAAGGATAAAAATCATCTAAAACTTTGCCCTTTCTACTTCTATATGGCTAATTATGGAAAAGAATTTGTTGAGACGTAAGAGATATGCTTTTTTTACCAACTTAAGATAGCCAAGATAATAATAGGACACAACGATAGAGAATTTTCTTCTGCCACTGCCCTTGTCATTTTTATTTAATGAAAAACTCTTTTTTCTCTCTAATAAAAAGAGTTTTTGTTATTGCTTACTTGGAATGCAAGTACATAACATATTCAAAATCTTTGACTAATTAGTTTGCTAAATAAATAATATAATCTTCCAATGACTATACTTTTCTATATAATTAATCTTATGTACTAGTAATATAATGGGAAAATTAATAGAAAACTTTTATTATTTGTAGTTAAAAGTTAATTTATATTTTTTAAAAAAAAAACCCTTAAATTATACCATTGAGATAACAACTAGAGTTACCTTAAATTATTGTACCATCTTTATCTAGATTTGAAGTTAAGAAATTGCCACTTATATACCTATTAGACTTACACCTATAATGTGGCCCACTTGGTTGAACACATTAACAACCTTTCAAGAATTTCATTACAAATCATGACCCAAATTATTTTGTATCTCAATCCTTTAAGAAGGGTTGAATGTGAAGCCCACTTTTTTTCATCCAGAACATGGACTTAAGCCCAAATATCAATTCAAGATAGTGACTCAAGCCCATAACATATTATGACTAACTTGTTTTCAAAGATATCCCAATTCTTAGATCCAATTCCTTGTATTTTCTTTCTTTTTTTCCCCTCTATGATATAAATCCATGGAAGCCATGACCTCTTTGTGAAACAAGAAACCAAAGTCAAGAACTCAAATTCAATAGTTTGAAAAGGAATCGATATGGAAACTGCTTGAGTGAAATTGTTTCTAAAATTGTAAAATTAGTAATGGAAAATCTTTTACTTTATAATAATGGTTGCTGTAAGGGCAGAGACGAAGTAGCTGAAATAGGTTGTCAAAGAGGAGACATGCTCTACTCAGGTTGCAGTGATGAAGCAAGGAGAGGGACTCCAACAATATTATCTCTAGCACATCCATGAGCTTTAACTACTTGTCTGTCAAAAGAATCATAATCTCAGTCACCTTGAAGCCCAACATGATGAGCTCAATTCTAAAGGTACAGTCTTGAATCCATCACCTTTACCACTAAACCAATGTGAACCATATACCTCAAATATGAATCAAGTTGAGTTATATATGAATTAACGTTCAAACTTAAAAAAAAAAAATTCAAACTAATAAAAAAAAAAACTACAAGGCTTTTAAAGTTTGTCATAATTTTTGAGGTATTGTTTTTCTTAAGGCCTCTGTACTTTTTTATAGCTTGGAATATCTATAATAATATATAGATGCATTTAAGGCTTACTGAATAGGTTATGTATTCTAGATTTTCAGTGTTTTTCATCCAATAAAACACCTCCGGTCCATTTCCATTTTTTAAGCAACAAAAATAAATAAATAAATAAAACATTTCTCTAACAAAAAAATATTGAAGAAAACCTCAAAATGTGGTTTTTCCATATGCTTCCTTAGACTTACTTTTTTGTCTCTCACATTCTCTCTCTCTTTTGATCTCTTTCTTCTTTTTACTCTTTCTTCCTTAGCTACTCACTGTCTTTATACATCCTTGTCACCCTCTCCTTCCCTTTTTTTCCCTCCCCTTTTTCTTTATCCCTATGTTTTGGTGTCTCACCCTCTCTTTGTAGTCCTTTGTCATATCTCATAGTGCTCCTTAAAATTCATTTTTCTTTTGTTTTTAATAGAAAAAGATTAATTAATTGATAAAGATCTGAAATTGCATTAGGACTTTGCTTTTTGTTTTGTTTTTTCTTATGAGTTGTTCCCCCTTATTTAGGTTCCCATTGGATGTAGATTAAGGATCTGGTTCAATTGCATGTGATGCTCAATTATACTGATTGGCTCATTTTTTATTTAGAATCAAAATTTTCTTTTATTTTCTTCCCCTCTTAGGGTTGATACGTTGTACTTTAATTCTTATGCAGCATCTATCACAATCAACATCACAATTTAAATATATATATCAAATAATTGAAACAAAGGAAAAAAAAAATAACAAACTACTCAATAAAAGCATGGATAAGTGGAATAATTGATGAACTTATTAAAAAAGGTGGACTATGATGATTACTTTCAATGCTTCTTCCTCCAACTTAGTCTTGTAGGAATTTTTGTCTTGGGCATTAAGCCAAGGACTTAGAACTTTTGTAGCCATTTGGTAAAAAATAGCCCCTTACTATTAACATAAAGGAAAATGGAAGTATCAAAACATGATATTAGCCTTTCTTAAAAATTCTTATAATAGCTAATCGTTTGGATTAAATAGATTTTCTAGTGTAGTTGTAATGGATTTGTTGATGGTTGGTTATGAAATCTTTTGTTTTATTATTCTCATGGTATTTGGCTTGTTTTTTGGTGGTTATAAGAGTGTGTATGAAGGAGACTTTTTAGAAACATATATTTTAACTCTTTTTAAAAGAGCCAAATTAAATCATATATTAAAAATAAAGAGAAAGTCATCTGCAAGATTTATTTTTTTCCACAAAAGAAAAATGAAATAGTGGGAAACCAATTGCTTCTAAGCATTAAATTTTCACCTTCAATATAGAATCCTTCTAATTTTAATTTTAGGTTGCTACCCCTAAATTTACTAAATACTTCCATGTCAAGGCCTTTATAATTTAATTTTTATTTAACTTTTCTTTTATCTTATTTATCAAAGTTCTCTTATTTAAGAGATTAAATCTTGTAGAAAAATTTAAAGTTCTCCTATTAGAATGATCTTAATAATTGACCCTTCATATTTAAAGACATAAAATTACTACTTCAAAATGGAATTTTAATAAAAAAATTAAACAAATATAGTACTATAATTCATCAATCCTTAAATGTGTAAAACATGATTTTCTCTAAAATAAATTAGTTATATTTAGAATTAAGTGATATAGTGGTAACATTATTAAGTTGTTTATGTGAAAAATTAGATATAAAATACTTAAAATTAATATAAATGATAATAATCTTCTTTCATTTTTAACTTTAATTGTTGGGATTAAAAATTTAATTTTTTAATTGCTAAACAACATAATTAATAGCAAGAGAATTATTATTTATTGTTAAAGAGAATCAAAAATTTCTTTTTAATTCAAATTCAGCTTATAAAAATTTTGGTTTATTTATTAGTATTCTTAAATTCAACAAATAAATTTATTAAAATAATTAAAATTTTATCATTTATTAATTTTACATATTTGATAAATATGATTATAATAAATTGTTTCATATTTCATTTATCTTTTATTTGCCTTATAATCCTATGATGGATGCCTTTTGTGCAAACATGAGTGCCCAAAATTTGTTAGCGTCATTAATTAATTTAGATAAATTAAAATTTTCAACTAAATAGCTTTTATAATAAAATTTTATAATGAACTTAAGTGATGTTTGCCTTGGTTCAAATAGCTATTCAAATTGAACCATTTTTTCTTTGTTCCAATGAGTTAACTCAAGTGACTTTTGACTTCATTTTGAGTATTTAACGAGTAATTGATACTACATATATAGACAGATTATTTTTTGAAAATATATTTTTTGATTAAAAATTATTTATTACTTTAAATTACCATCTCTTATTATTAGTTTCATTTGACTAATTACCTTGCTTGGTGGTTTCAATTTTCAATGAATGTTAGTTCTCTATTCTTCATTTAAATTAAATTATTTCGTCACAACACTATGAAAACTTATATACAAGGTTTCTTATCAAATTAGATAATAAAAAATATTTTTATTTTCAATTTTCAAATCTAAACAAAAAATAAATAATTTGATATTTTTTCTAGTCTAATTTTCACAAAAAGAGAAGTTATCATCAATATATATATATTATTAATCTCATTTTTATTAATTAATTTTTTGAAAAAATAAAATATTATTAAAATTAGGTATGAATTAAATTAGTTGGGTCTAGGTATATAAAATATATTTAATTTAAGGAAATTTAAAATAAATATATATTCTATATTAAGTCATTTTTTATGCATAAGTATATCAAATTTCATTGCCAAATTTTAAGTTTTGTAACTATTAAATTGCACCTAATAATTACATTCTGCTTATGATTAATGATAATATTTACATATTAAATTATTTTAGTCAAGTTGAAATCTTACTTGAATGGCAAATAGACCCTTTAAATTTGGACAATGAATAATTGATTTCCTAATACACATCTGGCTTCATCATCTGATCTTTATGGCTTTAATTGGTGAGATTTCTTCAAATATCTATTATAGGTTATTGTATTATATGCATGTTCTTTTTTAAAACTTTTGTTAATTATTGTATTATTATTTAGAATTCATATTTGTCTTTGAATTTTGTTGAAGAAAAAGCTCCTATTAGGAAGCAAAACAAAGATCAAGTTAAACTAAAAAAAAGTCCTAAATTTTTATAAATTTTTATAATTGAGTCCTTAACTTTTTTATTTTTCCATTTTAATCTTATACCTTTACTATTTACTCTAAATTCATCTTTTTAAAATAAAAAATAGTTAAACCATTATAAATTTCTTAACTACATTCCATTAAAATGATAGATTTGAAATAAATAATTTAAAATATAT
Source organism: Rhizophora apiculata (assembly GCA_037832385.1). Lineage (NCBI taxonomy): Eukaryota > Viridiplantae > Streptophyta > Magnoliopsida > Malpighiales > Rhizophoraceae > Rhizophora > Rhizophora apiculata. The sequence goes on along the minus strand of CM075435.1, from coordinate 4,019,642 downwards.
ATAAGATTCAAAGTAAAAATATGAAAAAAGTTAAAGTTTAAATTATAAAATTTTATAAGGGTTAAAATTAATTTTTCATATTTCAACAAAATCCTCCATTCAAGTTCTTAGTTCTTCTCATTTTATGCTCTTCTTCTTCCACTAATTAAATTGCCCCACCAATTTTTGTGATTTCTTTCTTTTTCTTTTCATTTTGGATGATTCACTACGTGAAGTTTGAATTTTAATTTTTGATTTTAGTCTTTGACTTTGTAGGTGATTGTAATGTTTCAATTTGATTCTCATTGCAATATAGCCTATTTGAAAGATTAAATTGTCTACCACTCTGTTGACTATTGTATTTTTGCTCAAGGCTTTTAATTTATGTAATCCTTTCTCAAATTCGCTGCTTGTTTGTCTATTTTTAAATTTACCAAAAGTAATAATAATTGTTTTGACTTAATTACCTAATTAAATAATAAGATGAAAAAATACAAAAGAAATTAAAGTTCGATGAAGAAATTTTTTGACTTAATATTTTATTTTATTAATTAAGTATGTGGATGTTAATTTTATAATTTTAATTAAATAATTTAATTAGTAATAAAGCTTGAAGGATAGCATTACTCAAAAAAAAACGTAAAGTCAATTTTTGTCCATCCATTCAATAATTTGATTTGACAGCTGCACTGTCTCCCATATATAGCAGTCAACATGCATCACCAAAATTAAGGGTTGCCGTGTGCCAGCCGGCCATTTACTTTTCTGCCCCTTTTCTTTTGTAAATGCAATATTCCGTTGCGTCAACTCCAAAGACCTGCACGAGTACTTCGCAATGCGTTTGCAGCAGCCAAAGCCAGCAACATATATCCCATTATTATTTTTGTTGCTATTTATTAAGTCATGAGTTAAAGTTTTTATCAATGTAGTTTTTACAATTTCAAGTAATAAAAGGATAGATTATGAGTTTGAATCCTTATTAAAGTATTCAATGAAATTAAATATATATTTAATCTTATATAATTATACGAGTGGTTAAATAACTTTGTTAAATAACATAGAGTTTGTTATTATGTAAATTTAATGTAGCAAGACAACCAATTTTGCATCAACTTAGTGCAATTCTCTCTAATGGATTTGTGAGTATTTTCATTAATGAAATATATATATATATATAAATATTATTAGTAAATATGTCAATATGAGTAATTGAGTGAAATTATTTTGAATTAAATTACTTTTAAATTATATTAACATATTTAAATTATTTTTTAGTTATTCTAAATCAATTAAAACGATGACAAAGTTATTATTTAAAAATTAATTTTTTATTTTTAATTATTTTATTTTTATTTATCTTTTTAATTTTTTATATATTAATTTATTTTTAAAATACATATTTTTTTTGGCTGTTTTATATTAATTTTTCATCTATCAGCTTCACTTTAATTATAATTTGGTTAATACAATAATAAAAAAAAATATTTATTTTTTTATTTTTTTATATATTAATTTGAATAAAAAATAATTTTTTTATTTTTATACTAATTTTTCAATCTTATTATTATATTTTAATTATATATTGATTCGTTAATTTATAATAGATAAAAAAATCATTATTTAATATATATTTTTATATATTAATTTATATGAAAAATTTACATATAAATATACATATATATATATTTATTATTTTACAAATATACATATTACAAAAATTATATGTTCGTATGTGTGTATATATAATTTTTAAAATATTATAAATATATAAAATAAAATAAATTATTATATATATGTTAAAACAAAATTATGTAATTAAATATATTATTTATTTAGCATTAATATATAAAAAAAAATAGTGGAACTATGAAATATGTATATACTTTGTGGTGTGTATAATAGAATAATAAATAAAAAATAATGAAATAAATAATAATTTATTTTGTTTTTAACTCACAAGAAAATTTATAAAATTATAATTTAAAATAATTAAAAATAATAAAAATTATATTTTTTAAATATAAAAATTAATAACTTAAATATTATAATCTTTATTTTAATATTTTATGTTATCTTGAGAAAAAAGAATAGGTCATAGCAATTTATTTTCCAAGCTAAGACATGAATAATAATCAATATCACACATTATTGCTATGATAATTATAGAATTTCAGCATCTTCTTGCAAAATTTACAGCTGAAAGAAATGTGTTCAATTTGTCCACCAGCATCAAAAGTAAAGTACATTCATGCAAACCAAGTCGAACCTTTGCTATTGAAACCACAAAACATATTGCACATATTTAAATGAGAAAAAATTCATATTGATCCAAATATCTAAATTAATTAAAAAAGTGACGTCATACTTTAAAACTATTAATGCATTCTCATGATTGAGTTAATTGAGGACAAAAGTATCAAAACTATAAATATAAAAGTCAAGACATTTATAATGTTGTTAAGTGTATAAGTTGTCTTCTTATATTCTCACGTCATAAGCTCTGTAGCCCTATTAGCTAGCACAACAGAAAAATGTTTCACATACAATGCTCCTTCAATTTTTTCGAGCACAAACACAATGACACATTTCCTACTACAATCAAATAAGTTATCCTAGATTATAAATCGGTGTAACAACCATTTTCTCCTCTTTGTTTTTTCTCAAGCAACCCACAGGCATGTTTGAGTTTTCATGTGCAGCAACCGCTTTTCTTGTCTTATTTTCTGGCAATAACACTCAAGGTTTTTTATAAACACAACAACTATAATTTTTCTGGCACAACATACTAATTTTGGTAATTATACATGGGTAGTAACCCTTTCTTTCCTTCTGATTTTCATAAGCTCTATCTCTCCCTCTCCTGATGAACTTTTTTTCTCCACCATGCATGGATTCAATTATTCAACCTAGTTTGAATTCCAAGGTGGAGAGAATAATAGCCACCAATGCTAGCTATTTATTTTTACATGGACAACTTTATTGTTATTGAAAATTTCCAATTTTTTTCTCAAACTTCTTCCTGTTACCTCTATTTCCTTGGAATTGGTAGATTACAAGGATTGCATGAACCTCTTCCCATTCTCATTTTTTTGGACTCCTGTCGAATTCATGCTATGACCCATTTTGGTTTGATTTTGGCCATTAAAAACTTGTTTGAAGTTAATTTTATCACTTTTTAATCTCCAACGCTTATTTATGTACTGAAACTTCAAGTAATGGAGAAATCCTCACTTCTTGCCATTTGTAGTCATTCTAAAACTTATTGATTCTCTTACTTTGTGTTGGGCACCACCACTTCCATTTAGATTCAACTAATTGAAAGGTTGTTCATGTGCTTTTTCATGCTTGCAACCACTATCAATTGGTCCTATCTTAAAACCCTACCATTGTTGCTGAGTGTTTTGTCGCTAAAATTATTTTCATTGATCTCAAACTGTCATTTCATTTATGACAATGGCATACTAGAAGTATTTGCTATTGTTTTCGGTGCTACATTCATCATTGTTTCTCAAAATGTCTTAGAGATGTTGGATGAGCAAATGAAGAAAGGAAGGCAAATGTTGGAGCCGTTTGAAACCCTATTTGTCTGTTCAACTTCAACAAGTGAACATTTTACAGCAAAGTTGCATATAAGCAGGGGGGTCTAATATTGAGATAATGAATGTATTTGTGTATCTAAAGTTTTAGCAATTTTCAAGTACTAGGTTGGTACTGAGGCTTGCGGAATGCCACTCTTGTTATTGGTTCTTACAATAATGTCTCCTAATAAAAAGCTTTTACTTTGCTATGTTAATTTGGGAAATTATGATTAGTTTAATTACCATCATCAACATAATGTGAAATTGGGCATTAGTTGTCTATCTAACCTTCATAATAACTATATTTATACATATGTAAATGTTTTTAAAGTGGGTATAAATTCTAAATTAAACAACTAATCACTTTAACATTTGCAACACTAAGAATTTTAAAAAATGAAGGTTTCTAATGAGTGGAATAGAGGGATACTAGAGTTTTATGGTAAGATGAGGTTTCTAATGTTACATTCCATCAAGACTATCATTTGTGATTTTGTCCAAGTTAACTAATAATGTTACTATATTTTTTATAATTTGTAATAATTTTTGGATAGCATATATACTTATGCCTTATATTACAACCAAAGTTTTCTTTTTCTTTTATTCTCTTTTTTAGGGTTGATAACATGTTAATTAAATTCTTATTTATAAGCATTTATATTAACTAATATTGAAATTTAATCATTGAAAAATATAGAGAATACAAACAATTACAAGTGGGGTTAAATAACTAACAAACTTATGAATATTAAAGAATGTATTATTTTCAAATTTGGAGGAAAATTTAAAATAACCTAATATTTTTGGGATAGCTTTGATATTTCCCATAAAAGGAATGGTCGCCAACAAAATACATGTGCTAATCAAATTTTCCATTAATTTTATTTTTGATAAAAAATAAATTAACTATTAAAATTAAAAATTTGGTATTCTTTAAAATTAGTTAGGCTTTCTATTGTAGATTAACACTAATATTTTCATCCAAATGTTCTATTAAAAGTCAAAATCCACTTAAGTGGTAACAAGGCCCTTTAGATTGGACAAAGAACATGCCTTCCAAATTGACATCTACGTTATGGCCTCATCATTTGATCACTATGGCCTCCAAATTAATGAGTTTTATCATTAAATATCTATAATGTCTATGCCATATTACAAGTATGCCTACCATGAGTAACTAGGAGAAAATTGGAATTGGAATTGTTTAAAATTTTGCTTTGTAAGAATAATGCTTGCATCTAAAATTGTTTTGTAAAGAAGTATCTATTATGAAAAATTGGAGCTAACTACCATTGGCAAGAGCATGAACCCAAAACTTCCAATGCATCAATCCTTTTTGTTTATTACCTAGGATTTTATTTTAATTTTTGTTTTAAAGAATTAAACTAGATAAAAATAAAAATATTTTCCTTTTTTTGGGTTGCCAAACCATAAGCAATTTTTTCTCTTTGTCCACTTTTCCCATAAATCTTATACCCTTAAAAAAAAAAGGGAAACCTTTTTCAAAATGTTTAAGCTCTTAATTATTAGAACACATAGACAGTATTCTTTTTGCATACATGAAGAAAAAGCTAGGAATTACCTAGAAATCCTAATAATTCTAGTAGGCATCTTAAATTGTCAATGATTTTTGGGTACATCCATTAAGAACATTTTTGTCTTGGTTGGAAAAAAGTTTTGAAGGGAAATATAATTGAATGCAAGTAATTAGTCAAGCCATATGTTTATGTTTGATGCACAATCACATTCCCAAATCTTAGTCATCCATTACAAAAATCTCAAAATATTTAAATNTGTTTGGATTTCTATATGTGCTTTTATCATCTAGATATTTTCTTCTTTTGGACCATATTGTCAAGTAGCTGAGTGGCAATCATATTTCAATTTAAGTAAGATGAGCATTTTGTTGGTATCCTTGAAATTAGATTATACATAGGTATAGTGGGTTTATTGTCGCTTTTCTTGGGCTGTTGACAGTATCTAATTGTAGCCATTTTTTTATTAGGGATGAATGAAAATTAGTTTTTGGATCATTAATTCATGGCTTTTGATTGGAAGGATAAGCATGGTCTGAATGGTTAGTAGTTGCAATTGAAGGTAAATGTTTTGGACATGATGCCCCATGTCCTCAATTAGTTTGAGAATATTGCTTCCTATGTTGTAAAAATGGTGTTGTTTTTTAGCATAATTCTTGTGATTCGTGAGTTAAAAGGGATGAAATTATTATAAAGGAATTTGCATTGCTGGGGTAAAACAAAAAAGGAGGGATTGAGGTCAAAATTTTGGAGAATTTTCATTAACTAAATTAAACTTGTAGCATACTTTGGTTTGATGCCTAACTTACTGAAATTGGGACTTGTACATTATTTAGGGCTAGTATAGAGAAAGAATTCAAGGAATAGTTAAAACCTTTTTTGGTTATCTAATCAATTTCAAAGATGTGGACATTTTATATGAAGAGCAAATAAGTAGGCAAGGAGTCTAACATTGACACTAAGATAATAGTGTATTTGTGTGCCTAAATTTGAAACATTTTTAGTACTATGTTGATACTGAGCTAGAGGATCCACTCTTTTATATCACTCTTACTTGGTGGCAACAAATATAAGCTTTGATTGTTATGTTTTTAGCAAGCTGCATCATTGGAGCAGAAAACTTTTTCTAAATTTGTTACATGTCATAGTTGTAAAGATTATATTCTTATGTTTTTGCATTAAAAACTTTAGTCCACTCCATAATCTTTTACTAAGTTAGTTTCCTTTGTTCTTTTATGCTCTTTGCCCCATTGAATTGGTCTTTATGATTTATGAAGCACATGACCATTAGAAAGTGTGTTTAGTATTTCTTACCATGTAAATGACTAGCTAGTTGCACAAATGCAAGTGATTGAAGTTAACATCTACAATAAAGGTCTTGTCATATCTATACAAGAAATTAGGCATTAATCAAAAAAATAAAAACAATGGAGCAAATTTTAAGCATTTGCTAATTTCCTTTTTGATAACTAGAATTGTTACGATAGAAATTGGAAGGGAAAATTGACTCAAGATACATCCTTTGTTGTTTTTGTTTCTCTGTAATGGTCTTAATTTAGTTATGAGTTATTCATCTCTGTCATCCTTTCTTCTAGTGAATATAGACATGGGAACTTTTTGGTTCGTTTTACAACATTTGTTCAACTCAACTTCACCATTTGTAGCTTCACATAGATTTTACCTTTGTTTCTATGTCTTGCATGTGGAAAGTTAGTTTGGAAAATTAAGTGATGGACCTAGTAGACCTTTTGACCCTTATCTTACATGGTAGAAATGTAGTGGCAACCAATTATGAGAAAATGAAAAGTTTTTATTACCTTTTTCCCCTTTTAATACATTTTTTTTTTCTTATTGAGATGGTCTTATAGACAATCTCTTAGAGGATGATATTCCTCCATCTTGTGTTCTACAAATAGTGTTGCTTTTCCTTGGCAAATATGTTTAGCATAACAGATCTATATGACATCAAGAGCAAGTCAAAATGCAAAATGGTTGAGAAGTCTGTTTGCATTTATTCTGCGACTTTCATTTTTATGAGTTATATACAATGTTGCCATGAGTAGCTTAGAAGAAAATTGGATTGCATTGTATTTTAAAATTTGCTTTCAAAATAATGCTTGCATCTAAATCTATTTTCTAAAGGAGTTGTTCTATTATGGAAAATTAAGCTAACTACCTTTGCAAGAGAATGAAACTAAAACTTTCAATGCATCTAAACCATTTTGTTTATTATATAGGATTTAAATATTTTTTTTAAATTATACTACATAAAAACAAAAATATTTTCCTTATTTTGGGTTACCCAACATAAGCATATTTTCTCTCATTATCTATTTATTCCATAAATCTTAAAACTTTCAAAAAAGAAATGAAAAGAAAAAACTTTTCAAAAATGTATGAGGTCTTAATTATTTGAACACAAATAAGCATATTCTCTATGCATACATGAAAAAAGCTAGGAATTACCCAGGATCCTCATAATTCTAGAGGCATCTTAAATTGTTATTGACTCTAGTACATCATTAGGATCACTTTTGTCTTGGCTGGAAAGTTTGAAGTGGAAATACAATTGAAATCAATAATAGTTGAGCCATGTGTTATGTTTCTTGCACAATCATTTCAAATCTTAGTCATTTAGTTACAAAAATCTCAAAATATTAAATTATTTGTCCTATCATCTTCTTCTTCCACTACTACCCATAAAAGTGGGGACAACTAGACCAGATGGATACTAAATATAGGAAGTCCAATGCAATAGTAAACTTGGCATTAATAGCTAGATTGCTATTAGTTAGATCAATGCATCTTTAATTAATTGAATACATAAAAATAAAATATAATAAAAAATACTTAAAATAAAATAAAATGAAATGTCACTAATGGATATCATGAAATGAAATTTGGTATTATATTATCTATATGAACTTTCATAATAACTAGATATATATATATATATAATTAATATTATTAATAAGGTGAGCATAAGTTATTGTTAAACAATTAAACACGTCAACGTCTACAATGCAAACATCATCCATGATTTCTGTCATAAAAATCTTTCATAAACATAATTACAAATTTCAGTAACTTTTACAAAGTTTACAATTGAAAGAAACATCATTGGATTAGACCAACAAAACATGTCAATGAAGCCCCAAGAAGGAAGAACTAAATTATATTACAACATTAGAAGAAAAAAAAAATGTAAAAGGAAAACAATGTATTGATGTGATGATGGCCTGTAAGAACCGACCCAAGGAGTGTCGTATTACATGCATGTTTTTGTTTCAAAATCTTAGTTGATTAATGCATTATTGATTAGAATTAGTGTTTGTGCTTGTATTTTGTTGAACAGAGTTGTCTGTTAGGAAGCAAAACAAAGGTGCCCCATTCAAGGTCTTGGTTCATCTCATTTATGCTCCACTTCTTCCTCTAACTAAATTCCCCACCTTTTTTTTGTGCTCATTTTTTTCTCTCATATTTTTTATTTTTCTTTGCCCATAGTTTTGTTTTTTTTGAATTTTACATTTTTTACAAAAATTTTTTGTATTTTTAATTTTGTGATTTTGTTGTTATTCACATAAGTCATGAGTTTAAGTCCTTATCAAGGTAGTTTTTACTATTTATGGGTTTCCAATAATAAAAGGATGGATCATCCTATGCAAAAGTCATGAGATTGAGTCCTTATCAAAGTATTTGATACAATTAAATGTGTATTTTGTCTTATACAGTTGTATTAGTGGTTGGTGACTCTTGCTAGGTAACACAAAGTTTGCTCTTTTGTAAATTCAATGTAGCAGCACAACCAACTTTGTGGCAACCTAGCACAATCCTCCTTAATGAATTTGTGAGTGCTAACCTTATGAAAAAAAAAAAAAAAACATATAAATAAGCACCACTAGTAAATGTGTCTACACAAGTCATTGAATGGAATTTTTTTGAGTTAAATTACTTTTGAATCATGTTACATTCAAATTGTTTTTTGGTAGGCTTTGGGTTAATCTAAGAGTTGATAAGTTATTATTTAAGAATTAATTTTTTATTCATGGTTTTTTTTATTTTATTTATTTTAAATTTTTTATATATTAATCTATTTTAAAAGAATATACTTTTTATTTTTTTCTCCTATCACTCCATTTCAATTATAAGTTAACCAATTGATTAAAAAAAAACTATTTTTTTATTTATTATATAGTTAGGTAAAAAATTTATTATTTATTATTTATATATTAGTTTGAATATAAAATATATAATTTTTCTTTTTTTATACTAATTTTTATTTTATTATTAAGTTTTGGTTGTATATTAATTTATTTATTTATAGTAGACAAATAAAAATTATTATTTAATATGCATTTTTATACATTAATTTGTATGAAAAATTTACAAATATATTATACACATTATATATATTTATATTATTTATTAGATGAATATACAATAAATATTTCAAATAAAAATAGATTACTATATAAATAATAATAAGCTAAATTTAATATTAACTCTCTCTCCCTCTCTCTCTCTCTCCATATGTGCACGTGTATATATATATATATATATAATATAATATATATAATTTATTTAGATCATATATTAAAATAATGGTGTGCATATGAGATGTATTTATATTCGTGTGTGTATATATATATATATATATATAATAAATAAATAAATAAATAAACACATAATAAATTTATTTTGTTTTTACTCATAAGAAAATTTATAAGATTCATAATCAAAATAGTAAAAATTATACTTTTTAGTATATGAAATTGATGACTTAAATATTACAATCTTTTATTTTGATTTTTTATGTTGTCTAGAAAAAATAAATCGCAATGATTTATTTTCTAAGTTCAATAAAGAATGATAATCAATATGATAGAATATTGTAATAATAATTACAAATTTCAGCATTTCTTATAAAGTGTACAATTGAAAAAATGTCATTAAATTGGTTATCAAAGATGTTGCATTGTTTATGTAAAGGAGATGAGAAGTTTGTTCAGGTGTTGATGTTTTTTGACCTATTAATGGTATCTTAGGCACCACTACATTTTATGTGTTCAATTTGCCTACCAGCATCAAGTAAAATATGCTCGTATAGTGGCCAAGTCGAACCTTTGGTATTCAAATAGCAAATATATTACATATATTTTAATGAAACAAAATTTAATATTGATCCAAATATTTAAATTTAATTAAAAAAGGTGATGCCACAATTTATAAATTGTTATCATCATCATAATTTGAGACTAATCGAGGGACAAAAGTAACAAAACTATTAAATATAAGAGTTAATTACATTTACAATATTATAAAGTGATAAGTTGCCTTTTTATATCCTTACATCCTAAGGTCTATAGCCCTATTAGCTAGCACAACAAAAAATTTCATGTACGACACTCCTTTCAGTTCTTTGGGTGTAACAATTCCATATTTCATGCTACAAACAAATAAATTTTCCTGATTATAAATAGGCCTTTTATAAATAGGTGTAGAAACCATTTGCTACTCTTTGTTTTTCTCAAGCTACACAAGAAATATTTGAGTTTCATGTGTAGCAACTTTTTTCTCCTCTCAATTTTTTTTTTTTGGCACAACATGCACATTTTTTTTTTTGGCAAAACGTATGAATTTTGGTGATTATAAATAGGCGACAACCCTTTTATCCTTCTAATTTTTTATAAGCTCTCTCTCATATCTCCTAATAAAACTTTTTCTCTCTTACCATGCCATGGATTCAGTTGTTCAACCTTAGTTGATTCCAAGGTGGAGGAGAATAATAGCCACCATGCTAGTTGCTATTTTTACATGGAAAACTCTATTGTTATTGAAAATTTCCAATTTTTCTTGAAACTTCTTCCCTCACCTCCAATTTCCCTAAATTTGGTAGATCACATGGATTACATGTACCATCTTACTCATTATGAATTTTTTTAGGACTCCTGTCTAGTTCATAACATGGCCATTTTGGTTGACTTTAGCCATCAAAACCTTGTTTGAGTTGATTTTATCTCTTTTAATCTCTTACATTATTTATGTGCTAAAACTTCAAGTAATGGAGAAACCCTCACTTTTTCCTTTTACACTCACTTTAACACATGATTCTCTTCCCGTGTTGGCAACCCACACTTCCATTTTAGATTCAATTGATTGAAAGGTTGTTCATTGCTTTTTCACGCTTGCTACACTATCAATTTGTCTATCTCAAACCTTTTCATTGTCAATAAGACATTTCATCTATAAAATTATTTTCATCAATCTTGGAATTCATTTCATTCTTGACAATGATGTACTAGAAGAATTTTTTAGTGTTTTAGGTGCAACCATTATCATTGTTTCTCACAATTTCTTAGAGATGTTGGATGAGCATGATGAAAGAAGGTAGATGCTAGAGCTATTGAGAAACCCTAGCTGCCTAATCAACTTCAACGACATGGGAATTTTACATGAAGAGCATATAAGCAAGGAGGGAGTCTAATATTGAGATAATAATGTATTTATGTATATAAAATTTAACATTTTCAAGTACTTGGTCAGTATTAAGCTTAAGGATTCACTCTTGTATATTTTTCTAGAATTATTTCATCTAATAGAAGCTTTATTTGCTATGTTTTTTTTTTGGGAAATTATGAGTTAGTTTAGTTACCATCATCAACATTATATGAAATTAGGCATTATGTCATTTATCTAAATTTTCATAATAACTATATTTATACACAATTAATATTTTTTAAGGGACGTTTTAAAACTTTTTCAATTATCTAATTAATTTCTAAGATGTTGATATTTTACATGAAGAGCATATAAATAGGTAGGGATTCTGACTTTGGCATTAAGATAATTGTGTATTTGTGTTCCTGAATCTAAAACACTTCCAATATTATGTTGGTACTAAGCTAGGGGAAATTGGAAGGGAAAATTTAGTCAAGATACATCCTTTGTTGTTTTTGTTTCTCTGTGTCGGTCTCAATTTAGTTATGACTTCTTCATCTTCGTCATCCTTTCTTCTAGTGAATATAGATGTGCAAACTTTTTGGTCGGTTTTACAACGTTCATTTTACTCAACTTCAAAGTTTGTTGCTTAGCAAAGACTTTACCTTTGCTTCTATGTCTTACATGTAGAAAGTTAGTTTGGAATATTAAGTGAGGGACCCGGTAAACCTTCTAACCCTTATCTTACATGGTACAAATGTAATGGTAGCCAATTATGAGAAAATGAAATGTGTTTCTATTATTTTTCCCCTTTTAATACATTTGTTTTTCTTCTTAGGATGGCCTCATAAACAATCTCTTGGAGGAAGATATTTCTCCATCCTATATTTTACAAATAATGTTGCCTTTTCTTAGTAAGCATGTGTAGCAGAACAGATCTATATGACATTGTGAGCAAGTGAAAATGCAAAATGGTTAAGAAGTCTATTTTCATCTCTTTAGTAACTAACATTCATTTTTATGAGTCATACGCAATGCTGCCATGAGTAACTTTGGAGAAAATTGGATTGGATTATTTTTTAAATTTTGCTTTGAGAATAATGCTTGCATCTAAAACAATTTTCTAAAGGAGTTATTCTATTATGGAAAACTAAGCTAACTATCTTTACAAGAGAATGAAACCAAAACCTCCAATGCATCCAAGCCATTTTGTTTATTATCTAGGATTTAAAAATTTTTTAAAAAATTTAAGCTAGATAAAAAAAATATATTTTCCTTTTTTTTTTTTAGGTTATCCAACATAAGCATATTTTCTCTCTTTGTCCATTTTTTCCATAAATCTTATATCCTTTAAAAAGAAAAGAAAACTTTTCAAGAATGTATGAGCTCTTAATTATTTGAACACAAATAAACATATTCTTTATGCATACATGAAAAACATAAGGAATTACACATGATCCTAATGATTCTAGAGGTATCTTGAATTGTCATTGACTCTAATGCATCATTAGGATTATTTTTGTCTTGGCCAAAAAAGTTTGAACTAGAAATATGATTGAAATCAATTAGTCAAGCCTTATGTTTTGTTTGATGCATAATCATTCCAAATTTTAGTCATCTAATCACTAAAATCTCAAAATATTAAATTTTTTGTCCTATCATCATCATTGTCTACTACTACCCATAGGAGTGGCAACAACTAGATTAGATAGATATTAAATATAGGAAAGCCAATGCAATAACAAACTTGACATTAACAATTAAACTATTATTAGTTAGGTCAATGCATTTTTAATTAATTGAATACATAAAAATAAAATACGATAAAAAATACTTAAAATAAAATAAAATGAAATGTCACTAATTGATATCATGAAATGAAATTAAGAATTATATTGTCTATCTAAACTTTCATTATAACCAGATATACACATAATTAATATTATTAATAAGGTGGGCATAAGTTGTAGTTAAACAAATAAACACATCAAGATCTACAACACAAGCATCACCCAAAATTTCTGTCACAAAAATCTTTAGTTATTATAATTACAGATTTTAACGTCTCTTGCAAAGTTTATAATTGAAAGAAACATCATTAGATCAGACCCATGAAACACATCAGTGAAGCTCCAAGAAGCAAAGAATTAAATTATAGGACAACGTTGAAAAAACAAATGATGAAAAATGAAAAAGGAAAAAAGTGTACTAATGAGATGATGGCACGTGAAAACCAACCTGAGGAGTGTCATATTACATGCACATTTTCACTTCAAAATCTTTGTTGATTGATGTATTATTGATTAGAATTAATGTATATGTTTGAATTTTGTTGGAGAGAGTCGCCCATTAGGAAGCAAAACAAAGGTACCTCATTCAAGTTCTTGGTTCCTCTCATTTATACTCCTATTCTTCCTCTGACTAAATTCCTCACCATATTTTTTTTTGTGATTATTTTTTTCTTTCATTCTTTGGACTATTCTCTATCCATGGTTTCTTTTTTTTTTTTTTCCAATTTTGGGTTTTATACCAAAATTCTTTGTGTTTTTAATTTTGTATTTTTGTTGCTATTCACATAGGTCATGATTTTAAGTCCTTATCAAGGTAGTTTTTACCATTTGTAAGTTTCAAGTAATAAAAGGATCGATCATCCTATGCAAAAGTCATGAGTTTGAGTCCTTATCAAAGTATTTAGTGGAATTAAATATATATTTGATCTTATATAGTTGTATGAGTGGTTTGTGACTTTTGCTAGGTAACATAAAGTTTGCTCTTTTGTAAATTCAATGTAGTGGAACACCAACATTACAGCAACCTAGTGTAATCCTCCCTAATAAATTTGTGAGTGTTACCCAATACATATAAATGAGCGTCATTAGTCAATGTGTCAACACAGGTCTTTGAATGGAATTATTCTAAGCCAAATTACTTTTAAATCATGTTACATCCAAATTATTTTTGGATAGGCTTTGAGTCAATCTGATAGTTGACAAGTTATTATTTAAGAATTAATTTTTTATTCTTAGTCATTTTTATTTTATCTATTTTTTATTTTTTATATATTAATTTATTTTAAAAGTATATATTTCTTATTTTTATACTAATTTTTCTTCTATCACTTCACTTCAATTATAAGTTAAGTAGTTAATTCAAAAAAACTAATTTTCTTATTTATCATAAAAATATTTATTATTTATACATTAGTTTGAATAAAATGTATATAATTTTTTATTTTTATACTAAGTTTTATATTATTGTTAAGCTTTAGCTATATGTTGACTTACTAGTTTATAATAGATAAAAAATTATTATTTAATATAAATTTTTTATATATTAATTTGTATGAAAAATTTACAAATATATTATAAATATTACATATATTTATAGGATGTGTATATAAAAATATGTGTGTGTGTATGTCTAGTATAATTTTTAAAATATCATAAGTATTTAAAATAAAAATAAAATATTATACATGTATATATTAAAATAAAAAAAAAGCTTATGTAAATTAAATATATTATTTATTTACATATTATATAAAAAAATAGTATGCATATGAGATATGTATATACTTGTACATATATATGTATATATATAAATAGAATAATAAATAAAAAAATAAAGAAACAAATTATAAATTTATTTGCTTTTTCTCATAAAAAAAATCATAAGATTCATAGTCAAAATTATTAATATTATACTTTTTAGTATATAAAATCAATAACTCAAATATTACAATCTTTTATTTTAATTTTTTATATTATCTTGAGAAAAAAAATTAGGTCATAGTGATTTATTTTCCAAGCTCAAACAAGAATGATAATCAATATGATAGAATATTGTAATGATAATTATGAATTTTAGTATCTATTGCAAAACTTACAACTAAAAGAAATGTCATCAGATTGGTTATCAAAGGTGTTACATTGTCTATGTAAATGAGATGAGAGGTGTGTTAAGGTATTGACATTTTTTAACCCATTGCTACATTTTATATGTTCAATTTGCCCATTAGCATTAAGTAAAGTATGCTTATAGAGTCACTAAGACGAACCTTTGGTATTCAAACAACAAACATATTACACATATTTAATTGAAACAAAATTTAATATTGATCCAAAGACATGGACATGTCAAAACTTTTTTGATTATCTAATCAATTTCAAAGACATGGACATGTTACACAAAGAGCATATAAGTAGGCAAGGAGTTTGACTTTGACACTAAGATAATAGTGTATTTATGTGCCTAAATCTGAAACATTTTCAGTACTATGTTGATAATGAGCTAAAGGATCCACTCCTTTATGTTGTTCTTACTTGGTGCCAACAAACATAAGCTTTGTTTGTTATGTTTTTTAGCAATCAACATCATTGAAGTTAGAAATTTTTCTAAATTTGTTGCATGTTGTTGCTATATAGATTATATTCTCATGTTTCAGTATTAAAAACTTTAGTCCACTCCATAATCTTCTACTAACTTAGTTTCCTTTGTCACTTTTGGGTTCTTTGCCCCATTGAGTTGGTGTTTATGATTTAAGAAGTACATGACCATTAGAAAGTTATGTTTGGTATTTCTTGCCATGTAAATGCATGGTTAGTTGCACAAATGCAAGAGATTGAAGTTAGCATCTAGACTAAAGGTCTTGTCATATTTGTATAAGAAATTAAGCATAAGTCCAAGAAAAAAAAAAAAAACTAGAACAATGGAGCAAATTTCAAGCATTTATTGATTTCCTTTTTGACAACTATAAATGTTACGATAGAAATCGAAAGAGAAAATTAACTCAAGATACATCCTTTGTTGTTTTCGTATCTTTGTATCAATCTTAATTTAGTTATGAGTTATTCATCTTCACCATCCTTTCATCTAGTAAATACAGATGTGGGAAGTTTTTTGGTTGGTTTTAGAGCATTCTTTTTGTGACTAACTCAAAATGTGAAGATGCATGTAAATGAGCTTAAGATTCCTATTATTCTTTAAAGTAGGTAGTTTGAACTATAAAAAGTGGACTCGATCTAAGAACTTTCTAGGAATTTTAATTCTTCTATATTATGCAAGTGATTTAACTCATTGATAAATTTTAGGGTACTATCTAATGCAACTAATCTAAGAAAAAAGAGATGCAAATGAATGACATTAAAGAGAGTTATTTTGAAATTTATCCTACTAGGTACTCTTCCATACTATAGTTTAATAGTCTATGGCTTGGCTAAAGGTTTTTGTATAGATCTCTTCCCAAAATATGTTGTTCCTTGTAATGGACTCAAAGGGGTACACATGACTCAAGGATGAAGTCATAGATATAGTAGACATGGTAACTTGGTACAAGGGTATTCTTTTCCTAGCTAAGTTGCTACAAGGATTCTCCTCCAATGAAGCATAGGATACAAGAATTTCACATACATCTTAATCTTGACCAATTATCTCACCACCTCACCCTCAGGACATACTACCAGGACCACACTCATTCAATTTCCTCCCCTTGTGTTGCGCTCATCTCAATTTCTCCCCTTGATAACTAAACAAGACAAAATAGACAACTATAATATGAAGACCAAGAATACTATACCTATCTATTTGTCACAAAAAGAACATCGAATTAGGCTTTGATATCAATTGGGGCAAGGATCTTATGGGATAAAGACTCTATATAAGAATGCAAGATGATACATATAAAGGATAAATTTATCTAATACATGGCATTGTTATACTAAAGGTCACTCAGACATAACTCTCTTAAGCTAGGCATTGGTTTCTAGATGATATACTGAATATGTAATTGAAAACATTCAAATGAAACCTTGGTATATGCATTAAAGATAAATATTGAAATTCATTTGCATGCATTAAAGATACATAGACATTTGAAGGATATGCATGCAAAAGTGCTACTAGATTATAGGATAGGAAAATATTTATAGAGGTGGCCTTTTATATATTTACAAAGATAAATATTGAAATTCATTTGCATGCATTAAATATTTGCTTGTCCAATGCTTGATAAGTGAGGCCTTTTATAGATGCTAGGGCCTCAAATGCTTAGAGCTTGATAAGATCCTTGGAGATTGAAGATAAATTTACTTTTAGTAAAAAGCAAATGCTTTTATTTTTTGAAAGGTACATTCTTTTACCTTTTAGAAAAGCAAATGCTTTTACTTTAACTTTGGGTAAAAGCAAAGATTCCTTTTGCTTTTGTCCTTTTACCCTTAACAAAAGCATTTCACCTTTGCTTTTTGCCTTTATCTTTATGCTTGATGTGGATGGGGCCAAAAACATCTCCATCTAGATCATGATTCTGAAAAGGATCATATGATGACGGTGAGTTGGACTTAACTTCATCCGTGGCTTGTTGAGCTTATTAGAGAATATCTATCAATATAGTTGGATATTCTTGCTTGGTTTTGGCTCTAGCCTAGGGGGCACTTGTACATGCCTTTTGCTAGAGGAATTGAGAGGTGCTTGCTTTAATAGTGTTGTACTACTAGGGATTTGTAGAAAACTACTATAGGACATCGTGCTTGTGAGCTTTCTACTGTTAAGTAGTAGAAAACTATTGCCAAAATTTAACCTTGTAGATTTGGCCAAGAATTGGAGTCCATATGAAAGGATTGTCCCTAATTTGGAGTTCCTATGCACAAATCCAAGGTAGCTTGAAAATATAACAAAATTGTAATAATTAAGGAAAAGAATCTTGGATAATTTGGGGATAGAATTTTGATTAAAAGATATTGAAACCTTCCTAAATTGACTTTGAAAAGATTTCAAATGTTGGACAAACTCATTCCACTAATGGTTAAACTAAAGATGAAAGGTAATGGTAACCTTAGTTTCCTAAAAAAAACATCCAAGAATGCTTGTGGGATTGATTTTGATAATAGAAAGCATTAAACCATGCTTGTATGTAATCATAGTAGTTGAATTGGGAAGGAAACTTAAGGACATAGTAATGCTAACTTGAAATTTTTTATAATGGTTTGGTGATTCAGGCCAATTTGAGGGTTAAAGGACTTGAATAATTTAAACAATTGAGTGGGTAATTTGGCTTGGAACATTAAGTGGTAATGGTGTTTGATTTTGATTAGTGTAGTTTCATAAAATGATTTAGGCTTCTATGAATCCTAGGGCTTGTAAAATCAATTTAAAGAAAACAACTTGTTCGCAACAACCTAAGGGTTAGTGACAAAGAATCTTCTTTCAATCAACTTAATGTTTTGAAAAGAGTGCTTGATAATATAAGGCAAAACTTTTTTAAAGTGGCTTGAAAATTGCTTAGGAAAATAGTCTATAAAGGGGTATCTAAAACAACCACCTCTTTGCCTTTTGAAATTGATTATGAGAAAGAGGATGGTGAAACCATAACCACCTCATTTGAGAGAGGGTAAGTGATACCTTAACCACCCATTTGCTTATCGCTTGATTGGTGTTCTTACTAGAAGAAACACCAATGCTTGTTTTATGCTTAATCTAATTAAAAGAAGTTGGCATTGATGATACTACATAGTTTGGTAAAGAGGTTAACCAGGTTTTAAGTGTTTAATGAACTTCTAGTGATAAGCATAAAAGGGTTGCTTTAGTTTTAGGACTGATAATCGAATGGGAGGATGAATGGTGGGAGCTTGAAGCATTTGAAGGTTTTTCTTAGGTTAATGCATCTTCTTTGAAGATTTGAGCCCATGTTTTGAGTGGCTTTATTGAAGATTTAGAAGGAGGCTTAATGGACATTTTTTAAGGCTTTGTAGTGGTAGAGAGTAAAAATATACTCAAATAGGGTTATTATTTTGAATAACAATAAGAATAGAAAATAAATTACTCAAATTGATTGTTTTTTTTTATTCAAATAGGGTTTATTTTACTTTTTGGTAAATTTAGAGTAACATTTTACTAAAATTGCAAAAATTACAATAAAAGATTACAAATTGAATAAAATTTGGTTTAGTTGTAATCACTTCTAAAATCTAAGAATTTGAATTCAAAAATGTTAGTTTTTTACTTTTTTTTGAACGTTAAATAACTTGTTATTCTAAATTGTGTAAATAATATAAAAAATTTAAATTTAAATAATAGGTAAAATAAAAATTACAATTGCTAAAATCAGTCGTTTTTTATTTAAATATGATCTATTTTACTTTTTAGTAAATTTAGAATAACTTTTTATTCAAATTGTAGAAATGATAAAAATAGAATTTAAATTTAAATGACATTTAAATTAATTTATATAATTACTAAAATCTTAAGTTTTGTATGAAAACGTCATTTTTTTTTTTTTTACTTTTTCAAGAATATTATGTAACCTAATACTTCAATTATGTAAATTAAATAAAAGATATTAAATTTGAATAATGATTAACATAAAATATGAATTACTTAAATTAATCATTCTTATTCAAATTGGGTTTATTTTACTTTTTGGTAATTTAGAGTAGCATTTTTACTAAAACTAAAAAAATTACAATAACAAATTATAAATTTTAATAATATTTGGTTTAATTTAATAATTACTAAAATTTAGGATTTTTTATTCAAAAATATTATTTTTTACTTTTCTTAAATGTCGACTAACTTATTACTTAATTTACATAAATAATATAAGTAAAATTTCAATTTGAATAATTGTTAAAATAAAAAAATACAATTATTAAATTAGTCATATTTTATTCAAATATTATTTATTTTATTTTCTAGTGAATTTGGAGTATTTTTTATTTGAAATTTTACAAATTACAATAAAAGATTTTAAATTTGAATAATATTTTGATTAATTTATATAGATACCAAAATCTTGAGTCATGTATTA
This sequence comes from Rhizophora apiculata, assembly GCA_037832385.1. Classification (NCBI taxonomy): domain Eukaryota; kingdom Viridiplantae; phylum Streptophyta; class Magnoliopsida; order Malpighiales; family Rhizophoraceae; genus Rhizophora; species Rhizophora apiculata. The sequence goes on along the minus strand of CM075435.1, from coordinate 3,999,312 downwards.
AAAAATATCATTTTTTATTTTTTTCAGAAATATTCAGTTACCTAATACTTAAATTGTGTAAATTAAGTAAAAGGTGGTTAAATTTGAATAAATTGTTTTTTATTTAAAAATGATATATTTTACTTTCTAGTGAATTTAAAGTAACATTTTACTAAAATTAAAAAAATTATAGTAAAAGACTTTAAATTTAAATAATATTTGACTTAATTTATATAATTATTAAAATCTTGAGTTTGTATTCAAAAATATCATTTTTTTTTTCCTTTTTCATGAATGTTAAATAACTTAATATTTTAATTGTGTAAATGATATAAACGGATACTAAATTTGAATAATGGATAAAAGGAAATATAAATTACTCAAATTAACTGTTTTTTATTTAAATAGTATCTATTTTACTTTTAACTAATTTAGAATGACTTTTTACTATAATAGTAGGAATTACAAAAAAAAATTGTAAACTTAAATAACATTTTGTTTAATTTAGATAACTACTATAATTTAAAGTTTTTTATTTAAGAATGTTGATTTATTTTTTATACTTTTATTAAATATTAACTAATCTATTACTTAAATTACATAAATAAAATAAAAAAATTAAATTTGAATAACAGTTAGAATAAAAAAAAAGTAATTGCTTAAATGAGTCATTTTTTATTCAAATATGATCCATTTTACTTTTTAGTGAATTTAGAGTAGTTTTTTATTAAAATTACAAAAATTATAGTTAAAATTTTTAAATTTAAATAACATTTGAATTGATTTATATAGTTAGTAAAATTTTAAATTTTGTATTCAAAAATATTATATTTTTACTTTTTCAAGAATGTTGAATTGCTAAATACTTAGTTTGCATAAATTAATTAAAGAGATAATAAATTTCAAAAACAACTTGAATAGAATATGAATTATTTAAATTGACTATTTTTTTTATTCAAACTGAATCAATTTTATTTTTTAGTGAATTTAAAGTAACTATTTTTTGAAATTACAAAAATTACAATAAAAGATTATAAATTTCAACAACATTTGGTTTGAATTAAGTAGCCACTAAATTCTTGGGTTTTGTATTCAAAAATGTTCTTTTTAATTTTTCTTAAATGTTAACTAACTTGTTACCAAAATCATATAAATAATATGAAAATAATTTATTAACTATTAGAATAAAAAAATGTAATTACTTGAATGAATCATTTTTTATTAAAAAAATGATCTATTTTACTTTCTAGTGAATTTAAATTAATCTTTTATTAAAATTAAAAAAATTATAATAAAAGATTTTAAATTTCAATAATATTTGACTTAATTTATATAGTTACTAACATTTGGAATTTTGTATTCAAAAATATTCTTTTTTTCTTGTTTCATGAATGTTAAATAACTTAATATTTTAATTATATAAATTAGGTAAAAAGATGCTAAATTTGAATAATAGATCGAATAGAATAAGAATTACTTAAATTGGTTGTTTTTTATTCAAGTAGTGTCTATTTACATTTTAATGAATTTAAAATAACCTTGTACTGAAATTCCAATTAATTACAAAAAAAGATTGCAAATTTGAATAACATTAGATTTGATTTAAGTAGTTACTAAAATTTAAAGTTTTATATTCAAAAATATCCTTTTTATTTTTCTTTAATATTGATTATCCTATTATTTAAATTGTGTAAATAATATAAAAATAATTTAAATTTTAATAACAGTTATATTTAAAAAAATAATTATTTAAATTGGTTGTATTTTATTTAAATATTATTTATTTTACTTTCTAGTGATTTTGGAGTATTTTTTTTATGAAATTATATAAATTACAGTCAAAGACTTTAAATTTAAATAATATTTGAATTAATTTACATAATTGCTAAAATTTTAAATTTTATAGTGAAAAAATGTTAGCTTTTCACTTTTTCAAAAATATTGACTTATTTAATACCTAAATTATGTAAATTAAGTAAATATATGTTAAATTCAAGGTTTTGAAATCTAAACTGGATCGGTCAGTCAGGCCAATAAAACTAGAAATTGAACCATAGTTTAGTTTGGTTCACTCTAAAAACTATTAGCTTGGAAAATTGGTAACCAAATTGATAAATTAATCAGATGGACTATAAACTAATGAATAGATCACAATTTTTTTGGTTTGATTAGTTAAAAAAATTATAAAATATTAAGAAATTTTTTTTTATATTTTAATTTTTTAAAAAATAAAACCACATCATTAAAAATTTTTTATATATTTAATATTAAATATCAATTTTACTAATTTAGCTCTAATTAAAACAATTGAACCATGAATAGCTAAGTTTTTCAGCCCTTTTAGAAATACTCAAATTGACCTTTTTTTTATTTAAATTGGGCCTATTTTACTTTTTGGTGAATTTGAAGTAATTATTTTTTGAAATTATAGAAATTATAATAAAAGATTGTAAATTTAAATAATATTTTTTACTTAAATTATGTAAATAGTATAAATAGAATTTAAATTTGAATGATAGTTAAAATAAAAAATGCAATTACTTAAATGAGTTGGTTTTTATTCAAATATAATTTATTTTATTTTCTAATGAGTTTGGAGTAATTTTTTACTAAATTTGTAGAAATTACAATAGAAGTTTTTAAATTTGAATAATATTTGAATTAATTTATATAGTTATATTCAATTTTGTATTCAAAAATATCTATTTTTTATTTTTTTTTTTTATGAATGTTAAGTAATTAAATATTTTAATTACATAAATTATATAAAAAGATGTTAAATTTGAACAATAGTTAGAATAAAACATGACTCACGTAAAGTGATTTTTTTTTTTCAAATATGGTTGATTTTTTTTTTAGTGAACTTAAAATAACTCTTTATTAAAATTACAAAAATTATAATAAAAGATTACAAATTTGAATAACATTTTGTTCAACTTAACTAGCCAATAGAATCTAGGTTTTATATTCAAAAATATTATTTTTTATTTTTTTTAAATGTTAACTAAGTAACTTGTTATTTAAATTGTGCAAATAATATAAAAAAATTAAATTTAAATAATAATTAGAATAAAAAATATAATTATTTAAATTAGTATTTTCTTTAAATGTGATCTATTTTACATTTTAGAGAATTTGGAGTAACCTTTTTATTGAAATTACAAAAATTACAACAAAAGATTTTAAATTTAAATAACATTTAGATTGAATTTTTGTAGGTATTAAAATTTTGAGTTTTGTTTTGAAAAAAAGTAATTTTTTTACTTTTCATAAATTTTGAGGAATCTAATATTTAAATTATTTAAATTAATTAAAAAGAGGTTAAATTTAAATAACATTAAAATAGAATATGAATTACTCAAATTAGTTGTTTTTTACAAATAAGATTTATTTTACTTTTTTATAAATTTAGAGTAACTTTTTATTAAAATTACATCAATTACAATAATATTTGGATTGATTTATATAGTTACTAAAATCTTTAGTTTTGTATTCAAAACTATAATTTTTTTACCTTTTCAAGAATATTGAGTAAATTTAAACTGTGTAAATAAAGTAAAAAGATATTAAATTTAAATTACAGTTAGAATAGAATATAAATTACTTAAATTGGTCATTTTTTTATTCAAATAGGGTATATTTTTAGTTTTTGGTTAATTTAGCGTAACCTTTTACTGAAATTGCAAAAATTACAATAAAAGATTATAGATTTTAATAACATATTATTTGATTTAAGTAGCTACTAAATTTAGATAAATTGTATAAATAATATAAAAAAATTTAAATTTGAATAAGAATTAGAGTAAAAAATACAATTACTTAAATTAATCATTATTATTCAATTACAATTTACTTTACTTTTTAGTGAATTTAAAGTAACCTTTTTACTAAAATTGTAGAAATTATAGTAAAAGTCTTCAAATTTGACTAACATTTATATTAATTTATGAAATTACTAAAATCATAAGTTTTGTATTAAAAAATGTCATTTTTTTCATTTTCTTGAATGTTAAGTAACCTAATACATAAGTTGTGTAAATTTTGTTGAAAGACGTTAAATTAGAAAATTTAATTACTCAAATCAATCATTTTTATTAAAATAAGGTTTATTTTACCTTCTGGTGAATTTAGAGTAACCGTTTATTAAAATTGTGGAAATTGCAATAAAAAAATTGTAAATTTGAATAACATTTGGTTTGATTTAAGTAGCAACGAAAATTTTGGGGTTTTATGTTGAAAACAAAATGTCAATTTTTAGTTTTATTAAATGTTGACTAACATGTTATTTAAATTGCCTAAATAATATAGAAAAAATTTAAATTTTAATAATAATTAAGTTAAAAAATACAATTATTTAAATTAGTTATTTTTTATTCAAATATGGTTTATTTTACTATTTAGCGAATTTGGAATAACCTTTTACTAAAATTGTAAATTTATAAAAAAAGACTCTTAATTTGAATAACATTTGAATTTATTTATTTAGTTACTAAAATTTTAAATTTTGTATTCAAAAATATTATTTTTAACTTTCTCAAGAATGTTGAATGACCTAATATTTAAATTACATAAATTAAGTAAAAAGATATTAAATTTGAATAACAATTAGAATAAAATATAAATTAGTCAAATCAGTTGTTTTTTATTCAAATAGTGATTAGTTTATTTTTTGGTAAATTTTGGGTAATCATCTACTAAAATTGCATAAATTGCAATAAAAACATGCAAATTTGAATAACATTTAGTTTGATATAAGTAGTTATAAAAATATAGAGTTTTGTATTCAAAAATGTTATTTTTTACTTTTTTTTTAATGTTGATTACCATATTACTTAAATTATATAAATAATATAAAAGGAATCTAAATTTGAATGAGGTCCACAATAAAAAGTGCAATTAGTTAACAGTCATTTTTTTATTCAAATATGATATATTTTATTTTTTTGGTGAATTATAAGTAATTTTTTGCTAAAATTAGAAAAAATTATAGTAAAAAATTTAAAATTTGAATAACATTTAAATAGATTTATGTAGTTACCAAGATCTTGAATAGCATAATACTTAAATTGTGTAAATTACATAAAAGAATATTAAATTTTAATAATGGTTAAAATTGAAAATAATATATTCAAGTCTTTTCTTTTTTCTTTAAATAGAGTAACTATTTGTTGAAATTGCTGAAATTACAAAAAAAGATTGTAGATTTAAATGAGATTTGGTTTGATGTAAGTAGTTACTAAAATATAAGACTTGATTTTCAAAAATATCATTTTTCACTTTTTTTTGAATATTGATTAACCTATTACTTAAATTGTGTAAATAATATAAAACAAATTTTAATTTAATTAATGGTTAGAATAAAATAATGCAGTTACTTAAATTAATTATTTTTTCTTCTAATATGATTTATTTTATTTTATTTTTGCAAATTTGGAGTAACATTTTATTAAAATTATAAGAAAAAACTTTTAAATTTGAATAATATTTAGATTAATTTATATAGTTCTTAACATGAGAAGTTTTGTATTAAAAAAATGTTCTTTCTTATTTTTTTTCATCAATGTTAGGTAACTCTATACTTAAATTATGTAAATTCTGAAAAAAATATATTAAATTTGAATAATAGTTAGAAATAAACACGAATCACTCAATTAGTCATTGTTTTATTCAAATAGTGTCTATTTTAATTTTTTTGTGAATTTCTAGTAAACTTTTACTAAAATTTTAGAAATTACAATTAAAAAATACAATTGCTAAAATTATTTGGTTTTTATTGAAATATGATATATTTCACTTTTTAGTGAATTTGAAGTAATTTTTTACTGAAATTACAAATATTATAGTGAAAAACTTTAAATTTAAATAACATTTGATTTAATTTATATAAGTACTAAAATCTTGAGTTTTGTATTAAAAAATGTCCTTTTTTTTCACTTTTTTATGAATGTTGAGTAATTTAATACTTAAATTATATAAATTACGTAAAAAAATGTTAAATTTGAATAACAATTAAAATAAAACATGAATTACTCAAATTAGTTGTTTTTATTTTATGCAAATATAATTTATTTTACTTTTTAATGAATTTAGTGTAGCCTTTTGCTAAACTTTCAAAAATTACATAAAAAGATTGTAAATTTGAATAATATTTGATTTAAGTTAAGTAACCACTAAAATCTAGGATTTTGTATTAAATAATGTCATTGTTTTAGTAACCTTGTATAGATATTGCAAAAATTACTAAAAAAACCCTTTAAATTTGAATAACATTTAGTTTAATTTATTTTGTTATTAAAATCTTTAGTTGTTTATTTAATAATGACTTTCTTTTTTTACTTTTTCATAAATATGGACTAACCTAATACTTAAATTATGTAAAAAAAAAATAAATTTGAATGATGGTTAGAATAAAACATGAATTACTAAAATTGTTCATCTTTCATTCAAATAGGATCCTTTTTACTTTTTGGTGAATTTAAAGTAACATTTTTCCTAAAATTGCTGAAATTATATAAAAAGATTATAAATTTAAATAACATTTTATTTAATTTAAATAACTACTAAAATTTAGAATTTTGTATTTAAAAATATCATTTTTTTAACTTTTTATAAATGTTGACTACCTTGTTACTTAAATAATGTAATAACATAAAAAAAAGTTCAACTTGAATAATGGTTAAAATAAAAAATGTAATAACTTAAATCAATCATTTTCAATTTAAATATAATTTATTTTACTTTTTAGGAAATTTAAAGTAACCCTTTATTGATATTGTAAGAATTACGATAAAAGAGTTTAAATTCAAATAACATTTGGAATGATTTATTTAATTACTAAAATTTTGAGTTTTGTATTTAATAATGTTGATATTTACTTTTTTATGAATGTTAAGTATCCTAATACTTAAATTGTATAAATTGTATAAAAGTATATTAAATTTAAATAACAATGAGAATAAGAAATAAATTTTTCAAATTGAGCTTTTTAATTCAATTAAGGTCTATTTTATTTTTTTAATGAATTTACAATAACTTTTTACTAAAATTGCAAGAATTATAATAAAAAAATCACAAATTTGAATAACATTTGGTTTAACTTAGGTACCCATTAAAATTTGGGGTTTTATATTAAAAAAAATTATTTTTTACTTTTCTTGAATATTGACTAATTAATTACTTAAAATGCATAACTAATATAAAAAGAACTTAAATTTGAAAAATGATTAGAAGAAAAAATGCAATTACTAAAATTAATTATTTTTTATTCAAATATTATATATTTTACTTTTTAAAGAATTTGAAGTAACCATTTTATTAAAATTGCAAAAATTACAATAAAAAACATTAAATTTAAATAACATTTAGATTAATTGATTTAGTTATTAAAATCCTGTGTTTTGTATTCAAATATGTCATTTTTTTGATTTTTCATGGATAATGAGTAAACTAATACTTAAATTGTGTAAATTACATTAAAAGATATTAAATTTGAATAATAGTAAAAATAGAAAATAAATTACTTAAATCAGTTTTTTTTATTCAATTAGGGTCTATTTTTTTTTTTTTGGTGAATCTAAGGTAACATTGAGGTTCAAATTTGAATAAAATTTGGTTTCATTGAGGTAACTACTAAAATCTAAGGATTTATATTTGAAAATGTCATTTTTTACTTTTTTTGAATTTTAACTAACTTGTTATTTAAGTATAAATAAAATAAAAAGAATTTAAATTTAAATAATGGGTAGAATAAAAAAAATACAATTATTAAAATTAGTCATTTTATATTCACATATGATCTATTTTTCTTTTAATTGAATTTGGAGTAACCCTTTATTGAAATTTTAGAAATTATAGTAAAAAATTTTAAAGTTAAATGATATTTGTTTTGATTTATGTAATTATTAAAATCTTAAGTTTTGTTTTAAAAAAAGTCTTTTTTTTTTTACTTTTTCATAATTGTTAAGTAACTTAATACTTAAATTTTGTAAATTATATTAAAAGTCATTAAATTTGAATAACAATAAGAATAGAAAATAAATTGCTCAAATCAATTTTTTTTATTGAAATATGGTATATTTTAATTTTGGGTAAATTTAGAGTAACATTTTATTAAAATTGCAAATATTATAATAAAAGATTGCAAATTTAAATAAAATTTGGTTTCATTGAAGTAATTTCTAAAATATGAGGTTTTGTAGTCAAAAATGTTGTTTTTTTTTCCTTTTTTTTTTTTTGAATGCTGACTAACTTATTATTTAAATTATATAAATATCATAAAGGAATTTAAATTTGAATAATATGTAAAATTAAAAATAAAATTACTAAAACCAGTCATTTTTTATTTAAATATGATCTAATTTACTTTTTAGTAGATTTGGAGTAACTTTTTATTAAAATTGCAAAAATTATAGTAAAAAATTTTAAATTTGAATAACATTTGAATTGATTTATATAATTACTAAAATCATGAGTTTTGTGTTAAAAAAAATGTCCTTTTTTACTTTTTCTTGAATGTTGTGTAGCCTAATACTTAAATTATGTAAATTAAATAAAAAAATTTTAAATTTGAATAACAATTAGAGTAGAAAATGAATTATTGAAATAAGTCTTTCTTGTTCAAATAACTTATATTTTACTTTTTTAGTAAATTTAGAGTAGTCTTTTACTAAATTTGTAGAAATTATAATAAAAGATTGTAAATTTAAATAACATTTGATTTTAATTTAAATAACAACTAAAATTTAGGGTTTTGTTTTCAAAAATATCATTTTCCACTTTTTAAGAATATTAACTAACTTGTTGCTTAAAATGTATAAACAATAAAAAAAGAATTAAAATTTAAATAATAGTTAAAATGAAAAATGTAATTACTTAAATTAGTCATTTATTATTTAAATATGATTTATTTTACTTTTTGGTAAATTTAGAATAATATTTTATAGAAATTGATAAAATACAGTTAAAGATTTTAAATTTGAATAATATTTAGATTAATTTATATAATTACTAAAATCTTGAGTTTTGTTTCCAAAATTACCTTTTTTATTTTTTTCATGAATGTTAAGTAATCTAATATGTTAATTGCATAAATTATGTAAAAAGATATTAAATATGAATAATGGTTAGAATAGAAAATGAATTAATTAAATTAATCTTTTTTATTCAAATAGGTTATAATTTACTTTTTGGTGAATTCAAGGTAACATTTTGTTAAAATTACAGAAATTACAAGAAATAATTGTAAATTTGAATAATATTTGATTTGATTTAAATACCAACCAAAATCTGGGGTTTTGTCTTCAAAAATGTTCTTTTTTATTTTTCTTGAATGTTGTCTAACATGCTGCTTAAATTGTATAAATAATATAAAAAAATTAAAATTTAAATAAAAATATAATTATTAAAATTAATCATTTTTTATTCAAATATAATGTATTTAACTTTTTAGTAAAATTGGATTAACTTTTTACTAAAATTGCAACAAATTGTCTCTTCTTGTAGGTATTGAATGATTCAATTTTAGAAGAATGTATCCTTTGGTTCATTTCTTTGGAAGAAGTTTACTTTTAGGTGCAAGGACTCATTTACACAAATTGGACATCAAATTAACATTGGTGCATGCAATAAACATTATATTAATTACAAGAATAATGACCTTATGAATTTGACCATCCAAATCCATGAAATTCCATCAGACAAAGCAATTATTGATCTTAATTGTCTCTTTTTGCAGGTATTAAGTGGTTCAATTTTAGAAGAATGCATCTATCAATTCATTTCTTGGGAACAAGTTCACTCCTTTAGTTGTAAGGTCTCATTCATACAAATTGAACTTGAAATTAACATTTGTGTATGCACCAAACATTATATCAATTACGATAATAACAACCTTTTGACTTCATGAAATTCCATCAAACAAAGGAGTCATCAATCTTAATTGTCTCATCTTGCAGTCTTAAAAGTTGCAAATCTAGAAGAATGCATCCTTTGGTTCAATTTTAGGGAACAAGTTCACACTTTCAGTTGCAAGACTCATTCACACAAATTAAACAAAAAATTAACATTAGTATATGCATTAAATATCAAATTCATCGCAATAATCAAGACCTTTGCAACTTTGGCCTTTTAAATCCATGAAATTCCATCAAACAAAGGAGTCATTGATCTTGATTGTCTCCTCTTGCATGTATTGAATCATTCAATTCTAGAAGAATGCATTCATCAGTTCATTTCTTGGAATCAAGTTCACTCATTTCATTGCAAGGACTCATTCACACAATTTGAACATGAATAAACATTAGTGTTTGCACTAAACTTTATATCAATCACAATAATAACAACTTTATGAACTTCACACCTTAAATCTATGAAATTTCATCAAACAAAAGAGTCATTAATCTTGATTGTCTCTTCTTGCATGTATTGAATGGTTTAAGTCTTAAAGAATGCATCTGTTTGTGCAATTGTTGGCAACAAGTTCACTCCTTTGATTGCAAAGACTCGTTTACTCAAATTGCACATGCAATTAACATTGATTTAGGCACAAACATTATATTAATTATGATAATAATGACCTTATGATTGTTGCCTTTTAAATCTATGAAATTTTCTCATTGAAAGGAGTCCTTGATCTTGAGTATCTTTCCTTGTGGGTATTTAATGGTTTAATTCTAGAAAAATGTATTTGTCAATTCAATTCTTGGGAATAAGTTCACTCCTTTAGTTTGTAAGGGCTCATTCACATAAATTAAACATGAAATTAACATTACTGTATGCACCAAACAATATATCAATTATGAGAATAATGACCTTATAACTTTGACCTTCTGAATTCATGAAATTCCATCAAAAAAATGAGTTAGTAATCTTGATTGTCTCTTCATTTAGGTATTACATGGTTCAATTGTAGAAGAATGTATTGGTCAATTCATTTCTTAAGAACAGGTTCACTCATTTAGTTGTGAGGACTATCATTCACACAAATTGAACATGAAACTAACATTGGTGTATGCACCAATCAATTGTGAGAAAATTGACCTTATGTCTTTAATCATCTCAAAACATGAAATTTCATCAAACAAAAAAGTAATTAATCTTGATTGTCTCTTCTTATAGGTATTGAATGGTTCAATTCTAGAAGAATGCATTTTTCAATTCATTTCTTGGGAATAATTTCACTCCTTTAGTTAGAAGGACACATTAACACCAATTAAACATGAAATTAACATTAAAGTATGCACCAACCTATATATTAATCATGATTATAACATCTTTATGACTTTCACACTTTGAATTCATTAGATTCCATCAAATGAAGGAGCCATTGATCATGATTGTTACTTCATGCAATTATTGAATAGTTTAATTCTAGGAGAATTCATCCATTGGTTCATTTCCTGGGAATAAGTTCACTCCTTTAGTTGTAAAGACTGATTCACACAAATTGAACTTGACATTAACACTAGTGTATGCACCAAACATTATATTAATTGTGAGAATAACAACCTTATGACCTCAACCTTCTGCATGTATGAAATTCCATCAAACAAAAGAGTCATTGATCTTAATTATCCCTTCTTACATATACTACATTGTACAGTTTTAGAAGAATGCATCCATTAGTTCATTTCTTGGGAACAAGTTCACTCCTTTAGTTGCAAGGACTCATTCACACAAATTAGATAAGAATTTGAAATTGTTGTATGCACAAAGCATTACATTAATTGCAAAAATAATGGCCTTGTGACTTTAGCCTTTTAAGTCCATGAAATTAATCAAACAAATGAGTCATTGATCTTGCTTGACTCTTCTTGCAAGTTTTAAAAGGTTCCATTTTAGAAGAATGCATTTGTCAGTTCATTTATTACTAATAAGTTCCCTCCTTTAGTTGTGAGTACTTATACACACAAATTGTACATGAAATTAATATTTTTGTATGCACCAAACTTTATATTAATCACGATCATAACAGCCTTATGACTTTTGCACTTTTAATTCATGAAATTCCACTAAGCAAAGGAGTCATTGATCTTCATTGTCTTTTCTTGCATGTATTGAATGGTTCAATTGTCAAAGAATGCATCCAACTATTCATTTCTTGGGAACAAGTTCACTCCTTTAGTTGTGAGGACTCATTCACACAAATTTGACTTGAAATTAGCATTGGTGTATGCACTAAACATTATAGTAATTTGTAAAATAACATCCTTATGACTTTTGCACTATGAATCCATGAAATTCTATCAAACAAAGGAGTCATTAAACTTAATTATCTCATCTTACAAGTAATGAATGGTTCAATTATAGAAGAATGCATCTATGGATTCATTTCTTAGAAATAAGTTCATTGATTTAGTTACAAGGACTCATTCACAAAAATTGAACAAGAAATTAACATCAGTGAATGCACCAAACATTAGATTAATCACCATAATAATGACCTTATGACTTTTGCACTCTATATCCATGAAATTCCACCAAGCAAAGGAGTCATTGATCTTAATTGTCTCTTTTTGCATGCATTGAATGGTTTAATTCTTGAAGAATGTATCTTATAGTTCATTTCTTGGGAACAAGTTCACTCCTTTAGTTAGGAGGACTCAATCACACAAATTAAACATGAAATTAACATTGGTGTGTGCACCAAACATTATATTAATTACAATAATAATGGTCGTAGGACTTTGCACTCTAAGTCCATGAAATTCCATCGAAGGAGTGATTGATCTTTATTTTTTATTCTTATAGGTATTAAATGGTTCAATTCTAAAGGAATGCATCCATCAATTCATTTCTTGGAAACAAGTTCATGACTTTAGTTACAAGGACTCATTCACACAAATTGAACATGAAATTAACATTAGTGTATGCACCAAACATTATATTAATGGCAATAATACTAACCTTATGACTTTTGTACTCTAAATCCATGAATTTCCTTCAAGCAAATGAGTTATTGATCTTGATTGTCTCTTCTTGCATGCATTAAAAGGTTCAATTACGGAAGAATACCTCAATTAGTTTATTTCTTGCTAACATATTCTCTACTTTAGTTGCTAGTACTCATTCAGACAAATTGAACATGGAATTAACATTGGTGTCTGCACTAAACATTATATCAATTGTGAGAATAACAACCTTATAACTTTGGCCTTTTGAATCCAAGAAATTTCACTAGACAAAGGAGTGATTGATCTTTATCACTTCTTGTAAGAAATGAATGCTTCAATTTTAGGAGAATGCATCTGTTAGTTCATTTGTTGGAAACAAGTTCACTCCTATAGTGGCAAAGACTCATTCACACAAATTGAACTTGAAATTAACATTACTTTAAGCACTAAAAATTATATTAATCATAATAAGAACAACCCTATGACTTTTGCACTCTGAATCCATCAAATTCCATCAAACAAAGAAGTCATGGATTTTAGTGTCTCTTCTTACAGATATTGAATGATTCAAGTTTAGAAGAATGCATCGTTAGTTCATTTCTTTAGAACAAGTTCATTGCTTTAGTTGCGAGAACTCATTCACAAAAATTGAACACGAAATTAACATTGGTGTATGCATTAAACATTATATTAATTATGATGATAAGAAACTTATGACTTTCATACTTTAAATCCTTGAAACTCCATAAAACAAAGGAGTCATGAATCTCAATAGTCTCTTCTTGTATGTATTGAATGATTTAGTTCTTGAAGAATACATCCATTTGTTTATTTCTTGCTAGTAATTTCACTCTTTTACTTACTAGGAGTCTTTCTTATAAATTAAACATGAAATTAAGATTGGTGTATGTGATAAACAATATATCAATTGCAAGATTAATGACCTTATGACTTTGGCCTTCTAAACCCATGAAATTCCATTCGAACAAAGGAGACATTGATTTTGATTGTCTCTTCTTATAGGCATTGAATGGTTCAATTCTAAAAGAATGCATCTATTAATTCATTTCTTGGGAACAAGTTCACTCCTTTAGTTGCAAAAACTCATTCACACAATTTAAACAAGAAATTAACATTGGTGTATGCACTAAACATTATATTAATGGTGATAATAACAAGCTTTTGACTTTCACACTCAAAGTCCATGAAATTCCATCAAACAAGAGTCATTGATCTTGATTGTCTCTTTTTGTAGGTATTGAATGATTCAATTCTAGAAGAATGCTTTTATTAGTTCATTTCTTGGGAATAAGATCACTCCTTTAGTTACAAGGGCTCTTTGACACAAATTGAGTATGAAATTAACATTGGTTTATGCACCAAACATTCAAAGTAACTTTTTACTAAAATTATAGAAATTATAGTAAAATATTTTAAATTTGATTAACATTTGGATTGTCTTAAGTAACTAAAATTTTTAGTTTTGTATTAAAAATGTCATTTTTTATCTTTTTTAAATTGTTGACTAATATGTTACTTAAATTGTATAAATAATATATAAAATATTTAAATTTGAATAACTATTAGAATAAAAATGGTAACTAATTAAATGAGTTATTTTTTAATTTAAATATGTTTTATTTTACACTGTAGTGAATTTGAAGTAATTTTTTACTAAAATCAAGAAATTATAGTAAAAGACTTTAAATTTTAAAAAACATTTGAATTAATTTATTTAATTACTAAAATGTCATTTTTTTTACTTTTTCATGAATGTTATGTAGTTTAATACTTAAATTGTGTAAATAATATAAAAAGATGTTAAATTTAAATAATTGTTAAAATAAAAAATGAATTATTCAAATTAGTCCTTTTTTATTCAAATAAAGTATGTTTTTATTTTTTATTTTTTGTGAATTTAAAGTAATTTTTTACTAAAATTGTAGAAATTATAGTAAAAAATTATAAATTTGAATAGTATTTGATTTGATTTAAGTAACAACTAAAATATGAGATTTTGTATTTAGAAATGTTAGTTTTTACTTTTCTTGAAAGTTAACTAACCTATTACTTAAATTGTATAAATAATTTTAAAATAATTTCAATTTCAATAATGATTAAAATAAAAAATACAATTAATTAAATCAAATTTTATTCAAATTTAATCTATTTTTACTTTTTAGTGAATTTAAAGTAACATTTTACTGAAATTGTAAAAATTACAATAAAAGATTTTAAATTTGAATATCATTTGAATTGATTTATACTATATGATAAATAAAAAACTAGTTTTTTTTTTTTGAATTAAATGGTTAACATATAATTAAAGGGGAGTGATAAGAGAAAAATTCGTATAAAAATAAAAAATATATACCTTTAAAATAAATTAATATACAAAAAATTAAAAATAAATAAAATAAAAGTGTCTAAGAATAAAAAATTAATTCTTAAATAATAACTTGTCAACTCTTAGATTAACCTAAAGCCTACACGAAAAGAATATGAATGTAACATGATTCAAAAGTAATTTGACTCGAAATAATTTCACTCGATGACCTGTGTCAACACATTTACTTGTGATACGTATTTATTTGCATTTTTTTTCATAAGTAAGGGTAGCACTCACATGTCCATTAAGGAGGATTATGCTTGGTTGCCATGGTTGTGCCGTTACATTGAATTGATAGAAGAGCAAACTCTATGTTACCTAGCAAGAGCCACCAACCACCTATACAATTATATAAGATCAAATATATGTTTAATCCCATTGAATACATTGACAAGGACTCAAACTCATGACTTTTGCATAGGATGATCAATCCTTTTATTACTTGAAACCTACAAATAGTAGAAACTACCTTAATAAGGACTCAAACTCACGACTTATGCCAATAACAACAAAAATACAAAACCACATAAGGCATTTCTCCACTTCAACTTTCAAAAACCCATTCCAAAACAAAGGAATCTAACTAAAAACTCTCTTTTCTTTTCTTTCAATGAGATAATTATATTTTTGGAGATCTCTTCCACCAAGAATGCATAACAACTCTAATTGATACAATTCTTGGTTCACCATCGTACTAATACAATTTGCAAAACTATGATTTCTTTCCATGATTTCCAAAGATTCCCCCTTTATTAAACAAATACTATATAGAACAACCTAAACATAATTCTATTACTTGCAAAATATATCCTTAAAGTTATGTCTTAACAAAGAATCAAAATAGAAGAAGATGATTAAACATTTAATTATTATTGCCACCAAGCATCAAACACTAAATCAATCCTTAATTTGAACAATAAACATGTGCACCCTAAAAACCTCCTTGAAGATTCTACAAAAAGGAAAAGGGAAACCAAAAACCCATTGGTTTGGTGGTAAAGGTGATGGATTCAAGACTGTACCTTTAGAATTGAGCTCATCACGTTGGGCTTCAAGGCGACTGAAATTATGATTCTTTTGGTGGACAAGTAATTAAAGCTCGTGAATGTGCTAGAGATAATATTGTCGGAGTCCCTCTCCTTGCTTCATCGCTGCAACCTTAGTAGAGCATGTCTCCTCTTCGACAACCAATTTTGGCTAATTCATCTTTACCCTTACAATAGCCATTATGATAAAGTAGAAGATTTTCCATCATTGATTATACAATTTTAGAAACAATTTCACTCAAATAGTTCCCATATCAATTCCCTTTCAAACCATTGAATTTGAGTTCTTGACTCTAGTTTCTTGGTTCACAAAGAGGTTATGGCTTTAATGGATTTATATCATAGAGGGGAAAGAAAAAACAATGAATTAGGTCTAGGAATTGGGATATCTTTGAAAACTAGTCAACCATAATATGTTTTGGGCTTGAGTCAATGTCTTAAATTGATATTTGGACCTACGTTCGTGATTTGGGTGACAAAAAGTGAGCTTTATATTCACCCTTCTTAAAGGACTGAGATACAAAATAATTTAGGTCATGATTTGTTATGAAATTCTTGAAAGTTTGTTATAGTGTTTAACCAAGTGGGCCACATTGTAGGGGTAAGTCTAATAGGTATGTAAGTGGTAATTTCTTAACTTCAAATCTAGATAGAGATAATACAATAATTTAAGGTAACCCTAGTTGCTATCTCAATGGTATAATTTAAGGGTTTTTTAAAAATAAATTAATTTTTAACAATAAATAAAGAAAATTTTCTCATAATTTTCCCTTTATATTATTGAAAATTAGCCAAAGATTATATTATTTATACAGCAAACTAATTAGCCAAAGATTCTGAGTATGTTCTGTACTTGCATCCTAAGTAAGCAATAACAAAAGTTCTCTTTATTAGAGAGAGAAAGGAGTTTTTTGTTAAATAAAAATGACAAGGGTGGTGGTAGAGGAAAATTCTCTATCATTGTGTCCTATTATTATCTTGGCTATCTTAAGTTGGCAAAAAAGGTAGATCTCTTACCTTTCAACAAATTCTTTACCATAATTAGCCATATAGAAGTAAAAAGGGCAAAGTTTTTGATAATTGTTATCCTTCTAGCTTATTTTTCTATTTTGCATCACAAAAGTATAGGGGCACAAGCAATTGAACATCTTTTATTGAACAAGAAGCAACTGAACATCTTGATTCATTAATTGTCTATATTCATGCTTGGAGTTCAACTAGGTTGGCAACTAATCACAACTCTGGGAGATTATGATCCTGATTCGAATTGCAAGCATAAGTATGCTTGAAAACACATTGGTTACTTGTATATGCAACAAATTTCTTTCAATTGGAATGATTATTAACTACAAGTTGATTATGAGTACTTCATGTAGATTAAATGGATATGTCTAACTAGTCAACTCAACACAACCATTAAGTCTCTTTGTTGGTTTCCCATCCACTAATTGTAAGTTTAAGTGGTTGGAAAACTTTCGTTTCTAGAATCTTTAATGAAATTTGCTACCATAACTACATGAGCCTTGAAAATTAATCCATTGGATGATTTGATATTCTTTGTTAACAATATAATTTCAATCAATTTTAGCTTTGATCCAACTTTAAACCTCTTTTTCAAAAAAAAAAAAACTAAAAATAAAATTAGCCTTTCTTTACTCATTGTATTAGATGGAGGAAAAACATGAATAAAAGATTAAACACATTCTTGGATTTGATGTGTTGAATCTTAATTTTACTCCATTTTAATAATTTTTTTTTCATTCTTGTACAAATTTAATTTAATAACAAATTAAAATTTTAATTTAAATGTAAAAAAGTATAATTTTGATATATTTTCACACACACACACACACACACACACACACACACACACTTACACACACACACATATATATAACTATAGTATATTATACTACTTTTAGATCTTGATATAAAAATTATTGGTGCCAAATTTATGTAACAAATAGTGCTAGTTGCAAGCTACTTCACTTTCAAATTTTGTTCCAAATATTAATTTAATGTCCTTAAAGTATTTATGATTCCTACTCCATTGCATATTATTTTGGTGACATTTCAAGTAGTGGAAGAATTGACAAGGATATGGGGAGGAATGGTTGTGTCTTGGGCAATGATGAGGCCTGCAATTGTTGAAGACTGAGCAGATTGGGAGCTAGCTTCAATATCAGTTGGAAAACCAATTGCCAAGTTCCATTCCTCTCAATAGATTGGAACTCCTCTACATAGCTTTCCTCCATTTAGGCATGTTTAGGCCTTTCAACTAATGTAAGCTACCAACAAAAGCAATATCACAAAATTTTAAAAAGAGCAAGTTATTCTAATACTTATTATTACTAAATATTTTCAAATGTGTATAGGGACATGGCAAGCCCCTCTCAACCAATGTTTTCTTTTTGGTTTTTTATTGAATGTAGGTTGCTATGTAGCATCAAGAATTTCTCTCAATTTCCTATTTGGCATCACCATATTATATCAAAACAAAATACAAAAACTTATTTGTCTTGATTTCATAATTGCTATCAACACATGTAATTAAGAGCAATGCAACTCAAGAGTTGCAACACATGTAATTAAGAGCAATGCAACTCAAGAGTTGCAACTAGTACATGTAGTGGAAATATTAGATGTTAGGGCAATTAAGGGACTGTTGATCCCAATTACTTTGGTTATTATAATGTTGAAGTCTTGGATACATATTCTCCAGCTTATATTATTAACTCATAGGTAAGATGTAATAATCACGTTATAGGTTAAAGGTTACACTTGAATTTACCTTATTTTGCTGATGAGGTCTTACCTTGCATACAACATATCCAAAATTAGAAAATGGATCATTGGTTGACCATTGTAGTCATGCTCTCTATTGTACTAGTAGGTCAACTTTTAAGTTATGTATTGCTCTATTAGTTTGGATTTTTAAATAGGAACATTGAGTTTAAAGAAATGTATTAAATAAAAAGTTGTCATCTAACTATTGTTAGAGGAGAAACAAAGGTAATGTACTATTGCTCTCCTTGTTCATGTTAACTAGGGATAAAAATAAGAATTTCATGCTAAACATTCATATTAATTGAGGATTAGAATAAGAAGTCCATGCTAATTTACAACTAGAATAATATGTACAAATAGCCAACCTCTTTTCTTTGTTTTCTAGGTTGGAATTGCAGTGGGAAGAATAAATGAGAAAGGTAAAGATTGTTATTTGTCAAGAGTCAAGGTAGTATCTTTTATAAACAAGTTGAAGAGGGGAATAAGGTGGGTTTGAGGGAGAGGATGGGGAGAGGAAAAGCTTTGGGTTAAAGAGATGGTAATTTCTTATAAAGAGCATAGGCAAAAAAAAAAAAAAAACCCTTAATGATCTCTCAAAAAAAAAGGAATTAATGACTAACACTTGGATAGCTCATGTGATTATAACATTTGTAGTCTTACTATTCAATAAGAATTCAAATCATAGCTTTAAAAAAAAGGATTCTTGATCCTTTTGTTACCACTTTTGTCCTTTCACTTTATATGGCAAAAAGGGTTAGTGACTCGTCTTTTCTCTCTCACACTTTTCAAATTTTAATTTGTATTATTTTTTATAGAGAATTATAAGAATGAAATTAAATTTTTATTTATATTGCTCGTAGCATGTTCTAATGGATTCTAATCAAATACAATAATAATAACAACTTTAATTTTAAATTTAATGAGTTTTAATCAAATTAATATATATATAAAGTATAGAATATTTCTCTTAAAAAAAGAGCAAGAGAAAAGAAAAAGGATAAATAAGAAACAAAGAGACCATGAGCTTGCTATGTAGCCCATGGCTACAAAAAATGAATCCATCTTGAAATGGAAAACCCATCATATAAGCATCACAAGTTTGCAACTGAGGATACCAACTAGGTAAAGACTAAGCCCATCAAGCTACCCACTCATCTCTAAGTTCAAAGTCCACCTCATAAAGTTCCTAGGCTTGAGAGTTGAAAGCCATTGATTCAATGGCTTGTAATCATTAAAAGATTGCAATGGGCCCACCTAATCTATTTTCATAAGGCACCCTTCTTGTAAGAACTTTCAACTACAATAGTGCAACTCAATATTATAACTATGATTATATATTTATTGCATTTATTCCTTTCCTGATAGGTAAAGGTCAAAAAAGACAAAAAAATCCAACTAAAGTACAAATCCCAATAATTTGCAAAAACAAACCAAGTAATTTGAGTATGTAAAAAAATTATTAGTTGCATTAAGAATTGGTTATTTAAATTATAATTTTTATAATGATGGGCATAAAGGCAAAATTGTAATTTCATGGTTCAGTATAATGGAACTTGTGTGAATGTGTTTGTAGTACTTTTTGAACCTTGAACCATTGAAAAGAAAATTCCAATTTTGCTATTGAGTTTACCGAGTTACACTCAAGTTCAATAATGATTCTTAAACAACTAAATTCTTAATTTTAATGAATTTCACCTAAGCTATGGCTTACTGATGTCAACATGGAGGATGTACATGTGTATTATACTTATATGGGATTATATATGTGGGTTTTAACAATAGCTAAGTAGCCATTATTACTCATAACTAGCATGGCCTTTTAGTAGCCTCTAATTGCTCAAAGTTGCCAAACTTTTCTTGTAGCATAGTGACAAATTAGCCAATGGAGGAGTTCCAATCTAAAAGTTCCTTCCAAGAATGCATCCAAAAAAAAAAAAACCAAAAACCCACAAGCATGTCTTTATGCCCTAGTAGGAAGCATAGATGGAAACATTGCACCTTTGTTAGTAATTGATAGTAATTTAGTCATATCATCTTATCTAGCACTCTTTGATGTCATAAATATCTCAAAAGAAAATACATACATCCATTATCATTGATTTATGAGAAAGTAACCTTAATTTTGTCTAAATTTTCTACTCACATACTTCCACTAGGGTTGACTTTTTGATTCCGAAAAGAGATATGAATTAGAATGGGCACATTTGTATTTCAAAATGTTGGCTTTGCTAAATTTATTGAAGTTCCCGACTTCTCCCTAGGATTTACTAGTTCCTGATACTGAGAGGGGGGGTGAATCAGTATCACCACAATTCGCAATTCGCAGGTAAGTGAACAACTTCAACCTCTTCTTAAAAGCAAACTCTTTCTCAGACTCGACTAAGGTAGATCTATTGCTACCTACTAATCACAATAGTCCCCAAAGTCACCTTTCAGACACCTTGCCTAGCAGACAATACGGATGTTCTTATTTAGGTCTTCGTTAGGTTATGAGTTGGCTGATACTTCAGCTGCATTCACAAGTCGATTCAAAACACAGAATGTAAAGCAAATTAAGGACACACGAGATTTACGTGGTTCCGTCAACGTGACGTACATCCACGATGGTAGGGACTCTCCCTTACCGAGACTATCCACTATACTTGAGAATTCAAGTTACAATGGATGTCTTTGATTCTCTGCTCCTTTCACTATTGCAATTACTAAGCAAGTACAATACAAAGAGTGTCACTTACTGTGTCTACCCTTCTTCTAACTTGTCTTGCCTCTGTTGAATTGAAAGGCTGCTCCACTGCTGCTTAAAAGTTCACCACAACGCTTTTTAACCTCTCTTGAAGAAGTCTGGAAATACGTTGAGTTCAATGCTTCGCCGAATTCCTTCTCTACGTTGTATCACACAACTCCTGCTTTTACCATCTCACGGTCTCACCTGTCTCCTTGCCCCACAATCTCACTGTCTCACGGCTCGCCTGTCCGTTTCTCTCTCTCTTGCTGTCTAGTCGGATTTCTCTCTCTTCTCGACGGATTTCTCTCTCTTCTTGCCGGATTTCTCTCTCTTCCTGCCGGATTTGTCTCACCGTCTGCCGGATTTGTCACCGTCGACCGGATCCCAGTTCTGCCGGATCTCTCACCGTCGACTGGATCTCCTTCTGCCGGATCTCTCACCGTCCCAGCCGGCTCTCTCTCACGCTGTCGCCGGATCTCCTCTGTCCCTGCCGGATCTCCTTCTGCTGTCGCCGGATCTCCTCTGTCCCTGCCAGATCTCCTTCTGCTGTCACCGGATCTGCTGTCGCCGGATCTCCTCTGTTCCGGTTGTCTCCTCTTTCTCTCTCGACGGTTGTTCTTTGTTGCCGTTGGTATCTCTCTCTTCTATGGCCGTCTGATTTCTTCTTCCGCCGGTCTGCTTTTCTTCGTCCTGCTGTCCAGCCCCGTCTAGCCGTAATCGGTTTTCTCTCCCGTCGGGTTTCTCTTCTTTTTCTGTCAAGCTTACTGTTCACGACGGCTATTGTTCACAATGCTACTGTTCACTCGATTCGTCCGTCGGCTGCACTGTTTACTCTTTTCATCCTTGCCGGTGGTGTTCTTGCGTGTAGGGTTTGGTATTCTCTTTGATTAGTCGGTTGTTTAGGTTTTGCTGAATGCTTAATATTGCCGACTCCCCCTGTTCTTTGTCTTCCAAGACCATTATATACTCTACTCCATGAAACCATAATAGGGTTTACGCGGCGATTTTACGTTCTTGCCCTTCCGTATGGTTTTACCTTTTTGCCCTTCCATGTGGGTTTACTTTCTTGCACACGTAAACCTAGTTGACAACAATTACAACCTATACAAGGCTGTGGGAACAACAATCTCCCCCTTTGTAATTGTTGGCAACACTTATAATAAAAACCACTATGCAGCAGTTTCAACTTCCCCTAAATATGCACTCTCCTTTCTTAACAGCTCCCCCTGCATTGTTGCTTCTCTCCCCCTTTGCCAACCAATTACATTTTGAAAAACTCGCAAAGTGAAGATGGAGGATTTACTTGAACTTCAGGCTTGAGGAGGCATTTGCACAGATAGACTCCATCTGTGCTTTTCAAACAACTATGTGGACAGAGGTTTAGTTAGAATATCTGAAATTTGATCTCTAGTGCCAACATACTCCAACTGAATTGTACCCTGTTCCACTTGATCTTTGATGAAGTGATATCGGATGTCAATATGCTTGCTTCTCGAATGTTGAACCGGATTCTTGCTGAGATCAATAGCACTTTGATTATCACAAAGTATACTCACTGGTAATTTCATTTCAACACCCAAGTCTGCCAATTGTCTTAGCATCCATATCACCTGTGTACATGCTGCACAAGCAGCCATATACTCAGCCTCAGCTGTGCTCAAAGCAACACTATTTTGCTTTCTACTTAACCATGCAACACACTTTGAACCCAAGTAGAAGCTGCAGCCGCTGGTTGATTTTCTATCATCTATACTTCTTGCCCAGTCTGCATCAGTGTATGCTTGTAGTTTAACAGGATCCATGGTTGGATACCACAAGCCCATTTCCAATGTTCCTTTGAGGTACCTTAGGATTCTTTTCACTGCCAACACATGAGACTCTTTAGGATTAGCTTGGAATCTGCTGGCAGTACACAGAGCTTGCATAAGATCAGGCCTTGATGCTGTAAGGTACAGAAGGCTCCCTATCATCTTCTTGTACTCTGTAGGGCTTGTACTCCTTCCTTCCTGATCTTTTGTTAACTTGCAGCCCACTGTCATAGGGGTACTGACAGATCTGCTATCTTCCATGCCAAACCTTTTCAGCATCTCTTTGGCATATTTCATCTGAGAAATAAAGATACCTTCTTCACACTGCTTTATCTGTAATCCAAGAAAGTACGTCATTTCTCCAATCAATGACATCTTAAATTCCTCACTCATCTTCTGTGCAAAATCTTGGCATAGTTCAGAGTGATCCCCGCCGAAGATGATGTCATCTACATATACTATGGTTATCAGCTGGCCTTTCTCTGAATTGAACACATATAGGTTATTATCAACCGTTCCTCTTCTGAAATTCAACCTTCTCAAGTATGCATCCAGCCTGCTGTACCATGCTCTTGGAGCTTGCTTAAGACCATACAAG
Source organism: Rhizophora apiculata (assembly GCA_037832385.1). Lineage (NCBI taxonomy): Eukaryota > Viridiplantae > Streptophyta > Magnoliopsida > Malpighiales > Rhizophoraceae > Rhizophora > Rhizophora apiculata. The sequence continues at coordinate 3,975,090 of CM075435.1, read as the reverse complement.
GCTTTCTTCAGCTTGCACACTTGTGTCTCATCCTCACTGATTTGTACTCCATCGGGTTGTTCAATATACACTTCTTCTTTCAGGAGCCCATTCAGAAAGGCAGATTTCACATCCATCTGATAGACTTTATACCTCTTGTGTGCTGCTAAAGCTAAGAACATTCTAATAGTTTCTAACCTTGCTACTGGTGCAAAAGTTTCATCAACATCTACCCCTTCTATCTGAGTGTAGCCTTTGCAAACCAGCCTGGCCTTGTTCCTCACTACCTTGCCATCTTCATTGTGTTTATTCCTAAACACCCACTTTGTTCCTATGACATTCTTATTAGTGGGTCTTGGAACCAGCTCCCATGTATCATTCTTTTCAATTTGATCTAGCTCCTCATTGATAGCTTTGACCCAGGCTTGGTCTTGAATAGCCTCTTCAACAGATTTAGGTTTAACTTGTGAGAGTAGAGCAGTAGCTCCCACCATTCTTCTTCTTGTTGTAACTCCTACTGATGGGTCACCTATGATCTGATCTCCTCGATGAGCACTGGTCCATGTTTTCTTTGTCCTTCTTCCTTGCACCATCTTAGTTGTAAGAGGATCTCTTTCTTCCTGTTCAGACTCACTTTTCTCCGAGTCTAAACTTACTTCTTGTTCCTTTTCTTCAAGTTGGTCTGATTCTTCATCTACATTGAAGTCATCTTCTTCATTGTCCTCAGCTTCTCCATTCTGCATTGTTTTCCAGTTCTCATCTATTCTCACATCACTGGTAGTGATTACTTTTCCCAGCTTATGTAGGAAAACTCTGTAACCTTTTGTCTTTGCTGAGTATCCCACAAAGATGCCTTCATCAGACCTAGCGTTGAATTTTCCCAAGTTTTGCTCCTTGTTCTTCACAAAACATGGGCTGCCAAAGACTCTGAGATACTTGGCTGTTGTCTTCTTCCCACTCCATAGCTCATATGGAGTCTTATCAGTATTGGGCTTTAGTAGAACTCTGTTCAGTAGGTGCACTGCTGTAAATGTTGCTTCTGTCCAAAATCTTGTGTGAAGCTTGGATTCTAGCAGTAGAGTTCTTGCCATTTCAACCACAGCTCTATTCTTCCTCTCTACCACCCCGTTCTGTTGAGGTGTTCTTGCTGCTGCCATCTGATGGTGAATTCCATGCTTCTCAAGGTAATCTTCAAAAGCTCCATTTGTGAATTCAGTGCCTTGATCTGACCTCAATACTTTGATCTTCTTTCCACTCTCATTTTCAGCCAATCTTCTGTATCTCTTGAAGCATTTCAGAACTTCTGACTTGTGTTTGAGGTGCATGATGCAGGTCCTTCTGGAATAATCATCGACAAACAAGACGAAGTACCTCTCACTATTCAACCCTTTTGTTCTCATCGGCCCACACAAATCAGTATGCACAATGTCAAGCACTGCTTCAGAACTGAACTCTTTGGTCTTATACTGCTTTCTAACATGTTTTCCTTTAGAGCATGCTGAGCAAACATACTCTGTCTCTCTCCTGAGGTCAGGAATATCTCTGATTGCATGAGTAGTGGTCAGCTTCCTCATGTTCTTTTGTGATAAGTGTCCCAGCCTCCTATGCCAGAGTTGATTTTCTTCTTCTTTGGTGAGTAGACAACTGCTTGTCTTGTCCTCGTCAATCACATATAAATTTCCAGCTGTTCTCTTCCCGGCTGCAATAGTATTGCCTTCTTTACTCTTTACTTGACAATCTGTTTTTGTGAATATTACCTTATGATCTTCGTTGCATAACTGACTGACAGATGCTAAATTGTATTTGAGTCCTTCAACGTGCAGAACATCTTTCAGCTTTCCTCTTCCAATTTTTACTGACCCCCGACCATTGATGTTGAGTGAATCATCATTGCCAAACTTGACTCTGCCTTCTCTTGATTTGCTCAGCTTTGATAATTTACTCTTATCTCCCGTCATGTGCGAAGTGCATCCACTATCAAGGATCCACTGCTTATCCTTGCAGTCAGCTTTGAGTGCAATTTCAGCTATATTAGCCACCTCCCTTTTAGCTTTATATTCCTTCTTTTGAACTGGTTGGAAGATAGCTTTCTCCTTTTTCTCACCTTTGACTGCACTGCTTGTTTTCACTGTGCCATTAAGTGCCTTCTCTTGCTCAGGGAGAAGTGTCATGCATCTCTTGGCATTATGGCCATCCTGCCCGCACCTTTCACACTGTTCCAAGTCTACCAATATAGCAAACTTGTTCTTTGAAACCACTGGTTTGGGCTTCCACCAACAATCCTTGTCAGCGTGTCCTTGCCTTTTACAGTATGTGCAAGAATTCACGACAGGTGTTCTCTTCTGAATTCTGTATTGTCTCCCCCTGTATGCAGCATCGTATCTTCTCAAGTTGGAGACATATACTGGCCTTCTCCACCAACAATTACTCGCCTTATGACCCCAAACTCCACAATAAAGGCAATAACCTTGAAACTGTCTCTTCTTGGGTCTGATCACAGCTTGTCTTCTTCTGTTCATCACTTGTTGTGTAGGCAAAGTAGCTGGCTTCTTTACTTGTGTGACTTTCATTTCAGTCACCTTCTTCTGTTCAACCGTAGCCCTCTGCTGGCTGACTTTCTTTTCGTCCTTCTTGTTTGCCACCCTAGGTTGCTTCTTCAGATCTTCTTTAGTCTCAGCTATCTTCTTCTGAGTCACAACCTTCTCTTTTAACTTCTGCGGCACATTCTCATTTTCTTTAACCAATGCAGTTTCAGATTGCTGCACTTTCTCTACATTTTTCTCTCCTTTTCCAGAACTTGTTTCTCCTATCATTTTAAGCTTCTGCAAGTTCTCTTTGCTGCTTTTGAGTTGTTGTTGAAGTCTCAGCAACTCTTTCTCCATTTCTTCAATTTTTGAGGCCCTTGAGCTAAGCTCTACTGTAAGGTCTTCACATATTTTGATCTGTTCCTCAAATCTTCTCTTCAAATCAATATGCTTAGCCCTTATTTCACCGTTTTAACTTTCAGCTTCCTCAGACTTTGCTTCAACTTGTTTTATATGGGCCTCCAACCTTCTTATGGTTCTGCCCCTTCTGATTATTTCCTTTGAAGCTGCTTCCAGCTCAGCTTCAAGATCTGGCTCTTCTTCATCAACTTCCTCTTCCTCTTCAGAGGTTGAGCTACCACTTTGTGCTGATGCCATAAAGACATACTCATCTGATGAGTCTTCATCTTCCTCCTCATCAGCTTCTTTTGTCTGACTCACATAACTCTTGAATGAGCCTCTCGTCTTCCTCTGTGGGTTGACAATCTTCTTATTGGACTTCTTTGATTTGAATGATGATCTTCTCGATCTTGAATTCTGCTCATCGTCACCATCCTCATCTTCATCATCAAGTTTCACTTTGCACCGAGAAGCAAAGTGTCCAGTTTTCCCACATCGATAACATCTCAAGGACAACTGTCCTTTTCCCTTCTTAGACCTCCTTTTGAGTTTCCTTGTGAAGTAAGCCAATACTTCACCTTCACTTTCTCCCTCATCATCATCATTATCCTCACTGGATGATTCTTCTTTTTCTTTTATCTTCAAGTGTTTCATAGCTTTGAAAGCTGCCTCCTTTGATATACTTGACGTTGAGGAGCTCTCAGTCGACTTTATTCTCATCTCATATGCAATGAGATTGCACTGAAGATCATGCAGAGACATAGAGTTGAGATCTCTACTCTCCTTTATGGCTGCCACCTTTGAAGCAAACCTCTCAGGCAAAATTCTCAGAATTTTCTTCACAATCGATGAGTCCTTCTTGTTCTTTCCATGACTTCTCAAGTCATTTACAGCGTCAATAACCCTGGTGAAGAACTCTTGAACTGTCTCATTTTTCTGCATTCTGAGAGATTCATATCTCTCCTTGAACACTTGAAGCTTAGCCTCCTTCATTCTGCCATCACCTTCATAGACTTTCTGCAATCTGTCCCATATCTCTTTGGCAGATTTGCAGTCCATAACTTTAGCATACTCAGCATCTGTTAATGCTGAAATGATGACATTTGAGGCCTTCCCATTTATCTCGAATTGCTTTAACTCCTCTAGGGTTAGGTCTTTACCTTCTTCCGGAGCCACAAAACCCTCCTGTACGCATTTCACCACGTTCATGCCCATGGTTGCAAATACCACTTGCATTCTTGCTCTCCACATATGATAGTTGGTTCCGTTGAAGATTGGAACCTTCTTGCTGTAAGTGGTGCTAGTGCTGGTACCGGCTTCCATTTCTCAGTATGCTGAACAAGTCAAACTTTTAGATCCCTTCAAAGTAGTACACCAAGCTGTTAAGCTTCAAACTGGTGAACCTATGCTCTGATACCAATTGAAGTTCCCGACTTCTCCCTAGGATCTACTAGTTCCTGATACTGAGAGGGGGGGGTGAATCAGTATCACCACAATTCGCAATTCGCAGGTAAGTGAACAACTTCAACCTCTTCTTAAAAGCAAACTCTTTCTCAGACTCGACTAAGGTAGATCTATTGCTACCTACTAATCACAATAGTCCCCAAAGTCACCTTTCAGACACCTTGCCTAGCAGACAATACGGATGTTCTTATTTAGGTCTTCGTTAGGTTATGAGTTGGCTGATACTTCAGCTGCATTTACAAGTCAATTCAAAACACAAAATGTAAAGCAAATTAAGCACACACAAGATTTACGTGGTTCCGTCAACGTGACGTACATCCACGGTGGTAGGGACTCTCCCTTACCGAGACTATCCACTATACTTGAGAATTCAGGTTACAATGGATGTCTTTGATTCTCTGCTCCTTTCACTATTGCAATTACTAAGCAAGTACAATACAAAGAGTGTCACTTACTATGTCTACCCTTCTTCTAACTTGTCTTGCCTCTGTTGAATTGAAAGGCTGCTCCACTGCTGCTTAAAAGTTCACCACAACGCTTTTTAACCTCTCTTGAAGTCTGGAAATACGTTGAGTTCAATGCTTCGCCGAATTCCTTCTCTACATTGTATCACACAACTCCTGCTTTTACCATCTCACGGTCTCACCCGTCTCCTTGCCCCACAATCTCACTGTCTCACGGCTCGCCTGTCCGTTTCTCTCTCTCTTGCTGTCTAGTCGGATTTCTCTCTCTTCTCGACGGATTTCTCTCTCTTCTCGCCGGATTTCTCTCTCTTCCTGCCGGATTTGTCTCACCGTCTGCCGGATTTGTCACCATCGACCGGATCCCAGTTCTGCCGGATCTCTCACCGTCGACTGGATCTCCTTCTGCCGGATCTCTCACCGTCCCAGCCGGCTCTCTCTCACGCCGTCGCTGGATCTCCTCTGTCCCAGCCGGATCTCCTTCTGCTGTCGCCGGATCTCCTTCTGCTGTCGCCGGATCTCCTCTGTCCCTACCGGATCTCCTTCTGCTGTCGCCAGATCTCCTCTGTCCCTGCCGGATCTCCTTCTGCTGTCGCCGGATCTGCTGTTGCCGGATCTGCTGTCGCCGGATCTCCTCTGTTCCGGTTGTCTCCTCTTTCTCTCTCGACGGTTGTTCTTTGTTGCCGTCGGTATCTCTCTCTTCTATGGCCGTCTGATTTCTTCTTCCGCCGGTCTGCTTTTCTTCGTCCTGCTGTCCAGCCCCGTCTAGCCGTAATCGGTTTCTTCTCCCGTCGGGTTTCTCTTCTTTTTCTGTCAAGCTTACTGTTCACGACGGCTACTGTTCACAACACTACTGTTCACTCGATTCGTCCGTCGGCTGCACTGTTTACTCTTTTCATCCTTGGCGGTGGTGTTCTTGCGTGTAGGGTTTGGTATTCTCTTTGATTAGTCGGTTGTTTAGGTTTTGCTGAATGCTCAATATTGCCGACTCCCCCTGTTCTTTGTCTTCCAAGACCATTATATACTCTACTCCATGAAACCCTAATAGGGTTTACGCGGCGATTTTACGTTCTTGCCCTTCCGTATGGTTTTACCTTTTTGCCCTTCCATGTGGGTTTACTTTCTTGCACACGTAAACCTAGTTGACAACAATTACAACCTATATAAGGCTGTGGGAACAACATTTATAAATGTATATGCATCATTATATTGCATAGAATTTTAGTGAATAACTTAGGAATAATCAAGTTTTATCTTTTTTATTGATTGTCCAAGAAATGTTTGGAAACCCAAAAAAATGCATAAAGGAAAAAGAAATAGAAGAAGTTTAAGAACAATAGAGGGGTAATAATTAAGATAATTATAAGACTAATATTTTGAAAGTTCAAAACTAATAATTACATTCCTTGTGTATAACATCAAGGCATTGAAACTAACATCAATTATTAGGAGGCTAGATCAACAAGAATATGATGAGACTCTTGCATAGATGTGATTGCAAATTTTTTTTTAGTCAAGCAAATTAGCCCCCATTGCTCATAGAAAAAAAAAATCAAAACAAAAATTGCAAATTCACCTCAAGCACTATGAAAAACAATAAGGGAAGTGGAATAACCGGTGAAAATGCAACAAATGGTAGCCTGCATAACCACCATATGCCAGCATGAAACATCACCACATGTCCATCTTATCCTTTTCCATCTTGGCATAGGCCCCTCTAGGCCCTTAACTTTCCTTCTCCCCAAATGCTCTTCAAATAGTGCCCAAAACACCAAGAAACCATTAAAGTAAAACCCATCACAAAAACCCTTTTCTCCATAGATCAATAAAACCCTATACATGGCTATTAATCTCCTTCATCTGAGACCTGTAGTGGTCAAACCATGTGCCCCCTCATCCAACACCTATAAAGATGACCTGAACTACCTAAAAAGCTCCTTTACCTTGCCAAACTGGTGGACCCCTCTCTTTGGCTAGTCCTCAAAAGCCAACTACATTAGCAATGAGGATAAGGCTAATGATGATGTTTTAGGGGAAAGAATAGATCGAATGTAAGGCTGAGACTAAACCAACCAAATCTCAATTTGCTCTAGGATGCTTCACGAAGTAAAAGGCTAGGTAGATATGTATATTGACTACTGACATGTCGTTTGATGATGCCATGTATCACTCCCTAATTGCTAGCCACCTTACCTCCAAGTTTAAGCCTCGATCAAATTAGTAGCTCTCCAACCACTCCCCAGGTCAATTCTTACAAGCCACAGTCTTATAAGTACAATTTTTTTCCCTTTTCATTTACCCTCTTTTTTTAAATCCTTCAAACATTGTAATATAATTTAGTTCTTACCTTCTTAGGGCTCCACTAACGTGTTTGATTGGTCCAATCTGGTGACATTTCTTTCAATCATAAACTTTTGTGAGAAATGCTAGCATTTGTAATTATCATTATAATATTATATAGTAACTAATAGTAAAAATCAAATTATTAGCAATAAAGTAAAAATATGATTATGAAAGATTTTTGTGACAAAAACGGTGGGTGATGCTTGCATTGCAAATGTTGACGTGTTTAATTGTTTAATTATAACTTATGCCCACCTTATCAATAATATTAATTATGTATACATTTGGTTACTACTAAAGTTTAAATAGGTAACATAATACTCAATTTTGCTTTAATTAGTAATTTTTTTAATTTTTTTAATTTCTTTCACATATTTAAATTGTATTTTATATTTATGTATTTAAATTAATTAAGGATGCATTAATTGAACATATAGTAGATTAATAATTAATGTCATGTTCATTATTGCATTAGAGGCAATGAGTGTACCTTAGCCATTGGAGGAGTTCTAATCAAGAAATCAAAAAGCTCCTCTAGAGATTGCATAAAAAAAAAAAATCTAAAATTCACATGCATGTCTTTATTCACCAACAAGAAGCTCAAATGGAAACATCACACCTTTGGAAGTAATTAATGGTAATTTAGTCATATCCTATCTGGCACACTTTGATGTTGTAAATATGTCCAAAGAAAATATGTAGATCAATTATCACTAACCCATAAGAAAGTGACCTTCCACATTTTCTACTCATATACTTCCATCAAGTTGACTTTTTATTCCCACAAAATATGTGAATCAGAATGGGCACATTGTCTTTCAAAATGTTGGCTTTGTTAAATTTATCAATGTGCATGCATTGTTATATTGCACCAAATTTTATTGATTAGCTTAGTATATAATTGAATTTTTTCTTTTTTATTAGTTGTCTAAGAAACATTTGGAGATCCAAAAAGAATACAAGAAGAGAAAAAAAAAAAAGTTTAGGAACAATAGAGGGGTTACAATTGAGATAATTATACGGTTGATATTTTGAAATTTCTAAACTAATAATTACATGCATTGCGTATGACTTGCATTGTAATTAACTTCAGTTAATGGAATTTCTCCAAAATCCTTTATGATAATTCAATTCTTTTCCACCTAGCAATCATAAGAATCATGCCAAAAACATCATTTTGCACATACAAAAGCATATTCTTAAACTACTTGTAACAATTATTTTTTTTAACTACTTGTATGCATGGGCATTACGTCCATAACAATTACTTCAATTACAACTACTAACCATTCACACATTTATCCTTCTAATGAAAACCATAATTTTTTTATTTGGACTAATTTTCATACACCCTTAACAAAAAAACAAATTGATAGTCTCACAGCCCAAGAAGAGTTTAAACCAAAACTAAGACACCTAGAATTGTTGATATGATTGCTTAATAATTGACGATATGAAAAAAAAAAATTAATGAAAAGTATTAGAATCAATAATCTCATTGTGAAAATAAATAAATAAATGAATCAAAAAAATAGTAAAAAAAGTAGTAAGTTTGAAAAAGGATACACCAAGTAAAAGTCATGAGCAAATTAGCTAGCCAACATAGCCCTAAATAATCGATCCCTCAAAATAGGTCTACGACATAATGAGAGTCAAATTGAAATGCTATAATCACCCACAAAAGCCAAACATTAAACAATCAAAATTCAAAATACATGTAGTGAATAGTTTAGAGAATGAAATAAAAAAATATTCTCCAAAAAAAAAAAGTGGGGCATTTAGTTAGAGGAAAAATAGGAGCACAAATGAGAGGAACCTAGAACTTGAATGTTGCACCTCTATTTTGCTTCCTAACAAGTGACCCTCTTCAAAAAAATTCAAACACAAATATTAGTTTTAATCAACAATACATAAATCAACAAGGATTTGAAAGTAGAAACATGCATGTAATACAACACTCCCCAAGTTAGTTCTCATGGGCTATCATCTCATTAGTACATCTTTTTTCCTTTTTTTTTTCTTTTTTTTTTAACATTGTAATATAATTTAGTTCTTTCCTTCTTGGGGCTTCACTAATGTGTGTCATTGGTTTGATTTGATGACATTTCTTTCAATTGTAAACTTCATAAGAAGCACTAAAATTTGTAATTATGATTATAAAAGATTTATGTGATAGAAAGTTTGGGTGATACTTGCATTTTAGATGTTGACTTGTTTAGTTATTTAACTATAACTTATTCCTACCTTATTAATAATATTAATTGTGTATATATATGGTTATTACAAAAATTTAAATAGATAATATAATACCCAATTTCATTTCATGATATCTATTAGTGATGTTTCATTTTGTTTAATTTTTGAGTATTATTTTATTGTATTTTATTTTTATATATTCAATTAATTATAGATGCATTAACTTAACTAATAGCAGATTAGCTATTAATGTCAAGTTTGTTGTTGAAAAAGAGTAAGATGGTACATACAATCACTGTGATCTACCAATTCTAGGGAAATTGATGGTGAGGGAAGAGGTTATGAGAAAAATTAGAAATTTTCAATAACATTAGAGTTGTCCATGTAAAAATAATTGCTAGCATAATGGTTATTATTCTCCTCCACCTTGGAATCAACTAGGGCTAAACAATTGAACCCATGTCATGGTGGGAGAGAAAAAGTTTCATTACAATAAGAGAAAGAGAGCTTATGGAAAATCAAAAGGAGAGAAGGGTTGCTGTGTATTTATAATCACCAAAATTAGTATGTTATGCCAGAAAAAATGTAGCTGTTATGTTAGAAAAATTATGAGTGTTGTGCTAGAAAAACTAAGAGCAGAAGAGAGTTGTTACATGTGAAACTTGAAAATGTCTTAGGTAGCTTAAGAAAAACAAAGAGGATAAAATAGTTGTTGCACTTATTTATAAAAGGCCTATTTATAATCACAAAACTTATTCGTTTGTAGCAGGAAATGTAGAATTGTTATACCCATAAAATTGAACAGAGTGTTGTACTTGAAACCTTTTGTTGTACCAACTAATGGGGTTACAAAGCTTAGGATGTGAGAATATAAGAAGGCAACTTATCAGGTTATTATATTATAAATGTACATGACTCTTATATTTAATAGTTATGTTACTTTTGTCCCTCAATTAATCTCAAATCATAATGATGATAACAATTTATAAGTTATATTGTCACCTTTTTTTAATTAAATTTAGACATTTGGACTTATATTAAATTTTGTTTCATTTAAATATGTGTAATATGTTTGCTATTTCAATACTAAAGGTTCAACTTGGCCACTGTATCATCGTACTTTACTTGATGCTAATGGGCAAATTGAACGCATAAAATGTAGTAGTGCCTAAGATGTCTCCAATAAGTCTGAAAATGTCAATAACCTAATATACTTCTCTTCTTGTTTGTGCAAACAATGCAACATCTTTGATAACCAATTTGATGACGTTTCTTTTAACTATAAACTTTGTAATAGATGCCAAAAATTGTAATTATCATTACAATATTTTATCAAATTGATTATCATTCTTTGTTGAGCTTGGAAAATAAACCACTGCAACCTAATTTTTTTTTTTCTTGTGATAACATAAAAAATTAAAATAAAAGATTATAATATTTGAGTCATTGATTTTATATACCAAAAAGTATAATTTGTATTATTTTGATTATAAATTTTATGAATTTTCTTATAAGAAAAAACCAAAGAAATTTATTATTTATTTCTTTAATTTTATTTATTATTCTATTACACTCATGCATGCACACATACATGAGTATATACTGATTTCATATGCACACCATTATTTTTTATATATTATGTAAATAAATAATATGTTTAATTTATATAAGTTTTATTTTAATATATATATATATAGTTAATATTAAATTTAAATTATTTATTTTTTATATATAATAATTTATTTTTATTTTAAATATTTATGATATTTTAAAAATTATACATATACACACATGCATTTTTGTGTATAGATCATGTAAATAATATAAATATATAATATGTCTAATATATTTGTAAAATTTTCATACAAATTAATATATAAAAAATATATACTAAATAATAATTTTTTATCTATTATAAATTAACAAATCAATATACAATTAAAACTTAATAATAAGGCAAAAATTAGTATAAAAATAAAAAATTATATACCTTTTATTCAAATTAATATATAAAAAAGAATAATAAATTATAATTTTATTCACCTATTATACTATATGATAAATAAAAAAATTAGTTTTTTGAATTAAATGGTTAACATATAATCAATACATAGTAATAGGAGAAAATTTAATATACAAATAAAAAATATGTACTTTTAAAATTAATTAATATATAAAAAATTAAAAATAAATAAAATAAAAATGACTAAAATAAAAATTAATTTTTAAATAATAATTTATCAACTCTCAAATTGACGTAAGACTTACCCATAAATAATTTGAATGTAACATGATTCAAATGTAATTAAACTTAGAATAATTCCACTTGATGTCTTGCGTTGACATATTTACTAGTAAAGCTTATTTACTAGTGAAGAAAACTACAAACTAGCAACCAAATTAAACATACTCTACATGGCAAGCATAATTACTATTTCTTAACCTTGGAGAGAGTTGAGGAAGAAATTTTAATAATTTTATCTCTATAGTTTCCCAACATTCTTTGTGTCATCATGCTTCACATTGCTCATGTCCAAGCACCAAGAGATAGAGGATAATGGGTGAAGGGACAAAAACTTGCAAATTTCAATTAGTAGGCAATAGCTACACTTGGTGCTCCTTGCCTTCTCCTTTTTCCATTAGACATCTTGAAAACCTCATTTAAAGAGCCCAATTCACACTAGTATTTTTTATGATAAGAACATGTTAGACTCATTCTCAAGCAAAACTAAATGATTAAATCGCACTTCATAATATGTTCCAATGGGATGATTGTTCCCATCATATAAGATTTAGGCTAATTTCATAAAATGTCTACACTCTACGTGGGAGCAAACAAGTTTAGTGGAAAGTAACAACAAATCACCCCATAATGATAGAAGTTCCATAAATTAGTCGAGTTATTGGAAACACTGGGTGAACAGGAAGATAAGAAAATAAGAGGCATGAAGTGAAATAAAAGGATGAAAAGCAACATAAACTAGTACCTGAAAAACAGCGAGTTAATAGATGTTGCCTAGTTAACAAACTCTAGAGAACCACCAATATCGCATGTTATGTCAGCAGTCCCAACAAGTGGACATCCTTTCCTTACAAGGTCTTGTAGTTGGTAGTTACTCAATAGTCGAGGAAATCTGTTCTCCTACTCGATTATAAAAATTTAGGATTTTTTTAGTATATCTTGACCTTTGTTTTGCTTACTAATAGGAACTTTCTTCAACAAAATTTAGACACAAATATTTATTCTAAACAATAATACATTAATCAACAATAATTTTGAAAAAGAACATACGTATAATACAATAACCCATAATAGATATTTGAAGAAAACTCACCAATTGGAGCCATTGAGATTAGATGATAAGGCCATGTGTGTATTTGGAATTTGATTATTCTTTGTCCAAATCCAAAGGATCTATTTGCCATTCAAGTAGGATTTCAACTTTACTAAAATAATTCGGGATCTAAATATTATTGCTAATCTTAAGTATAATGCAATTATTAGGTACAATTTAGTAATTACTAAACTTAAAAATTTGGTAATGAAATCTAATATTCAAATTCATGACTTACTCATAAAAAATGATCTAATATAGAATGTATTAATTTTAAATTTTTTAAAATTAAATACATTCCATATGCCAAAATCCAACTAATTTAACTCATACCTAATTTTAATAGTATTTTATTTATCAAAAAAATTAATTAATCGAAAATGAGATTAATAGTATATATATTTGATGATAACTTCTCATTTTGTTCTAAAAATCAAACTAGTAAAAATATCAAGTTATTTAATTTTTGTTCAAATTTGAAAATTGAAAACAAAAACATTTTTTATTATCTAATTTGATAAGAAAACTTTGTATATAAGTTTTCTTAGTGTCATGAGGAAATAATCTAATCTAAATGAAGAATAAAGAACAATCATTCATTGAAAATTGAAACTACAATGCAAGGTAATAAGTCAAAATCAAACTAATAGTAATAGAAGGTAATTTAAAGCAATAAATAAATTTTTTATCAAAACAATATATTTCAAAAAAAAATCTGTCTATATATATATATATATATTACCAATTGCACATTAAAATACTCAGAATGAAGTCAAAAGTCACTTGAGTTAAATGTTTGGAATAAAGAAAAATAGTTCAATTTGAATAACTAATTGAACAAAGGCAAACATCACTTAAGTTTAGTATAAAGTTTTATTATATAAGCTATTTAGTTGAAATTTTAATTTGCCTAAATTAATTAATGATGCTAACAAATTTTTGCACTTATGTTTGCACAAAAAGCATTCATCATAGGATTACAAGACAAATAAAATATGAACAATTTATTATGATCAAATTTACCAAATATGTAAAATTAACAAATGATAAAAATTTAATTATTTTAATCAATTTATTTGTTGAACTTGGAACACTAATAAATACACCAAAAGTTTTTTATGATGAATTTGAATTGAAAAGGAATTTTTAATTCACTTCAATAATTGATAATAATTCTTTTTGCTATTAATTATGTTGTTTAGTTGTAAAAAGTTAAATTCTTAATCTTAACAATTAAAGTTAAAAATGAAAGAAGATCATTTTCAATTTATATTAATTTTTAGTATTTTATATCTAATTTTTCACATAAACAACTTAATATTGTTACCATTATATCACTTGATTCTTAATATATATAATATTATTTTAGAGAAAATCATCTTCTACACATTTAGGGTTCGGTGAATTTGAGTAATAGTTTTGTTTATTTTTTTTATTCAAATTTCATTTTGAAGTTGTAATTTTATGTCTTTAAATATGATGGGTTAATAATTAAGATCATTCTAACGAGAGGACTTTGAATTTTTCTACAAGATTCAATCTTTGAAATGGGAGAACATTGGTAAATGAGATAGAAGAAAAGTTCAAATAAGAATTAAATTATATAAGCCTTGAAAATGAAGTAATTTAGTAAATTTAGGGTAAAGACCTAAAATTCAAAATAGAAAGATTCTCTCAAAATTTAAAAAAAAAAAAATTATTGAAGATGAGAATTAGCTGCTTGAGAAGCACATGGTTCCCACTATAGTAAGTTCAAAGAAGGAAAAGGTGTAGTTATCTATTTACATTGTGCCAAAAAATTATAGTTGTTGAGTTAGAAAATTTGTGAGTGTTGTGCCAAAAACACTGAGAGAAGAAAAGGATTGATGCATATAAAACTCAAACATATCTTTCGTGGCCTGAGAAAAATAAAGAGGAGAAAATGGTCACTACAACTATTTGTAAAAGGCCTATTTATAATTAAAAAAAACTTATTTGTTTGTAGCAGGAAATGTGGAATTGTTATACCATAAAAACTAAAAGGAGCACTATATGTGAAACTTTTTGATTGTGCCAACAAATGGGGTTATAAAGTTTAGGATGTCAAAATATAAGAAAATAACTTATCACATTACAGTATTATAAATGTACTTGATTTTTATATGTAATATGTATAATATATTTGTTAATGTTTCATACAAATCATCATATAAAAAATACATGTTAAATAATAATTTTTTTTGTCTCTTCTATATTAGTAAGTCAACATCCAACCAAATCTTAATAATAAGATAAAAATTAGTATAAAAAATAAAAAAATTTATACTCTTTATTCAAACTAATATATAAATAGTAAATAATAAATAATAAAGTTTTTTTACCTATTATGCTATATGATAAATTAAAAATTACTTTTTTTGAATTAACTAATTAATTTATAATCAAAGTGGAGTAATAGGAGAAAAATTAGTATATAAATAAAAAATATATACTTTTAAAATAAATTAATATATAAAAAATTAAAAATAAATAAAATAAAAATGACTAAGAATAAAAAACTAATTCTTATATAATAACTTATCAACTTTCAAATTGACGTGAAGTTCACCTAAAAACAATATGAATGTAATGTGATTCAAAAGTAATTTGACTTGGAGTAATTTTGCTCAATGACCTATGTCAACACATTTACCAGTGATGTTTATTTATATGTTTTTTTTTTTTCATAAGTAAGGGTAGCACTCACAAATTCATTAAGGAGGATTATGCTAGGTCGCCACAAAGTTGGTTGTGTTGCTACATTGAATATATAGTAGTGCAAACGTTATGTTACCATACAAATTTCTTTCTAGTAAAGCAAATTGGCCCTAATTGCTTAATAAAAGAAAAAAACCCTAAGCACTAAAACAAGGAAACTAGAATAATTAGTCATAATGCAATAAATGGTGGCCCACATGACCACCATATCCTAGCATGAAATGTTGCCATGTGTCCATCTTATCCTTTACTCCAACTTTTTCCATCTTGGCATTGGCCCCTCCAAGCCCTCAACTTTCCCTCTCCATAAATGCTCTTCAAAATAGTGCCTAAAACACCAAGAAACTGTTAAAGCAAAACCCATCATAAAAACCATTTTCTTTATAAATCAATAAAACCTGGCAAATGGCTCCTAATCTCCTTCATTTGAGACTTGTGATGGACCAAGCATGTGCCACCTTATTTGGCACCCATAAAGATGACCTAAACCATAAGAAAAGCCCCTTCACCTCACCAAATTGGTGGACCACTCTCTTTGCTTGGTCCACATTAGCTACAAGGATAAGGCCATTAATGATGTCCTATGGAAAGAAAAGATCAAATCTAAGGCCAAGACTAAATTTGCCAAGTCTTAATTCACTGCATGATGCTTCATGGAGGAAAAGGTTGAGCAGCTCCACATGTTGAATGTTGACACGTTGTTTCATGATGCCATGTATCACTTCTTGGTTGCCAATTGCCTTACCTCAAAGTTAATGCCTTACTCAGATTGGTAACTCTCTAGCCACTCCTCAAGTTAGTTCTTATAGGCCAGAGTCTCATAAGTACATTTTTTTTTTCCTTTTCATTTACCTTCTTTTTTTTTTTTAATCTTTCAAATGTTGTAATATAATTTAGTTTTTTCCTTCTTGGGGCTCCATTAACATGTTTGATTGATCCAATCTAGTTATGTTTCTTTTAGTTGTAAACTTTTGTAAGAAATGCTGGAATCTATAATTATCATTATAATATCATATAATATTGATTATCATCATTGTTAAGCTTAGAAAATAAATTGTTAATAATAACACATAAATATGATTATGAAAGATTCCTATGACAAAAATGGTGGGTGATGCTTGTGTTGCAAATATTGACGTGATTCATTGTTTAGTTATAACTTATACCCACTATATTAATAATATTAATCGTGTATAAATTTGATTATTACTAAAGTTTAAATAGATAACATAATACTCAATTTTACTTTAATTAGTGAATTTTTAATTTTATTTCATGTATTTAAATCATAGTTTATTTTTTATATATTTAATTAATTAAAAATGCATCAATCAAATGTATAATAGAATAAAGGTTAATGTCATGTTCATTATTATGTTGGATGCAATAAGTGTACATCAGCCATCAGAGGAGTTCTAATCAAGAAATCAAGATGCTCCTTTGGAGATTACATCAAAAAAAATAAAAAAAGTCTAAAACCTACATGCATGTCTTTATCCACCAATCGGAAGCTTAGATGAAAACATCACACCTTGGAAGTAATTGATGGTAATTTAGTCATAACCTACCTAGCACTCTTCGATGTCATAAATATCTCCAAAGAAAGCACATAGATCTATTATCGCTGTTGTTCCCACAGTCTTGTATGGGTTGTAATTGTTGTCAACTAGGCTTACATGTGCAAGAAAGTAAAACCACATGGAAGGGCAAAAAGGTAAAACCACACGGAAGGGCAAGAACGTAAAACCGCCGCTTAAACCCTATTAGGGTTTCATGGAGTAGCGTATATAATGGTCTTGGAAGACAAAGAATAAGGGTGTGTTGGCAATATTAGGTATTCAGCAAAACCTAAACAACCGACCAATCAAAGAGAACACCAAACCCTACACGGGAGAACACCACCGGTAAGGACGAAGAGAGTGAACAGTGCCGTCGAGTGAACAGTAACCGCACAGTGAAGCTGTTGGACGAAGAGAGAGAAAACGCTTGGAAGAGAGAGAAAGGCCGTCGTCGGAGATAGGAGAGAAATGGACATAATGGCGAGACGGTCGGTGAGGAGACAGCACGGCACACGGCAACCCTACACCATCGGTAGAAAAGAGAGACGATCGAAACGGCTGGTGAAGGGGGGCGACGGCAGAACGATACGGAAGAGAGAGAGAACCATCGGCAAAAATAGAACCATTGAGAGAGAGAAAGAGTTGACGAGAAGGAGAGAAAAAGAAACCCGATGGCCAAAACAGAGGAGTCGACGGGAAGGAGAGAAAGAAAACCTGGTTCGGCCAACCAAGTGAGCCAACGGCAGAACAAGGGAAGAGAGAGAAAAGAAGGAGAAAAATCATACACGGCCAAATCAGAGACCGTCGGCAAGAAGAAGAGTGATGGCTAGACAGGGTTGGATGGCAGGACGAAGAAAAGTAGACCATCCGCAGAAAAGGAAGGAAATCTGGCCAAGTGGGTGAATGAAAAGAGAAATCCGGCGGTAGGAGAGAGAAATTCGGCTGGACGGTGAGAGAGAAATGGACAGGCAAGCCGTGAGACAGTAAGATTGTGAGACAAAGAGATGGGTGAGACCATAAGACGGTGAAAGTAGGAATTGTGTGAAACAACGTAGAAAAGAAATTCAGCGAAGCACGTAAAGAACTCAACGTATTTCCAGATTTCTTCAAGAGAGGTTAGAGAGCGTTGCGGTGAACTTCTAAGCGGCTGTGGAGCAGCCTTTCAATTCAACAAAGGCAAGACAAGCTAGAAGAAGGGTAGATACAATAAGTGACACTTTTTGTATTGTACTTGCTTAGTAATTGTAATAGTGAAAGGAGCAGAGAATTAAAGACATCCATTGTAACCTGAATTCTCAAGTATAGTGGATAGTCTCGGTAAGGGAGAGTCCCTACCACCGTGGATGTACGTCACGTTGACGGAACCACGTAAATCTCGTGTGTCCTTAATTTGCTTTACGTTCTGTGCTTTGAATTGAGTTGTGAATGCAGCTAAAGTATCAGCCAACCCATAACCTAACGAAGACCTAAACAAGAACATCTGTATTGTCTGCTAGGTAAGGTGTCTGAAAGGTGACTTTGGGGACTATTGTGATTAGTAGGTAGCAATAAATCTACCTTAGTCGAGTCTGAGAAAGAGGTTGCTTTTAAGAAGAGGTTGAAGTTGTTCACTTACCTGCAAATTATGAATTGTGGTGATACTGATTCACCCCCCTCTCAGTATCATAAACTAGTAGATCCTAGGGAGAAGTCGGGAACTTCAATTGGTATCAGAGCAGAGGTTCACCAGTTTGAAGCTTAATAGCTTGGTGTACTAGTTTGAAGGGATCTAGAAGTTTGACTTGTTCAGCATACTGAGAAATGGAAGCTGGTACCAGCACTAGCACCACTTACAACAAGAAGGTTCCAATCTTTAACAGAACCAACTATCATATGTGGAGACCAAGAATGCAAGTGGTATTTGCAACCATGGGCATGAACGTGGTGAATTTCGTACAGGAGGGTTTTGTGGCTCCGGAAGAAGGTAAAGACCCAACCCCAGAGGAGTTAAGGCAGTTTGAGATAAATGGGAAGGCCTCAAATGTCATCATTTCAGCATTAATAGATGTTGAGTATGCTAAAGTTATGAACTACAAATCTGCCAAGGAGATATGGGACAGATTGCAAAAAGTCTATGAAGGTGATGGCAAAATGAAGGAGGCTAAGCTTTAGGTGTTCAAGGAGAGATATGAATCTCTCAAAATGCAGAAGAATGAGACAGTTCAAGAGTTCTTCACCAGGGTTATTGACACTGTAAACGATTTGAGAAGTCATGGGAAGAACAAGAAGGACTTATTGATTGTGAAGAAAATTCTGAGAATTTTGCCTGAGAGGTTTGCTTCAAAGGTGGCAGCCATAGAGGAGAGTAGAGATCTCAACTCTATGTCTCTGTGTGATCTTCAGTGCAATCTCATTGCATATGAGATGAGAATAAAGTCGATTGAGAGCTCCTCAACGTCAAAGGTATCAAAGGAGGCAGCTTTCAAAGCTATGAAACACTTAAAGATAAAAGAAAAAGAAGAATCATCCAGTGAGGATAATGATGATGATGAGGAAGAAAGTGAAGGTGAAGTATTGACTTACTTCACAAGGAAATTCAAAAAGGGGTTTAAGAAGGGAAAAGGACAATTGTCCTTGAGATGTTATTGTTGTGGGCAGACTGGACACTTTGCTTCTCAGTGCAAAGTGAAACTTGATGATGAAGATGAGGATGGTGACGATGAGCAGAATTCAAGATGGAAAAGATCATCATTTAAATCAAAGAAGTCCAATAAGAAGATTGCCAACCCAAAGAGGAAGATGAGAGGCTCATTCAAGAGTTATGTGAGTCAGACAAAAGAAGCTAATGAGGAGGAAGATGAAGACTCATCAGATGAGTATGTCTTTATGGCATCAGCACAAATTGGTAGCTCAACCTCTGAAGAGGAAGAGGAAGTTGATGAAGAAGAGCCAGATCTTGAAGCTGAGCTGGAAGCAGCTTCAAAGGAGATAATTAAAAGGGGCAGAACCATAAGAAGGTTGGAGGCCCATATAAAACAAGTTGAAGCAAAATCTGAGGAAGTTGAAAGTCAAAATGGTGAAATAAGGGCTGAGCATATTGATTTAAAGAGAAGATTTGAGGAACAAATCAAAATATGTGAAGACCTTACAGTAGAGCTTGGCTCAAGGGCTTCAAAAATTGAAGAAATGGAGAAAGAGTTGCTGAAACTTCAGCAACAACTCAAAAGCAACAGAGAGAACTTATAGAAGCTTGAAATTATAGGAGAAACAAGTTCTGGAAAAGGAGAGAAGAATGTAGAGAAAGTGCAACAATCTGAGGTTGCATTGGCTAAAGAAAATGAGAATGTGCCACAGAAGTTGAAAGAGAAGGTTGTGACTCAGAAGAAGATGGTTGAGAATAAAGAAGATCTAAAGAAGCAACCTAGGGTGGCAAACAAGAAGGAAGAAAAGAAAGTTAGGCAACAGAGGGCTACGGTTGAACAGAAGAAGGAGAATAAGGTGATTGAAATGGAAGTCACACAAGCAAAGAAGTTAGCTACTTTGCCTACACAGCAAGTGATGAATAGAAGAAGACAAGCTGTGATCAGACCCAAGAAGAGGCAATTTCAAGGTCATTGCCTTTATTGTGGAGTTTGGGGTCATAAGGCGAGTAACTGTTGGTGGAGAAGGCCAGTATATGTCTCCAACTTGAGAAGATATGATGCTGCATACAGGGGGAGACAATACAGAATTCAGAAGAGAACACCTGTCATGAGTTCTTGCACATATTGTAAAAGGCAAGGACATGCTAACAAGGATTGTTGGTGGAAGCCCAAACCAGTGGTTTCAAAGAACAAGTTTGCTATATTGGTAGACTTGGAACAGTGTGAAAGGTGCGGGCAGGATGGCCATAATGCCAAGAGATGCATGACACTTCTCCCTGAGCAAGAGAAGGCACTCAATGGCACTGTGAAAACAAGCGGTGCAGTCAAAGCTGAGAAAAAGGAGAAAACTATCTTCCAACCAGTTCAAAAGAAGGAATATAAAGCTAAAAGGGAGGTGCCTAATATAGCTAAAATTGCATTCAAAGCTAACTGCAAGGATAAGTAGTGGATCCCTGATAGTGGATGCACTTCGCACATGACGGGAGAGAAGAGTAAATTGTCAAAGCTAAACAAATCAAGAGAAGGCAGAGTCAAGTTTGGCAATGATGATTCACTCAACATCGATGGTCAGGGTTCAGTAAAGATTGGAAGAGGAAAGCTGAAAGATATTCTGCACGTTGAAGGACTCAGATATAATTTAGCATCTGTCAGTCAGCTATGCAACGAAGACCATAAGGTAATATTCACAAAAATAGGTTGTCAGGTAAAGAATAAAGAAGTCAATACTGTTGCAGTCGGGAAGAGAACAGCTGGAAATTTATATGTGATTGATGAGGACAAGACAAGCAGCTGTTTACTCACCAAAGAAGAAGAAAATCAACTCTGGCATAGGAGACTAGGACATTTATCACAAAAGAACATGAGGAAGTTGACCACTACTCATGCAATTAGAGATATTCTCGACCTTAGGAGAGAGAGAAAAAGTATGTTTGCTCAGCATGCTCTAAAGGAAAACATGTCAGAAAGTAGTATAAGACCAAAGAGTTCAGCTCTAAAGCAGTGCTTGACATTGTGCATACTGATTTGTGTGGGCCGATGAGAACAAAAGGGTTGAATGGTGGGAGGTACTTTGTCTTATTTGTCGATGATTATTCCAGAAGGACCTGCATCATGCACTTCAAACACAAGTTAGAAGTTTTGAAATGCTTCAAGAGATACAGAAGATTGGCTGAAAATGAGAGTGGAAAGAAGATCAAAGTATTGAGGTCAGATCAAGGCACTGAATTCACAAATGGAGCTTTTGAAGATTACCTTGAGAAGCATGGAATTCACCATCAAATGGCAGCAACAAGAACACCTCAACAGAATGGGGTGGTAGAGAGGAAGAATAGAGCTGTGGTTGAAATGGCAAGAACTCTACTACTGGAATCCAAGCTTCACACAAGATTTTGGACAGAAGCAACATTTACAGCCGTGCACCTACTGAACAGAGTTTTACTAGGGCCCAATACTGATAAGACTCCATATGAGCTATGGAGTGGGAAGAAGACAACAACTAAGTATCTCAGAGTTTTTGGCAGCCCATGTTTTGTGAAGAACAAGGAGCAAAACTTGGGAAAATTCAACGCTAGGTCTGATGAAGGCATCTTTGTGGGATACTCAGTAAGGACAAAAGGTTACAGAGTTTTCCTACATAAGCTGGGAAAAGTAATCACTACCAGTGATGTGAGAATAGATGAGAACTGGAAAATAATGCAGAATAGAGAAGCTGAGGACAATAAAGAAGATGACTTCAATGTAGATGAAGAATCAGACCAACCTGAAGAAAAGGAACAAGAAGTAAGTTTAGACTCGAAGAAGAGTGAGTCTGAAGATGAAGAAAGAGATCCTTTTGCAACTAAGACGGTGCAAGGAAGAAGGACAAAGAAAACATGGACCAGTGGCTCATCAAGGAGATCAGATCATAGGTGACCCATCAGCAGGAGTTACAACAAGAAGAAGAATGGTGGGAGCTACTGCTTTACTCTCACAAGTCGAACCTAAATCTGTTGAAGAGGCTATTCAAGACCAAGCCTGGGTCAAAGCTATCAATGAGGAGCTAGATCAAATTGAGAAGAATGATACATGGGAGCTGGTTCCAAGACCCACTAATAAGAATGTCATAGCAACAAAGTGGGTGTTTAGGAATAAACACAATGAAGATGGCAAGGTGGTGAGGAACAAGGCTAGGTTAGTTTGCAAAGGTTACACTTAGATAGAAGGGGTAGATGTTGATGAAACTTTTGCACCAGTCGCAAGGTTAGAAATTATCAGAATGTTCTTAGCTTTGGCAGCACACAAGAGGTATAAAGTCTATCAGATGGATGTGAAATCCACCTTTCTAAATGGGCTCCTGAAAAAAGAAGTGTATATTGAACAACCCGATGGAGTACAAATCAGTGAGGATGAGACACAAGTGTGCAAGCTGAAGAAAGCCTTGTATGGTCTTAAGCAAGCTCCAAGAGTATGGTACAGCAGGCTGGATGCGTACTTGAGAAGGTTGAACTTCAGAAGAGGAACGGTTGATAATAACCTATATGTGTTTAACTCAAAGAAAGACCAGCTGATAACCATAGTATATGTAGATGACATCATCTTTGGAGGGGATTACTCTGAACTATGCCAAGATTTTGCATAGAAGATGAGTGAGGAATTTGAGATGTCATTGATTGGAGAAATGATGTACTTTCTTGGATTACAGATAAAGCAGTGTAAAGAAGGTATCTTTATTTCTTAGACGAAATATGCTAAAGAGATGCTAAAAAGGTTTGGCATAGAGGATAGCAGATCTGTCAGTACCCTTATGACAATGGGCTACAAGTTAACAAAAGATCAGGAGGGAAGGAGTACAAGCCCTACAGAGTACAAGAAGATGATAGGGAGCCTTCTGTACCTTACGGCATCAAGGCCTGATCTTATGCAAGCTGTGTGCTGCCAGCAGATTCCAAGCTGATCCTAAAGAGTCTCATGTGTTGGCAGTGAAAAGAATCCTAAGGTACCTCAAAGGAACTCTAGAAATGGGCTTGTGGTATCTAGCCATGGATTCTATTAAACTACAAGCATAGACTGATGCAGATTGGGTAGGAAGTATAGATGATAGAAAATCAACTAGCGGCTGCAGCTTCTACTTGGGTTTAAAGTGTGTTGCATGGTTAAGTAGAAAGCAAAACAGTGTTGCTTTAAGCACAGCTGAGGCTGAGTATATGGTTGCTTGTGCAGCATGTACACAGGTGATATGGATGCTAAGATAATTGGCAGATTTGGGTGTTGAAGTGAAATTACCAGTGAGTATACTTTGTGATAATCAAAGTGCTATTGATCTCAGCAAGAATCCGGTTCAACATTCGAGAAGCAAGCATATTGACATCCGGTATCAATTCATCAAAGATCAAGTGGAACAGGGTACAATTCAGTTGGAGTATGTTGGCACTAGAGATCAAATTTCAGATATTCTAACTAAACCTCTGTCCACAGAGCTGTTTGAAAAGCACAGATTGAGTCTATCTGTGCAAATGCCTCCTCAAGCCTGAAGTTCAGGTAAATCCTCCATCTTCACTTTGTGAGTTTTTCAAATTTGTAATTGGTTGGCAAAGGGGGAGAGAAGCAACAGTGCAGGGGGAGCTGTTAAGAAAGGGGGAGTGCATATTTAGGGGGAGTTGAAACTGCTGCATAGTGGCTTTTATTATAAGTGTTGCCAACAATTACAAAGGGGGAGATTGTTGTTCCCATAGCCTTATATGGGTTGTAATTGTTGTCAACTAGGCTTACATGTGCAAGAAAGTAAAGCCACATGGAAGGGCAAAGAGGTAAAACCACACGAAAGGGCAAGAACGTAAAACCGCCGTGTAAACCCTATCAGGGTTTCATGGAGTAGAGTATATAATAGTCTTGGAAGACAAAGAGCAGGGGTGTGTCAGCAATATTGGGTATTTAGCAAAACCTAAACAACCGACCAATCAAAGAGAACACCAAACCCTACATGGGAGAAGACCACCGGTAAGGACGAAGAGAGTGAACAGTGTCGTCGAGTGAATGATAACCACACAGTGAAGCCGTTGGATGAAGAGAGAGAAAACGCTTGAAAGAGAGAGAAAGTCCGTCGTCGGAGATAGGAGAGAAATGGACACAACGGCGAGACGGTCAGCGAGGAGACAGCACGGCACACGGCAACCCTACACCATCGGTAGAAAAGAGAGACGATCGAAACGGCTGGTGAAAGGGGGCGACGGCAGAACGATACGGAAGAGAGAGAGAACCATCGGCAAAAACAGAACCGTCGAGAGAGAGAAAGAGTTGACGGGAAGGAGAGAAAAAGAAACCCGATGGCCAAAATAGAGGAGTCGACGGGAAGGAGAGAAAGAAAACCCGGTTTGGCCAACCAAGTGAGCCGACGGTAGAACAAGGGAAGAGAGAGAAAAGAAGGAGAAAAATCATACACAGCCAAATCGGAGACTGTCAGCAGGAAGAAGAGTGATGGCTAGACAGGGCTGGACGGCAGGACGAAGAAAAGTAGACCATCGGCAGAAAAGGAAGGAAATTCGGCCAAGTGGGTGAACGAAAAAGAGAAATCCGGTGAAGAGAGAGAAATCCGGCGAAGAGAGAGAAATCCGGCGAGAAGAGAGAGAAATTCGGCTAGACGGTGAGAGAGAAATGGATAGGCGAGCCGTGAGATAGTAAGATTGTGAGACAAGGAGACGGGTGAGACTGTAAGACGGTGAAAGTAGGAATTGTGTGAAACAACGTAGAAAAGAAATTCGGTGAAGCACGTAAAGAACTCAACGTATTTCCAGATTTCTTCAAGAGAGGTTAGAGAGCGTTGCGGTGAACTTCTAAGCGGTTGTGGAGCAGCCTTTCAATTCAACAGAGGCAAGACAAGCTAGAAGAAGGGTAGACATAGTAAGTGACACTCTTTGTATTATACTTGCTTAGTATTTGCAATAGTGAAAGGAGCAGAGAATTAAAGACATCCATTGTAACCTGAATTCTCAAGTATAGTGGATAGTCTCGGTAAGGGAGAGTCCCTACCACCGTGGATGTACGTCACGTTGACGGAACCACGTAAATCTCGTATGTCCTTAATTTGCTTTACATTCTATGCTTTGAATTGAGTTGTGAACGTAGCTAAAGTATCAGCCAACCCATAACCTAATGAAGACCTAAACAAGAACATCCGTATTGTCTGCTAGGCAAGGTGTCTGAAAGGTGACTTTGGGGACTATTGTGATTAGTAGGTAGCAATAGATCTACCTTAGTCGAGTCTGAGAAAGAGGTTGCTTTTAAGAAGAAGTTGAAGTTGTTCACTTACCTGCGAATTGCGAATTGTGGTGATACTGATTCACCCCCCCTCTTAGTATCATAAACTAGTAGATCTTAGGGAGAAGTCGGGAACTTCAATTGCTAATTTGTAAGAAAGTGACTACCCACATTTTCTACTTGTATACTTTTATTGGGCTAGCTTTTTGATTACCATAAACTATGCAAATTAGAATAGGCATATTGTCTTTCAAAACATTGACTTTGTCAAATTTTTAAGTGTACATGCATCAATATATTATACCGAATTTTAATGATTAGTTTAATGTACAATCAAAATTTTTCCTTTTTATTAGCTTTATGAGAAACATTTGGAGACCCAAAAAAATGCATGAAGGAAAAGGAAATAAAAATTTAGGAATAATAGAAGGGTTACAATTAAGATAATTATAGGACTGATATTTTGAAAGTTCTAAACTAATAATTACATGCATTGAATATGATGTGCGATGAAATTAACATCAGTTAATGGGATTTCTCCAAAATTCAACCCCAAATACCCTCTTCCTCTTAGCCCATTAATACCAATTCCTTTATATAATTCTAGTCTTTTCAACTTAGCAATCACAAGAATCATGCTAAAAACATCATTTTGCACATATAAAAGCATGTCTATCACAATTACTTCAGTTACAATTGCTGACCATTCACACATTTATCCTTCCAATGAGAAACATGATTTTTTGATCTAGACTAATTTTCATACATCGCTAATAAATGAACAAATTGATACCCCCCATAGCCCAAGAAAAGTCTAAACCAAAACTAAGGCACTTAGAATAGCTAATATGATTGCTTTAACAATTGACAATATGGTAAAAAGAAACATAGTGAAAAGTATTAGAATTAGGAATCACATTGTAAAAATAAATAAATAAATAAATAAATCAATCAATCAATCAAGTTTGAAAGAGGATACACCAAGTAAAAGCTACAAGCAAATGAGCCAGCCAATATAGTAGTAAGCAATCGATCCCTCTAAACAAGTCATGGCATAGTGAGAGTTTAATTGAAACACTGCAATCACCCATAAAAGCAAAACATTGGACAATGAAAATTAAAAACACATATAGTGAATAGTCGAGAGAATGAAAGAAAAAAATAATCATTATAAAAAAATGGTGGGGAATTTAGTTAAAGGAAGAATTACAACATAAATGAGAGGAGCCCAAAACTTAAATAGGGCACATTTGTTTTGCTTCCTAACAAGTGGCTCTCTTTAACAAAATTCAAACTCAAACATTAATTCTAATCAACAATACATCAATCAACAAAAATTTTAAGGCAAAAACATGCATGTAATACGACACTCCCTATGTTGATTCTCATGAGCCATTGTCTCATTAATACATTTTTTTTCCTTTTTCATTTTCTTCTCTTTTATTTTTTCTACATTGTAATATAATTTAGTTATTTTGTTCTTCGGGCTTCACTAACATGTCTCAATGGTCCAATCCAATGACGTTTCTTTTAATTGTAAACTTTACAAGAAATGTGAAAATTTGTCATTATGATTATGAAAGATTTATGTGATAGAAACCATGGGTGATACTTTTATGGTAGATGTTGACATATTTAATTGTTCAACTATAACTTATGCCCACCTTATTCATAATATTAATTGTGTATATATCTTGTTATTATGAAAATTTAGGTAAGCAATATAATACCCAATTTCATTTCATGATATCAATTAGTGACATTTCATTTTACTTTATTTTAAGTATTCTTTTATTGTATTTTATTTTTATATTTTCAATTAATTAAAGATGCATTGGCCTAACTAATAGTAAACTAACCATTAATGTGAAGTTTGTTATTAATAATGAGTAAGATGGTACTTGCCATCACTATGATTTGCCAATTCTAGGGAAATTGGAGGTGAGGGAAAAAGTTTGGAGAAAAATTGAAATTTTCAAAAACAATAGAGTTGTCCATGTAAAAATAATAGCTAGCATAGTGGCTATTATTCTCCTCTACCTCAAAATTAGCTTGGGTTGAACAATTGAATCCATGTGATGGTGGGAGACAAAAAGTTTCTTTAGGAGAAGAGAGAGAGATTATGAAAAATCAAAAGGAGAGAAGGGTCACTGCCTATTTATAATCTCTAAAATTAGTATGTTGTGCTAAAAAAACTATGGCAGTTGTGTTAGGAAAACTATGAGTGTTGTGCCAAAAAAATTGGGAGGAGAAAAGGGTTGTTGCACATAAAACTCGAACATGTCTTGGGTAGCTTGAGAAAAATAGTGAAGAGAAAATGGTTTTTGCACCTATTTATAATTATGAAAACCTATTTGTTTATAGTAGGAAACGTGAAATTGTTATGCTTGTAAAACTGAAAGGAGCACTATACGGGAAACTTTTTGTTGTGCTAGCTAATGGGATACAAAGCTTTGTACATGAGAATATAAGAAGGCAATTGATCACTTTATAATATTATAAATGTATTTGACCCTTATATTTTATAGTTTTGTTACTTTTGTCCCTCGATTAGTCTTAAATCACGATGGTGATAATAGTTTTTAAGTTATAGAGTCACCTTTTCTAATTAAATTTAGATAGTTGGATATTTATTAAATTTTGTTTCATTTAAATGTGTGCAATATGTTTGATATTTGAATACTAAAGGTTCAACTTGGCCACTCTACAAGCATACTTGATGTTAGTGGGCAAATTGAACACATAAAATATGGCGGTGCCTAAGATACCATCAAAAGGTCAAAAAACATTAATCTTGTTTACAAAAATAATGCAACATCTTTAATAACTAATATGATAATGTTTCTTCTAGTTATAAACTTTGCACTAGATGCCAAAATCTATATTTATTATTGCAATATTCTATCATATTAATTATCATTCTTAACTAAGTTTGAAAAATAAATCACTGCAACTTAATATTTCTTTTCTCAAGATAACATATAAAAATAAAATAAAAGATTGTAATAATTGAGTTATTGATTTTATATACCAAAAAGTATAATTTTTATTATTTTCACTACGAATCTTATGAATTTTTTTGTGAGAAAAAATAAAATAAATAAATAAATAATTTATTTATTTATTATTCTATTATCCACACGCACACATAAGTATATATGCATCTCATATCTACACCATCGTATAACATATATTATGTAAATAAATAATATATTTAATTTACATAAGTTTTATCTATTTTAATAAGTTTATATAAAGAGAGAGAGAGAGAGAGAGAGTTAATATCAAATTTAACTTATATATATATATATATATATATATGTTATTTTTATTTTAAATATTTATAATATTTTAAAAATTATGCACACATACACACACTTAATATTTATAATATATGTAATGTGTATAATATATTTATAAATTTTTCATACAAATTAATATGTAAAAGTACATATTAAATAATAACTTTTTTTATTTATCAGAAATTAGTAAGTCAATATACAAGTAAAACTTAATAATAAGACAAAAATTAATATAAAAATAAAAAATTATATACTTTTTATTCAAACTAATATATAAATAATAAATAATAATTTTTGTACCTATTATACTATATGATAAGTAAAAAATTAGTTTTTTTAAATAATTGGTTAACTTATAATCGAAGTAGAGTGGTAGGAGAAAAATTAGTATAAAAATAAAAAATATATATTTTTAAAATAAATTAGTGTATAAAAAATTAAAAATAAATAAATAAACTAAAAATAAAAAATCAATTTTTAAATAATAACTTGTCAACTCTTGAATTGACCCAAAGCTTACCCAAAAACAATTTGAATGTAACATGATTCAAAAGTAATCAAACTCAAAATAATTCTATTTGATAACCTGTATTGACACATTTACTGGTAATGCTTTTATATATATATATTTATGTCTTTATATATATATTTATATATTCATAAGTAAGAGTAGCCTCACAAATCCATTAGGGAGGATTACACTAGGTTGTTGCAAAGTTGGTTGTGCCACTACATTGAATTTACAAAAGAGAAAACTCTATGTTACCTAGCAACAATCACCAACCACTTATACAACTATATAAAATTAAATATATGTTTAATTCCATCAAATACTTTGCTAAGGATTCAAACACATGACTTTTGCATAGGATCATCCTTTTATTACTTGAAACTTGTAAATATTAAAAACTACCTTGATAAGTACTTAAACTTATGACTTATGCAAATAGCAATAAAAATACAAAATTAAAAAAACAAATAATTTTAGTAGAAAACCCAAAATTAGGGAAAAAAAACTATGGGTAGAGAGTGGCCTAGAGAATGAAAGAAAAAAATAATCACCCAAAAAAAAATTTGGGGAATTTAGTTAGAGGAATAACAAGAGCATAAAAGAGAGGAACCAAGAACTTCAATAAGGCACCTTTGTTTTGCTTCCTTATAAAGAACTCTCTCTAACAAAATTCAAACATAGATATTAATTTTAATCAATAATACATTAATCAACAAAAATTTTGAAATAGAAACATGCATGTAATATGACACTCCTTGAGTTGATTCTCATGGGCCATCGCCTCATCAGTACATTTTTTTAGCTTTTTCATTTTTCTTCTCTTTTTTTTTCCGAGGTTGTAATATGATTTAGTTCTTTCCTTCTTGGGGCCTTATTGGTGTGTTTTGTTTGTATAGTCTGATGACATTTCTTTCAATTTTAAATTATGTAAGAGATGCTAAAATCTATAATTATGATTATGAAAGATTTTTGTGATAGAAATCGTGGGTGATACTTGCATTACAATTGTTGACTTATTTAATTGTTTAACTATAGCTTATGTCCATCTTATTAATAATATTAATTGTATATATATATCTGGTTTTTATGGAAGTTCAGGTAAACAATATAATGCCCAATTTCATTTCATGATATCAATTAGTGATATTTCATTTTTTTTTAAATTATAAGTACCTTTTATTGTATTTTATTTTTATGTATTCAATTAGTTAAAGATGCATTAACCTAACTAATAGTAGTTTAGTTATTAATGTCAAGTTTGTTATTATGTTGACTTTGTTGTGTTTAGCATTTATCCAATCCAGTTGTTGCCACTCCTATGAGTAATAGTGGATGATGAACATGATAGAACAAATAATTTAATATTTTGAGATTTTTATAATTGAATGGCCAAGATTTGGAATGATTTTGCTTCAAACTTAACATATGACTCAACTAATACTAATTTCAATTGCATTTCTAGTTCAAATTTTTTTGGCCAAGACAAAATGATCCTAATGATGTACCAATGTCAATGACAATTCAAGATGCCTTTAGAATTATTAGGACCTTGGGTAATTTCTAGCTTTTTTCATGTATGCATAGAGAATATGCTTATTCATGTTCAAATAATGAAGGGCTTAAACATTTTTGAAATTTTTTTTTTTTTTGGAAAGGTATAAGATTTACAGACAAAATGGATAAAAAGAGAAAATATGCTTATGTTGGGTAACCCAAAATGAGGAAAATATTTTTGTTTTTATCTAGTTTAATTTTAAAAAAAAAATTTAAATCCAATTAGTTTTGTTTTCATGCTCTTGCAAAGGTAGTTAACTTAGTTTTCCATAATAGAATAACTCCTTTAGAAAATGATTTCAAATGCAAGCTCTATTCTCAAAGCAAAATTTAAAATATAACACAATCCAATTTTCTCCTAAGCTACTTATGGTAGCATCATGTACGACTCATAAAAATGAAAGTAAGTCATAGAAGAGATGCAAATAGACTCCTCAACCATTTTTTATTTTCACTTAATCTCAATGTCATATAGATCTATTCTGCTAAACATGTTTACCAAGGAAAAGTAACACTATTTGTAGAATACATGATGGAGAAATATCACCCTCCAAGAGATTGTCTATAAGACTATCCTAGTAAGAAAAGCAAATGTATTAAAAGGAGAAAGAAATAATAAAAGCAATTTATTTTCTCATAATTGGCTTCCACTACATTTCCACCATGTAAGATATGAGTCAAAAGGTCTACTAGGTCCCTCACTTAATTTTCCAAACCAACTTCCTACATGTAAGACATAGAAAAAAAGGTAAAATCTTTGCAGAGCTATAAACTTTGAAGTTGAGTAGAACAAATGCTATAAAGCCAACCAAGAAGTTCCCACATCAATTTTCTATCATGACAAAAACAACAAAGGAGGCATCTTGAGTCAAATTTCTCTTCTAATTTCTATCATAATATTTCCAGTTTTCAAAAAGGAAATCAGTAAATGCTTGAAATTTGCTCCATTATTTTTTTTTTTTGGACTTATGCTTAATTTCTTGTACAAATATGACAAGACCCTTCATCTAGATGTTAACTTCAATCTTTTGCATTTTTGCAACTAGCCATGCATCTACATGGCAAGAAATACCAAACATTGACTCAAGGAAAGCATATTCTCAAACTACTTGTAGGCATGGGCATCATGTCCATAACATTTACTTTAGTTGCAACTATTAAGCATTCACACATACCTATCCTTCAAATCAAAAACATGAAGTTATGAACTAGAATGATTTTCATACATCCCTAATAGAAAAGCAAATTGATACTTCAACAACTTAGGAAATGTCTAAATCAAAACTAAGCCACTTAGAGTAGCTAATATGATTTCTCAACCATTAAAATATGGTTAAAAAATTTAGTGAAAAGAATCAAAATCATAAATCACATTCTAATAATAACTAAATAAATTAATCAACAAAATAGTGGAACAAGGAGCAAGTTTGAAAAAGGATGCACCCCAAGTAAAAGCCATGAGCAAATGCACCAGCCAACATAACCACAAACATTTAGGCCTGTGGCACAATGAGAATCAAACTAAAACACTACAAACATCTACAAAACTTTGTCATTGGGCAGTAAAAATTCAATTCCCATGTAGTGAATCATCAATAAAATGAAAGATTAAAAAAAAAAAAAGAATAATAAAATTTTGTGGGAGAGTTTACTCAAGGTAGGAACAAGAGCATAAATGAGAGGGACTAAGAACTAGAATGGTGGACCTTTGTTTTGCTTCCTAACCAATGCCTCTGTTCATCAAAATTAAGATATAGACATTAATTCTATTCAATAATACATCAATCAACAATACGACATGGACCCACAATAGATATTTGATGAAAACTCACCAATTGGAGGCATAACAATCAAACGATAAGGCCATAATAGGATGCCAATTTGGAAAGTGCTTGTTTTTTGTCCAAATCTAAAGGACCCATTTGCCATTCATGTTGGATTTTGACTTTTAATAGAACAATGTAGGATGGAATTATTATATTTAATCTAAATAGAAAGCCAACTAATTTAAAGTATACCAAATTTTAATTTTAATAGTTATTTTATTTTTTCAAAAATAAAATTAATGGAAAATGTGATTAATAAATGTATTGGTTTGGACCATTCCTTTTGTTAGGAAAATCATGCTATCAAAAATATTAGGTTATTTAATTTTCCTCCAAATTTGAAAATGGTAACATTTTTTTTTTTTTACTATCATTAGTTTCTTAGTTATTCAACTCATTTGTTAATTGTTTGTATTCTCTATATCTTTCAATGATTTGATTTCAATACCAATTAATATATTTAAATTTTGATGGTGATTATGATAAATGCTTAATGATAAGAACTTAACTATAGGCTATCAATCCTAGAAGGAGAACAAAAAAAGAATACTTTAGTATAAAATATAAGGAATAATTATACTTTGTATCCAAAATTATTACAAAATATAAAAAATATACTAACATTGTCAGTCAACTTGGACAAAAATCATAAAATGATACTCTTGTATGTAATATGACATTAGAAACCTCATCTTCACCATGCAACTCTAGTATCCCTTTCTTCCTCTCACTAGAAACCTTATTTTCAAAATGCTAGCATTGCAGATGTTGAAGTGTTTAGTTATTTAACTAGAACTTATATCGACCTTAAAAATATTAATTGTGTATAAGTACAATTATTATGAAAGTTTGGATAGACAACATAATACCTAATTTCACATTACATTGATGATGGTAATTAAACCAACTCATAATTTCCCAAAAAAAAAAATAAAAATCATAGCAAACAAAGCTTTTATTAGATGACATTACATAAGAACAATATGCAATAGTGGATCCTTAAGCTTAGTACAACCTAGTACTTGAAAATGTTGAATATTAGATACACAAATACATTTTTATCTCAATATTAGACTCCCTCCCTACTTTTATGTTCTTTATGTAAAATGTTCACATTGTTGAAGTTGATTAGATAGCCAAGGTTTCTTAATGGCTCTAACATCTGCCTTTTTTCTTTATGCACACCAACATCTCTGAGACATTATGAGAAACAATGATATTGGTAGCACCCAAAAAAATAGCAAATACTTCCAATACATCATTGTCGTAAATGAAATGAATTAGGAAATCGATAAAAATAATTGTAAGGATGAAACATCTCAGTGATGATGATAAAGTTTAAGACACACCAATTGATAATGCCACAAGCATGAAAAAGCAAAGGACAACCTTCCAATTAGTTGAATCTAAAATGGAAGTGTGTGTTACCAACATAGGAAGAGAATCAAGTTTTAAAGGGAGTGCAGAAGGAACAAGTGAGGGATTCTCCACTACTTGAAGTTTCAACACAAATATAAGGTAGGAGATTAAAAGAGACAAACTCAACTCAAACAAGGTTATGATGGCTAGAGTCAACCAAAATGGCCACAACATGAACTTGACAAGAGTCTAGAAAAGATTAAGAATGAGTAAGATGATACATGCCATCCTTATGATCTACCAATTCTGGGGAAATTGGAGATTAGGGAAGAAGTTTCAAGAAAAATTGGAAATTTTCAATAATAATAGAATTATCCTTGTAAAAATAATAACTAACAGAATGCTTATTATTCTCCTCCACCTTGAAATCACCTAGGGCTGAACAATTGAATCCATGGTGTGGTGGCTGAGAAAAAGTTTCATTGGGAGGAAAGAGAGAGAGAGAGAGAGAGAGAGCTTATGAAAAAGCAAAAGTAGAGAAGGGTTGTTACCTATTTATAATCACCAAAATTAGTATGTTGTGCCAAAAAAACTGAGAGGAGAAAAAGGTTGTTGCACATGAAACTCAAACCTATCTTAGGTAGCTCAAGAAAAATAGAGAAGAGAAAATGGTTGATGTACCTATTTATAACCACAAAAAACTTATTTGTTTGTTGCAGGAAACATGGGTTTGCTGTGCCTAAAAAATTAAAAGGAGCATTATACGTGAAACTTTTTGCTGTGCAAACTAATGGGGCTACAAAGCTTAGGACATAAGATTATAAGAA
Source organism: Rhizophora apiculata (assembly GCA_037832385.1). Taxonomy (NCBI): domain Eukaryota; kingdom Viridiplantae; phylum Streptophyta; class Magnoliopsida; order Malpighiales; family Rhizophoraceae; genus Rhizophora; species Rhizophora apiculata. Next base: position 3,939,859 of record CM075435.1, on the reverse strand, counting down.
AACAACTTATCACTTTACAATATTATTATTGTACTTGACTTTTATATTTAATAGTTTTGTTACTTTTATCCCTCGATTAGTCTTAAAACATGATGATGAAAACAATTTATTTGTTATGATGTCACCTTTTTTAATTAAATTTAAATATTTGGATCAATATTAAATTTTGTCATTTAAATATGTGCAATATGTTTGCTGTTTGAATGCCAAAGGTTCAACTTGGCCACTATATGAGCATACTTTATTAGATGCTAATAGGCAAATTAAACATGTTTCTTTTTGTTGTAAACTTTGCAAGAGACACTGAAATCTGTAATCATCATTGTAATATTGTATAATATTGATTATTATTCTTAGATGAGTTCAAAAAATAATTCACTATGACTTAATTTTTTTTTTCTCAAGATAATCTAAAAAATTAAAATAAAAAATTGTAATATTTGAGTTATTGATTTTATGTAACAAAAAAAATATAATTTTTACTATTTTGTTTATAAATGTTATGAATTTTTTTTGTAAGAAAAAAACAAAATTTATTTATTTTATTATTTATTATTTTATTATACATTCACACACATATATCTATACAAATATAAGTATATATATATCTCATTTGCATGCTATTTTTTTTATATATTATGTAAATTAAATAATATATTTAATTTATATAAGTTTTATTTTATATATATATAATTATAATAATCTATTTTTATGTTAAATATTTATGAAATTTAAAAATTATACATACATACACGCATGTATATTTTTGTAAATATATCTTGACAATAATATAAATATATGTAATATATATAATATATTTGTAAATTTTTCATACAAATTAATATATAAAAATTACATATTAAATAATATTTTTTTGTCTATTATAAATTAACTAGTCAATATACAACCAAAACTTAGTAATAAGATAAAAATTAGTATAAAAAATAAAAAATTAATTCTTAAATAATTAATTGTTAACTCTTAGATTGACTTAAAGCCTACCCAAAAACAATATGAATGTAATGTAATTCAATAGTAATCCTACTTAGAATAATTTCACTCAATGACTTATGTCAACAGATTTATTGGTGATGCTTATTTATATGTATTTTTTTTTTTTTCCATAAGTAAGGGTAGCACTGACAAATCTGTTAGGGTGGATTGCACTAGGTTGCTACAAAGTAGGTTGTGCTACTACATTAAATTTACAAAAAAGGTAACTCTATGTTACCTAATAAGAGTCACCAACCACTCATACAACTATATAAAATCAAATATACGTTCAATTCCATTGAATACTTTGATAAGGATTCAAACTCATGACTTTTGCATAGGATGATTGATCCTTTTCTTACTTGAAACCCACAAATGGTAAAAACTACCTTGATAAGGACTCAAACTCATGAATTACATGAATAGCAACAAAAATACAAAATTAAAACCATAAAATGGTGGGGAATTTAGTTAGAGGAAGAAGAGGAGCATAAATTAGAGGAACTAAGAATTTGAATATGGCACCTTTGTTTTGCTTCCTAACAGGCAACTATCTCCAACAAAATTCAAACATAGACATTAATTCTAATCAATAATACATCGATCAACAAAGATTTTGAAACAAAAACATGTATGTAATACAACATTCCTTGAGTTGATCCTTACAGGCCATTGTCTCATTAGTACATTTTTTTTCCTCATTCATTTTACTTCTTTTTTTTTTTTTCCAATGTTGTAATATAATTTAGTTCTTTCCATCTTAGAACTTCATTGATGTGTTTTGTTGATTTGATCCAATGACATTTCTTTCAATTGTAAACTTTGTAAGAGAAGACAAAATCCATAATTATGATTATCAAAGATTTCCATGATAGAAACTGTGGGTGACGCTTACATTACAGATGTTGATGTGTTTAATTATTTAACTATAACTTATTCCTACCATATTAATGATATTAATTGTGTATATATCTTGCTATTATGAAAGTTTAAGTAGACAATATAATGCCTAATTTCATTTCATGATTTCAATTAGCGATGCTTCATCTTATTTTATTTTAAGTATTTTTGACATATTTTATTTTTATGTATTTAAGTAATTAATGACGCATTGACCTAACTAATAGTAGTTTAGCCATTAAAGTCAAGTTTGTTATTGTGTTGGCTTTGCTATATTTAACATTTATCCAGTCTAATTGTTGCCACTTTTACAAGTAGTAGCAGATAGTGAAGATGATAGGACAAATAATTTAATATTTTGAGATTTTTGTAATTGGATGACTAAGATTTGGAGTGATTGAGGCATCAAACATAACATATGGCTTCACTAATACTGATTTCAATCATATTTCTAGTTCAAACTTTTCTAGCCAAGTCAAAAATGATCCTAATGATGTACCAAAGTCAATGACAATTCAAGATGCCTATAGAATTATTAGGATCCTAGGTAATTCCTAGCCTTTTTCACATATTCATAGAGAATATGCTTATTTGTGATCAAATAATTAAGAGCTTAGACATTTTTGAAAAGTTTTTTCTTTTCATATGAAGGGTATAAGATTTATTGAAAAATTGGACAAAGAGAGAAAATATACTTACGTTGGGTAACCCAACATAAAAGGAAAAAGTATTTGCTTTTATCTAGTTTAATTTTTTTAAAAAAATGTTTTTTAAATCCTAGATAGTAAACAAAGTGGTTTGGATACATTGGAAGTTTTGGTTTCATGCTTTTATAAAGTTAATTAGCTTAGTTTTCCATAATAGAATAACTCCTTTAGAAAATGGTTTTAAATGCAAGCATTATTCTCAAAGCAATTTAAAAAATAATCCAATCTAATTTGCACTTATGCTACTCATGGTAGCATCATGCATGACTCAAAAAAATGAAAGTAAGGTGTAGAAGAGATGTAAATAGGCTTCTCAACCATTTTACATTTTTGCTTGTTCTTGATGCCATATAGATCTATTCTACTGAACATGTTTGCTAAGGAAAAGCAACACTATTTGTAGAATACATGATGGAGAAATATCATCCTCCAAGTGGTTGCCTATAAGACCATCCCAATAAGAAAAACAAATGTATTAAAGGGGAAAAATAACAAAAATATGTTTCATTTTCTCATAATTAGCTGCCATTACATTTCTGCCATGTAAGATATGGGTCAGAAGGTCTACCAGGTACCTCACTTAATTTTCCAATCTAACTTCCTACATGCAATACATAGAAACAAAGGTAAAATCTTTGCAAAGCTGTAAACTTTAAAGTTGAGTAGAATGAGTGTTGTAAAACCAACCAAAATGTTCCCACGCCTATATTCACTGGAAGAAGGGATGATCAAGATGAATAACTCATAACTAAATTGAGAATAACATAAAGAAACAAAAAAAAAAAAAAAAACAAAGGATGTATCTTGAGCCAATTTTCTCTTCCAATTTCTACATTACATTTCCAGTTGTCAAAAAGGAAATTAGCAAATGTTTGAAATTTATTACATTTTTTTTTTTGGACTTATGCCTAATTTCTTGTATAAATATGACAAGACCCTTATTTTAGATGTTAACTTCAATCCTTTGCATTTATGCAACTAGCCATGCATCTACATGGCAAGAAATAATGAAAACCATTTTCTAAAAGTCATGTGCTTCATAAATCATAAACACCAACTCAATGGGGCAAAGAACCCAAAAAAGACAAAGGAAACTAACTTACCAGATGATTATGGAGTGGACTAAAGTTTTTAATGCTTAAACATGAGAATATAATTTATACATTATTGACATGCAACAAATTCAAAAAAAAATTTCCAACTCCAGTGATGCTATTTGCTAGAAAACATAACAAACAAAGCTTATATTTGTTGGTACCAAGTTTGAACAATATAAAGGGAGGATCCTCTAGCTTACTATCAACATAGTACTAAAAATGTTTTACATTCAAGTGCACAAATACACTATTATCTCAGTGTTAAAGTCACACATCCTGCCTACTTATATGCTTTTCCTATAATATGTCCACCTCTTTGAAATTGATTAGACAACTAAAAAAGTATTGATAATTCCCTTGAATTCTCTCTCTATACTAGCCTGAGTAAAGTAATAAGTACTAGTTTCAGCAAGTTAGGGCTTACACAAAATGGTACTACAAGTTTAATTAGTTAGTGGGAATTCTCCAAAATTCAGCCCTAAATCCCTCCTCTTTGTTTTGCTTTGTTAATGCAAATTCCTTTACAATAATTCCATCCTTTTTAACTTATCAATCACAAGAATTATGCTAAAATCAACACCATTTTGCACATGGGAAAGCATATTCTCAAACTACTTGTAGGAATGGGCATTATGTCCATAACATTTACTTTAGTTGCAATTGATAACCATTCACACTTGCTTATCCTTTCAATAAAAAACTTGAATTTATGATCTAGACTCATTTTCATACAACCCTAATAGAAAAGCAAATTGATACTTTAATAGCCCAAGAAAAGTCTAAACCAAAACTAATGCACCTGAAGCAGCTAATATGATTGCTTAACCATTGACAATATGGTCAGAAAATTTAGTGAAAATAATTAGAAGTAGATATTGCATTCTAATAATAACTAAATAAATCAACAAAATAGTAGAACAAATAGTATGTTTGAAAAAGGAGATACCAAGTAAAAGCCATGAGCAAATGAGCTAGCCACAAATTGTAAACATTTAGGCCCATGGTGTAGTGAAAGTAGAAATGAAACATTACAACCACCTACAAAACTTTATCATTGGATAGACAAAATTCAATTCCCATGCAATGAATCATATAGAAAATGAAAGATAAAAGAAAAAAAGAATCATAAAAATTTGTGGGAGAATTTACTTATAAGAAGAACAAGATAATAAATGAGAGCAATTGGGAACTTAAATGGACCTTTGTTTTGCTTCCTAACCAATGCCTCTCTTCAACAAAGGTCAAACACAAATATTAATTCTATTCAATAATATATCAATCAACAAAGATTCCAAAATATAAACATGCATGAAATGTGACATAAACCCATAATAGATATTTGACAAAAACTCACCAATTAGAGGCAAAGTGATCAGAAGATAAGGCCATAATTGGGTGTCAATTTGGAAAGAGCTTATTTTTTGTCCAAATATAAAGGGCCCATTTTCCATTCGAGTTGGATTTTGACTTTTAATAAAATAATGCGAGATGAAATTATTACAATTAATCTAAATAGCAAGCTAACTAATTTAAAGTATACCTAATTTTAATTTTAATAGTTATTTTATTTTTTCCAAAATAAAATTAAAGAAAAATGTGATTAGAACATGTATTGGTTGGGACCATTCATTTTGTTAGGAAAATCAAACTATCAAAAATATCAAGTTACTTGATTTTCCTCCAAATTTGAAAACAATAACTTTTTTTATTATTATTATCATAACTTTGTTAATTATTCAACCCACTTGTTAGTTGTTTGTATTCTTTATACCTTTCATTGATTTGATTTCAATACCAATTAATATATTTAAATTTTGATGGTGATTGTGATAGGAATTTGTTGTTCCCACAACCTTGTATGGGTTGTAATTATTGTCAACTAGGTTTAAGTGTGCAAGAAAGTAAAGCCACATGGAAGGGCAAGAAGGTAAAAGCCACATGGAGGGGCAAGAATGTAAAAGCCACATGGAAGGGCAAGACAATAAATTCGCCGCAAGTAAGCCCTATTAGGGTTTCATGGAGGAGTATATAAAGGCCATTGGAAGACAACAAAGAGAGATAGATCGGTAATTGAGCAGAACGGCACACAGTCAGCAATTTGAGTAGAACAGTGGTTGGCGAGGAGACAATCTGGCTGAACAGCAGTTGGCGAGGAGACAATCCGGCTGGACGGGAAAAATGGAAACCACCGGTGAGACCAGAAAGATCCGGCTGGGACAGTGAAGAGATCCGGCGACGGCGTGAGACCAGAAAGATCCGGCTGGGACAGTGAAGAGATTCGGTGACGGGGTGAGACCAGAAAGATCCGGCAGAGATGGTGAAGAGATCCGGCGACGGTGTGAGACTAGATAGATCTGGCTGGGATAGTGAAGAGATCCGGCGACGGGGTGAGACCAAAAAGATCTGGCTTGGACAGTGAAGAGATCCGGCGACGGTGTGAGACCAGAAAGATCCAGCAGAACAGGGGCTGGACGGCGTGAGACCAGAACAAGGCAGAAACCTGATTTGGCCAACCAAGAGAGATCTGGCAGAACAGGGGCTGGACGTGCGTGAGACATGGAATGGCAAACCAGAAACATGAGGTGAGCCGTGAGACAAGGAGACGGGTGAGACCGTGAGACGATGAAAGCAGAAGCTGTGTGAGACAACCTAAAGAAGGAATTCGGCAAAATATCAGAAAGAACTCAACGTATTTCCAGATTTCTTCAAGAGAGGTTAGAGAGCGTTGCGGTGAACTTCTAAGTGGTAGTGAAGCAACCTTTCAATTCAATAGAGGCAGGACAAGCTAGAAGAAGGGTAGACACAGTAAGTGGCACTCTTTGTATTGTACTTGCTTAGTATTTGTAATAATGAAAGGAGTAGAGGATTAAGACATCCATTGTAACTAGAATCCTCAAGTATAATAGATAGTCTCAGTAAGGGAGAGTCCCTACCACCGTGGATGTATGTCACGTTGACGGAACCACGTAAATCTCATGTGTCCTTAATTTACTTTACGTTCTATGTTTTGAATTGAGTTGTGAACGCAACTAAAGTATCAGCCAACCCATAACCTAAGGAAGGCCTAAACAAGAACATCTGAATTATCTATTAGGCAAGGTGTCTGAAAGGTGACTTTGGGGACTATTGTGATTAGTAGGTAGCAATAGATCTACCTTAGTTGAGTTTGAGAAAGAGTTCACTTTTAAGAAGAGGTTAAAGTTGTTCACTTACCTGCGAATTGTGAATTATGGTGATACTAATTCACCCCCCTCTCAGTATCATAAACTAGTAGATCCTAGGGAGAAGTCAGGAACTTCAATTGGTATTAGAGCACAGGTTTAACAGTTTGAAGCTTAATAGCTTGGTGTACTAGTTTGAAGGGATCTAGAAGTTTGACTTGTTCAGCATACTAAAAAATAGAAGCCGGTACTAGCACTAGCACCACTTACAGCAAGAAGGTTCCAATCTTCAACAGAACCAACTATCATATGTGGAGAGCAAGAATACAAGTGGTATTTGCAACCATGGGCATAAATGTGGTGAAATGCGTACAGGAGGGTTTTATGGCTCCAAAAGAAGGTAAAGACCCAACCCTAGAGGAGTTAAGGCAGTTTGAGATAAATGGGAAGGTCTCAAATGACATTATTTCAACATTGACATATGCTAAGTATGCTAAAGTTATGGACTGCAAATCTACCAAGGAGATATGGGACAGATTGCAGAAAGTCTATAAAAGTGATGGCAGAATGAAGGAGGCAAAGCTTCAAGTGTTCAAGGAAAGATATGAATCTCTCAGAATGCAAAAGAATGAGACAGTTCAAGAGTTCTTCACCAGGGTTATTGACGCTATAAATGACCTGAGAAGTCATGGGAAGAACAAGAAGGACTCATCGATTGTGAAGAAAATTCTGAGAATTCTACTTGAGAGGTTTGCCTCAAAGGTGGTAGTCATAGAGGAGAGTAAAGATCTCAATTCTATGTCTCTGCATGATCTTCAGTGCAATCTCATTGCATATGAGATGAGAATAAAGTCAACTGAGAGCTCTTCAACATCAAAGGTATTAAAGGAGGTAGCTTTCAAAGCTATGAAACACTTGAAGATAAAAGAAGAGGATGAATCATCCAGTGAGGATAATGATGATGATGAGGAAGAAAGTGAAGGTGAAGTATTGGCTTACTTCACAAGGAAATTCAAAAAGGGGTCTAAGAAGGGAAAAGGACAGTTGTCCTTGAGATGTTATCATTGTGGGCAAACTAGACACTTTGCTTCTTAGTGTAAAGTGAAACTTGATGATGAAGATAAGGATGGAGATGATGAGTAGAATTCAAGATGGAGAAGATCATCATTCAAATCAAAGAAGTCCAGTAAGAAGATTACAACCCACAGAGGAAGACGAGAGGCTCATTCAAGAGTTATGTGAGTCAGACAAAAGAAGCTGATGAGGAGGAAGATGAAGACTCATCAGATGAGTATGTCTTTATGGCATCAGCACAAGGTGGTAGCTCAACCTCTGAAGAGGAAGAGGAAGTTGATGAAGAAGAGCCAGGTCTTGAAGCTGAGCTGGAAGTAGCTTCAAAGGAGATAATCAGAAGGGGTAAAACAATAAGAAGGTTGGAGGCCCATATAAAACAAGTTGAAGCAAAGTGTGAGGAAGCTGAAAGTCAAAACGATGAAATAAGGGCTGAGCATATTGACTTGAAGAGAAGATTTGAGGAACAGATCAAAATATGTGAAGACCTTACAGTAAAGTTTGGCTCAAGGGCTTCAAAAATTGAAGAAATGGAGAAAGAGTTGCTAAGACTTCAGCAACAATTCAAAAGTAGCAAAGAGAACTTATAGAAGCTTGAAATGATAGGAGAAACAAGTTTTGAAAAAGGAGAGAAGAATGTAGAGAAAGTGCAATAATCTGAGGCTATATTGGGTAAAGAAAATAAGAATGTGCCACAGAAGTTAAAAGAGAAGGTTGTGACTCAGAAGAAGATAGCTAAGAATAAAGAAGATCTGAAGAAGCAACCTAGGGTGGCAAACAAGAAGGAAGAAAAGAAAGTCACACAAGTAAAGAAGCCAGCTACTTTGCCTACACAACAAGTGATGAACAGAAGAAGACAAGCTATGATCAGACCCAAGAAGAGGCAGTTCAAGGTCATTGCCTTTATTACGGAGTTTGGGGTCATAAGGCGAGTAACTGCTGGTGGAGAAGGCCAGTATATGTCTCTAACTTAAGAAGATATGATGTTGCATACAGGGGGAGACAATACAGAATTCAGAAGAGAACACCTATCATGAGTTCTTGCACATACTGTAAAAGGCAAGGATACGCTGACAAGGATTATTGGTGAAAGCCCAAACCAGTGGTTTCAAAGAACAAGTTTGCTATATTAGCAGACTTGGAACAGTGTGAAAGGTGCGGGCAGGATGGCCATAATGCCAAGAGATGCATAACACTTCTCCTTAAGCAAGAGAAGGCACTCAATGGCATAGTGAAAACAAGTGGTGCAGTCAAAGCTGAGAAAAAGGAGAAAGTTATCTTCTAGCCAGTTCAAAAGAAGGAATATAAAGCTAAAAGGGAGGTGGCTAATATAGCTGAAATTGCACTCAAAGCTGACTGCAAGGATAAGTAGTGGATCCATGCACTTTGCATATGACGGGAGACAAGAGTAAATTATCAAAGCTAAACAAATCAAGAGAAGGCAGAGTCAAGTTTGGCAATGATGATTCACTCAACATCAATGGTCAGAGGTCAATAAAGATTGGAAGAGGAAAGCTGAAAGATGTTCTGCACATTGAAGGACTCAGATATAATTTAGTATCTGTCAGTCAGCTATGCAACGAAGACCATAAGGTAATATTCACAAAATAAGGTTGCCAGGTAAAGAGTAAAGAAGGCAATACTATTGCAGCGGGGAAGAGAACAGCTGGAAATTTATATGTGATTGATGAGGACAAGACAAGCAGCTATTTACTCACTAAAGAAGAAGAAAATCAACTTTGACATAGGAGGCTGGGACACTTATCACAGAAGAACATGAGGAAGCTGACCACTACTCATGCAATCAGAGAAATTCCTAACCTCAAGAGAGAGAGAGAGTATGTTTGCTCAGCATGCTCTAAAGGAAAACATGTCAGAAAGCAGTATAAGACCAAAGAGTTCAATTCTAAAGCAGTGCTTGACATTGTGCATACTGATTTGTGTGGGCCGATGAGAACAAAAGGGTTGAATGCTGAGAGGTACTTCGTTTTATTTGTTGATGATTATTCCCAAAGGATCTGCATCATGCACCTCAAACACAAGTTAGAAGTTCTGAATTGTTTCAAGAGATACAGAAGATTGGCTGAAAATGAGAGTGGAAGGAAGATCAAAGTATTAAGGTTAGATTAAGGCACTAAATTTACAAATAAAGCTTTTGAAGATTACCTTGAGAAGCATGGTATTCACCATCAGATGGCAGTAGCGAGAACACCTCAACATAACGGGGTGGTAAAGAGGAAGAATAAAGCTGTGGTTGAAATGGCAAGAACTCTACTGCTGGAATCTAAGCTTCACACAAGATTTTGGATAGAAGCAACATTTACAGTCGTGCACCTACTGAACAGAGTTCTACTAACGCCCAATATTGATAAGACTCCATATGAGCTATGGAGTGGGAAAAAGACAATAGCCAAGTATCTCAGAGTCTTTGGCAGCCCATGTTTTATGAAGAACAAGGAGCAAAACTTGGGAAAATTCAACACTAGGTCTGACGAAGACATCTTTGTGGGATACTCAACAAAGACAAATGGTAACAGAGTTTTCCTTTATAAGCTGGGAAAAGTGATCACTTCTAGTAATGTGAGAATAGATGAGAACTGGAAAATAATGCAGAATGGAGAAGCTGAGGACAATGAAGAAGATGACTTCAATGTAGATGAAGAATCAGACCAATCTGAAGAAAAGGAACAAGAAGTAAGTTCAGACTCGGAGAAGAGTGAGTCTGAAGATGAAGAAAGAGATCCTCTTGCAACTAAGATGGTGCAAGGAAGAAGGACAAAGAAAACATGGACCAGTGCTCATCAAGGAGATCAGATCATAGGTGACCCATCAGCAGGAGTTACAACAAGAAGAAGAATTGTGGGAGCTACTGCTCTACTCTCACAAGTTGAACCTAAATCTATTGAAGAGGGTATTCAAGACCAAGCCTGGGTCAAAGCTATCAATGAGAAGCTGGATCAAATTGAGAAGAATGATATATGGGAGCTGGTTCCAAGACCCACTAATAAGAATGTCTTAGGAACAAAGTGGGTGTTTAGGAATAAACACAATGAAGATGGCAAGGTGGTAAGGAACAAGGCCAGGCTGGTTTGCAAAGGCTACACTCAGATAGAAGGGGTAGATGTTGATGAAACTTTTGCACCAGTAACAAGGTTAGAAACTATCAGAATGTTCTTAGCTTTGGCAACACACAAGAGGTATAAAGTCTATCAGATGGATGTGAAATCTGCCTTTATGAATGGGCTCCTGAAAGAAGAAGTGTATATTGAACAACCCGATAGAGTACAAATCAGTGAGGATGAGACACAAGTGTGCAAGCTGAAGAAAGCCTTGTATGGTCTTAAGCAAGCTCCAAGAGCATGGTATAGTAGGCTGGATGCGTACTTGAGAAGGTTGAACTTCAGAAGAGGAATGGTTGATAATAACCTATATGTATTCAACTTAGAGAAAGGTTAGTTGATAATCATAGTATATGTAGATGACATCATCTTTGGAGGGGATCACTCTGAGCTATGCCAAGATTTTGCACAGAAGATGAGTGAGGAATTTGAGATGTCATTGATTGGAGAAATGATGTACTTTCTTGGATTACAGATAAAATAGTGTGAAAAAGGTATCTTTATTTCTCAGACGAAATATGCCAAAGAGATGCTGAAAAGGTTTGGCATGGAGGATAGCAGATCTGTCAGTACCCCTATGACAATGGACTGCAAGTTAACAAAAGATTAAGAGGGAAGGAGTATAAGCCCTACAGAGTACATGAAGATGATGGAGAGCCTTCTGTACCTTACGGCATCAAGGCCTGATCTTATGTAAGCTGTGTGCGTTGCCAGTAGATTCCAAGCTGATCCTAAGGAGTCTCGTGTGTTGGCAGTGAAAAGAATCCTAAGGTACCTTAAAGGAACACTGGAAATGGGCTTGTGGTATCCAGCCATGGATTCTGTTAAACTACAAACATACACTGATGCAGACTGGGCAGGAAGTGTAGATGATAGAAAATCAACCAGCGGCTGCAGCTTCTACTTGGGTTCAAAGTGTGTTGCATGGTTAAGTAGAAAGTAAAACAATGTTGCTTTAAGCATAGCTGAGGCTGAGTATATGGCTGCTTATGTAGCATGTACACAGGTGATATGGATGCTAAGACAATTGGTAGACTTGGGTGTTGAAGTGAAGTTACTAGTGAGTGTACTTTGTGATAATCAAAGTGCCATTGATCTCAGCAAGAATCCGGTTCAACATTCGAGGAGCAAGCATATTGACATCCGGTATCACTTCATCAAAGATCAAGTGGAACAGGGTACAATTCAGTTGGAGTATGTTGGCACTAAAAATCAAATTTCAGATATTCTAACTAAACCTCTGTCCATAGAGCTGTTTGAAAAGCACAGATTGAGTCTATCTATACAAATGCCTCCTCAAGCCTGAAGTTTAGGTGAATCCTCCATCTCCACTTTATGAGTTTTTCAGATTTGTAATTGGTTGGCAAAGGGGAAGAGAAGCAACAGTGCAGGGAGAGCTGTTAAGAAAGGGGGAGTGCATATTTAGGGGGAGTTGAACTGCTACATAGTGGCTTTTGTTATGAGTGTTGCCAACAATTACAAAGGGGGAGATTGTTGTTCCCACAGCCTTATATGGGTTGTAATTGTTGTCAACTAGGTTTAAGTGTGCAAGAAAGTAAAGCCACATGGAAGGGTAAGAAGGTAAAAGCCACATGGAGGGGCAAGAACATAAAAGCCACATGGAAGGGTAAGACAGTAAATTCGCAACAAGTAAGCCCTATTAGGGTTTCATAGAGGAGTATATAAAGGCCATTGGAAGACAACAAAGAGGGACGGATCAGCAATTTGAGCAGAACGGCACACAGTCGGCAATTTGAGCAGAACGACACACAGTCGGCAATTTGAGCAGAACAGCACATAGTTGGCAATTTGAGTAGAACAGCGGTTGGCGAAGAGACAATCCGGCTGAATAGCGGTCGGCGAGGAGACAATCCGGCTGAACACAGCGGTTGGCGAGGAGACAATCCGGCTGGACGGGAAAAATAGAAACCATCGGTGAGACCAGAAAGATCCGATTGGGATAGTGAAGAGATCCAACGATGGTGTGAGACCAGAAAGATCCGGCTAGGACAGTGAAGAGATTTGGTGACGGGGTGAGACCAGAAAGATCTAGTTGGGACGGTGAAGAGATTCGGCAATGGCGTGAGACCAGATAGATCCGGTTAGGACAGTGAAGAGATCCAGTGACGGGGTGAGACCAAAAAGATCCGGCTGGGATGGTGAAGAGATCCGGTGACGGCATGAGACTAGAAAGATCCGGTAGAACAGGGGTTGGACGGCATGAGACCAGAACAGGGCAGAAACCCGATTCGGCCAACCAAGAGAGATCCGGCAGAATAAGGGCTGAACGTGCGTGAGACATGGAATGGCAAACCAGAAACATGAGGCAAGCCATGAGACAAGGAGATGGGTGAGATCGTGAGACGGTGAAAGCAGGAGCTATGTGAGACAACCTAGAGAAGGAATTCAGCGAAGTATCGGAAAGAACTCAACGAATTCGGCGAAGTATCGGAAAGAACTCAACGTATTTCTAGATTTCTTCAAGAGAGGTTAAGGAGCGTTGCGGTGAACTTCTAAGCGGCAGTGGAGCAACTTTTCAATTCAACAAAGGCAGGACAAGCTAGAAGAAGGGTAGACACAGTAAGTGACACTCTTTATATTGTACTTGCTTAGAATTTGCAATAGTGAAAGGAGTAGAGGATTAAGACATCCATTGTAATTGGAATTCTCAAGTATAATGGATAGTCTCTGTAAAGGAGAGTCCCTACCACTGTGGATGTATGTCATGTTAACGGAACTACGTAAATCTCATGTATCCTTAATTTGCTTTACGTTCTGTGTTTTGAATTGAGTTGTGAACGCAGCTAAAGTATCAGCCAACCCATAACCTAACAAAGGCCTAAACAAGAAAATCCAAATTGTTTATTAGGCAAGGTGTCTAAAAGGTGACTTTGGGGACTATTGTGATTAGTAGGTAGCAATAGATCTACCTTAGTCGAGTCTAAGAAAGAGTTCGCTTTTAAGAAGAGGTTGAAATTGTTCACTTACCTGCGAATTGCGAATTGTGGTGATACTGATTCACCCCCTCTCTCAGTATCATAAACTAGTAGATCTTAGGGAGAACTCGAGAACTTCAGAATTCAACTATAAGCTATCAACCCTAGAAGGAGAACAAACAAAAAGAAAACTCTAGTATAAAAAATAAGACATAATTATACTTTGTATCCAAAATTATTTGAAATTATAAAAAATATTCTAACATTATTAGTCAACTTGGACAAAAATTATAAAATGATACTCTTGTGTGTAATATGACATAAAAAGCCTCATCTTCACCATAAAACTCTAGTATCCCTCTCTTCCTCTCATCAAAACCCTCATTTTTAGAATGCTAGCATTACAGATGTTAAAGTGTTTAATTATTTAACTAATACTTATACTCACCTTAAAATATTAATTATGTATAAATACAATTATTAGGAAAGTTTAGATAAATGAAATAATGCCCAATTTCAATTATGTTAATGATGGTAATTAAACTAACTCATAATTTCCCAAAATACATAGCAAACATAGCTTTTATTAGATGACATTATGTAAGAACAATATACAAAAGTGGATCCTCAAGCTCAGCACCAACCCAGTACTTGAAAATGTTGAATTTTAAATACACAAATACATTATTATCTCAATATTAGAATCCCTCCCTACTTATATGCTCTCCACGTAAAATGTCCATATTGCTGAAGTTGATTAGATAGCTGGGGTTTCTTAGTGGCTCTAGCATCTACCTTCTTTCTTCATGCTCATCCAACATTTCTAAGACATTATGAGAAAGAATGATAATGGTAGCACCCAAAACAATAGCAAATATTTCTAGTACACTACTATCATTAATGAAATGAATTTTGAGATTGACAAAAATAATTTTAGGGTCCGAACATCTCAATGACGATGATAGGGTTTGAGGCAGACAAATTGATAGTGTTATAAGCATGAAAAAGCAAAGAACGACCTTTCAATTAGCTAAATTTGAAATGGAACTGTGTGTTGCAAGCATGGGAAGAGAATCATGTGTCAAAGTGGGTGCAAAAGGAAAAAGTTAGGGTTTCTCCACTACTTAAAGTTTAAGCACATAAATAAGGTAAGAGATTAAAAGAGATAGAATCTATTCAAACAAGGTTATGATGGCAAAAGTCAACCAAAATGGCCATGACATGAAGTTAATAGAGTCAAAAAAAAAAAAAAAAAACTAAGAATGAGTAAGATGGTACATGTAATTCTTGTGATCTACCAATGCTAGGGAAATTAGAGGTGAGGGAAGAAGTTCTGAGAAAAATTGGAAATTTTCAATAACAATAGAGTTATCCAAGTAAAATTAATAGCTAGCACAATGCCTATTATTCTCCTCCATCTTAGAATTAGCTAGCACAAAAAGTTTCATTAGGAGAAGACAGAGATAGCTTATGAAAAATTGGAAGGAGAGAAGCATTGTGCCTATTTATAATCACCAAAATTAATATGTGCTAAAAAAAGTGTAGTTGTGCTAGAAAAACTATAGTTGTTGTGCTAGAAAAACTATAAGTGTTGTGCTAGAAAAATTAAGAGAAAAAAAGTTGCACATGAAACTCAAACATGTCTTTGCTAGCTTAAGAAAAATAGGGAGGAGAAAATGGTTGTTGTTGCTATTTATAAAAAGAACATTTATAATCACAAAACTTATTTGTTTGTAGCAAAAAATGTGGGATTGTTGTGCCATAAAAACTAAAAGGAGCATTGTATGTGAAAGTTTGTGTTGTGCCAGCTAATGGGGCTATAGAGCTTAAGATGTAAGAATATAAGAAGACAACTTATTACTTTAAAATATTATAAATATACTTGACTCTATATGTAATATGTATAATATATTTGTATATTTTTCATACAAATTAATATATAAAAAATATATATTAAATAATAATTTTTTTTGTCTATTATATATTAGTAAGTTAACATCTAACCAAAACTTAATAATAAGAAAAAAAATTAGTATAAAAAATAAAGAATTATATAATTTTTCTTCAAACTAATATATGAAAAATAAATAATATTTTTTTACCTATTATATTATTTAATAAAGAAAATTTAATTTTTTTGAATTAATTGGTTAACTTATAATTAAAGTAGACTAATAGGAGAAAAAATAGTGTAAAAATAAAAAATATATTCTTTTAAAGTAAATTAATATATAAAAAATTAAAAATAAATAAAATAAAAATGACTAAAAATAAAAAATTAATTTTTAAATAATAATTTGTCAACTCCCAAATTGACTTGAACCTTATCAGAAAAATAATCAAAATGTAACATAATTCAAAAGCAATCTAACTCGAAATAAAACTCCCGGGCTTTGAATCGAGCATAAAGAATTCAATATATTTCCAGATTTCTCCAAGAAAGGTTAAAGAGCGTTGTGGTGAACTTCTAAGCGGCAGTGGAGCAGCCTTTCAATTCAACAGAGGCAAGACAAGCTAGAAGAAGGGTAGACACACTAAAGTATCAGTCAACCCATAACCTAATGAAGATCTAAACAAGAACATCGGTATTGTCTGCTAGGTAAGGTGTCTGAAAGGTGATTTTGGAGACTATTGTGATTAGTAGGTAGCAATAGATCTACCTTAGTCGAGTCTGAGAAAGAGTTTGCTTTTAAGAAGAGGTTGAAGTTGTTTACTTACCTGCGAATTGCAAATTGTGGTGATACTGATTCACCCCCCTCTCAGTATCATGAACTAGTAGATCTTAGGAAGAAGTCGGGAACTTCAAGGGTAGCACTCACAAATCCATTAGGGAGGATTCTGCTAAGTTGCCACAAAGTTTTTATGCCACTACATTGAATTTACAAAAGAGTAAACTCTATGTTAGCTAGTACGAGTCACCAATCACTTATACAATTATATAAGACCAAATATACATTTAATTCCATCAAATACTTTGATAAGGACTCAAATCATGACTTTTGCATAGGATGATCGATCCTTTTATTACTTGAAACTTGCAAATGGTAAAAACTACCTTGGTGAGGACTTAAACTCATGACTTACACAAATAGCAACAAAAATACACAATTAAAAACACAATAAATTTTGGTAAAAAATCCAAAATTGGGAAAAAAAACTATGGGTACAGAATAGTCCAAAGAATGAAAAAGAAAAAATCACCCAAAAAATTGGTGGGGAATTTAGTCAAATGAAGAACAAATGCATAAATGAGAGGAACTAAGAACTTAAATGGGGGGCATTTGTTTTACTTCCTAAGAGGCAACTCTTTCTAACAAAATTTAAACACATTCATTAATTCTAATCAATAATACATCAATCAACAAAAGATTTTGAAGCAAAAACATGTGTGTAATATGACACTCCGTAAGTTGGTTTTCATGAGCCATTGTCTTATCAATACATTTTTTTCCATTTCATTTTTCTTCTTTTTTTTCTTTTTTAATTGAACATTGTAATATAATTTAGTTTTTTCTTTCTTGGGGCTTCATTGATGTGTTTTGATAGTCTAATCTAATGAAATTTCTTTCAATTGTAAACTTTCTAAGAGATGCTAAAATCTGTAATTATGATTATGAAAAATTTCTATGACAAAAATCGTGGGTGATGCTCGCATTATAGATGTTGATGTGTTTAATTATTTAACTATAACATATGTCCACCTTATTAATAATATTAATTATGTATATATCTAGTAATTATAAAAATTTAGATAGATAATATAATGTCCAATTTCATTTCATGACAAATCAATTAGTCTATTTAATGTTATTTTATTTCAAGTATTTTTTATTGTATTTTTTTTTATATTCAATTAATTAAAAATGCATTGACCTAGTTGATAGCAATTTAGCCATTAATGTCAAGTTTGTTATTACATTAGCTTTGATGCATTTAGCATCAATCTAGTCTAGTTGTTGTTGCTCCTATAGGTAGTACTAAATGGTGAAGATGATATGACAAATAATTTAATACTTTTAGAGTTTTTTTAATTGGATGACTAATATTTGGAAAGATTGTACATCAAACATAACATATGGCTCAACTTATGTTGATTTTAATCATATTTCAAGTTCAAACTTTTCCAGCCAAGACAAAAATATCTTCATGATGTACCAAAGATAAGGACAATCCAAGATACCTCTAGAATTACTAGGATTCCATGTATGTATAGAGAATATGCTTATTTGTGTTCAAATAATTAAGAGCTTAAACATTGTTGAAAGGGTTTTTCATTTTTTTTTTCTTTTTAAATTCTAGTTAATAAACAAAACAATTTAGATGCATTGGAAGTTTTGGTATTATGCTCTTGCAAAGTTAGTTAGCTTAGTTTTTCATAGAAGAATAACTCCTATAGAAAAAGGTTTTAGATGCAAGCATTATTCTTAAAACAAAATTTAAAATGCAATCAAATCCAATTTTCTCCTAAGCTAGTCATAACAACATTATGTATGACAATTAAAAATGAAAGTAAGTTGCTGAAGAGATGTATACAGACTTCTCGACCATTTTTCATTTTCACTTGCTCTTGATGTCACATAGATCTATTCTATTAAACATGTTTGCTTAAGAAAAGCAACACTATTTGTAGAATACAGGATAAAGAAAAATCATCCTCCAAGAGATTGTTTATAAGACCATCCTAATAAGAAAAACAAATGTATTGAAAGAGGAAAAAATAATAAAAACATGTTTCATTTTCTCATGATTGGCTACCAATACATTTCTACCATGTAAGATATGAGTCTGAAGGTCTAACAGGTCCCTTACTTAATTTTCCAAACTAACTTCCTACATGCAAGACATAGAAACAAAGATAAAATCTTTATAGTAAAACAAAGGCTATAAAACCAACCAGAAAGTTCCCACATCTATATTCACTTGAAGAAAGGATGATGGGGATGAATAAATCACAACTAAATTGAGATCGATACAGAGGTACAAAAACAACAAAAAATGTATCTTGAGTCAATTTTCTCTTCCAACTTCTATCGTAACAATTCTAGTTGTCAAAAAAAAAAAATCAGTAAATGCTTGAAATTTGCTCTATTATTATTATTTTTTTTGGACTCAAGCCTAATTTCTTATACAAATGTGACAAGACCCTTAGTCTAGAGATTAACTTCAACCTCTTGCATTTATGCAATTAGCTATGCATTTACATAATAGTAAATACTGAACACGACTTTCTAATGGTCATGTGCTTCATAAATCATAAACACCAACTAAATGGGACAAAGAACCTAAGAGAGAAAAAGGAAACTAACTTAGCAGAATATTATGGATTGGACTAAAGTTTTCAATACTAAAACATGAGAATATAATCCATATAGCAATAACATGCAACAAATTTAGAGAAATTTCTAGCTCTAATGATTCTAGTTGCCAAAAAACATAACAAACAAAGCTCATTTTTGTTGGCACTAAGTACAAATGATATAGAAGAGTGGATCCTTTAGCACAATATCAACATAGTACTAAAAATATTTCAACTTTAAGTGCACAAATACACTATTATCTCAATGTCAGAGTCAGACTCCTTGCTTGCTTATATGCTCTTTGTGTAAAATGTCCACGTCTTTGAAATTGATTAGTCAACCAAAAAAGTTTTGATAATTCCCTTGAATTCTTTCTCTATACTAGCTTGATTAAAGTAGCAACTATTAGTTTCAGCAAGTTAGGGCCCAAATAAAAGGGTACTACAAGTTTAATTAGTTAATGAGAATTTTTCAATATTCAACCCAAAATCCCCTCCTTTTTGTTTTACCACATAAATGCAAATTCCTTTACAATAATTCTATCTTTTTGTAACTAAGTAATCACAAGAATTATAATAATGCCATATACTGGATAAATTTATCCTTCACATGCATCATCATGCATTTTTATACAAAGTCTTTATCTTGTAAGATCCTTGCCTTGATTGGTGTCAAAGCCTAATCCCATGTTCTTTTTGTGACAAATGGATAGTTATAGTGTCCTTGATTTTTATGTTATAGTGGTTTGTTTTGTCTTGTTTAGTTGTCAAGGGGAGAAACCAAGTGTAAGTGTAATAATGTAAGGGAAGGAAACTGAATGAGTGTAGTCTTGGCAATAAGTCTCAAGGGTGAGGCAGTGAGACCATTGGTTAGCACTAAGATGTAGGTAGGTGAAATCCCTATTTCCTAGGCTCTATTTTAAGAGAATCCATGCAGCAACTCAACTAGGAAAGGCATACCCCTGTACCAACTTACCATGTCTACTATGTCTACACCTTCATCCTTCAATCATGTGTACCCCTCTAAGTCTATTACTAGGAACAACATATCTTGGGAAGAGATTTGTATAGAAACCTTTAGCCAAGCCATAAACTATTAAAGTATATTATGGGAGAGTACCTAGTAAGATGAATTTCAGGACAAGTCTCTTTAGTGTCATTAATTTGTATCTCATTTTTCTTTGATTAGTTACATTAGATAGTACTCCAAAAATTATCACTAAGTTGCAAAGCCATAATTCAATCACTTTGGTAGAATACCATTGTCATTGTTGTGAGCATGAACTAATAGACTTGCAAATTGGTCTTGGTAAATGTTAACCTGTAATTTTATTTTCACGCACAACCAATCCTATCAAAAACTACAAAGGGACCTCTAAATTAGGATTTATCAATAACACACGTGTACCTTTAAGTTGCTTGGATTTGAAACCAATACATCTAACTGAAGAGCTCAAAATCTTCATTGTTTTAGCTTTTAACAAAAATTTACTTGTTTGAATTTCATTTGATTCAACTTCAATCATATTGGGAAAATTCCAAATTCATCTGTACAATTGCTATTTCCCAATGAAGTGTTTGATAGTTTTAATATGTTAGAATTTTTTAATTATAAATAGTAGAATATTCCTAAATATTATTTTTATTAAGAACTTAACATAATGTATCCCAATTAGTGAGGAACAATTTTGTACATTATTGCGAGTGGGTTCTGCATTTACAAAACAATAACATGCTATGAGCTAAATAGGTTTGGATATGAAATCTTGCATTGATGCCTTTGAGCCAAGGTAAACTAAATGTTAAATAACAGACCAGAAAACTTAGATCCATGCCCCCCACATTTTTTTTTATAGGAATGGAAGATTGAGTGAAATTTTTTGACAGGGGCTCAGGGTCAAAATAGAAACAATAAATCAGCTATTGCAACCATATGAAATCAAGAGCAATTTTAGCAAAACCAGCAACAGCAGTAACATTCACAATCTTGCAGTGTCAAATCTATTCACAAGGCCAGCACCAATTGCCATCACAGGCAAAATCTAGCAGGAGTGGCAAACTGATCAATAGACCTTGCCAAACCATTGCTCTTGGGCTTATGCATTGAATATATTCCAGTGATGATCACCTGGCAACATTTCCTTAATCTTTTCAAGCTTCTTCAGAATCTCCAAGAAGGAAGGCCTTCTGTTCATATCAGCAGCCCAACACTTCTCCGTTAAGCTAAAAAAATTCCAAAGAAGAAAAAAAAAAAATTAGCAATCCAATTTCCCATGTACCGGAGATACGCATTGAGGAAAACGATATTCCATGGATGTCTTGGTTTCATTTTCGTGATGGAAGGAATTCAACATGCATCAACTGTACTTTCAGCTGCTTCATAACCAACAAAAGGTTCAAGTTCCAGGCAATATGTTGAGACACTCAAAAGATGCCTTACAAACTAAGGCAAGAAAATACAAGACTTGATGACTGTAACTTTGATTAAAAAAATGATAAAAAGGAAATATCAATAATCAATAACCAGAATATACCAATTTTTTTAATCTTTAGTCTTTGCACATTTCCCCTGAGAAATTCTAATTTTGGGATCAAAAATTTTTTCTCAGAAAAAAATGTTTTTTTGTCCACACATGCAGCATGATGATTGGCTGCAGGAGTTGTATGCTGATAACCCATTTTCTTTCCCTCACTCACAACTTGCTGTTAGTTATTGACAAAATCCTTTTCCATTAAGGAAAAGGAAAAAAAAAAAAACTTAACTATCACCACATTCAATGCCTCTTCACACTGCAGTTGTGTCTAAGCTAACCAGTGGGTGGTCAAACATAAAATCATTGATTGGATATGGATTCATGTGAATAAATCACATTGAAGATAGTAGAGAACGAGAATCATCCTGAATGAAGTGAAGAGCACCCTAAAAGGCAAAATCTGATGAACAAAAAGTAGTTTAAAAAATGACTTGCTCCCTAAGTTCAGGGATATATCCTTCGGAACGAAATGTTGGCCTATGCCCTTCTGCTACATACTTGGCTGCTTCGTAAGGTTCGCAATTTGAAAGTGGTGGTTCCCCTTCAAGCATCTGCAGTGGAGAATATAATCCATTACAAACTGTTTCAAATACTTTGTCACTGTCTTGTCTTAGCGAAGCCACATTACCTCATACAGTATCATTGCAAAGGAGAAAACATCAACCTTCTTATCGTATTTCCGGTGTTAGAAAACCTTGGGGGCCATATACCGATCTTTTGTTTTGTTCACAAAAGTAACGCAAAGAGAGAAGTATGATGCCAGGTTTATACTGGATTCTCGCAAAGTTTTACAAGAGAAATGCACGAGACAAGCAAAAATAAGTATGATGTTAAGTTTTATCCAGGTTTGGGGGAATATTAGAAGAGAAACTCACAACTTCCAGTCTCGCCAGTCTTTTTGTATACGTCATGAGAATTTTGAACCTTGATAAGCTTACTTAGTCCAAAATCCCCAACTTTCAGATGGTCCGCGTTGGAGTTAACTAAGAGAACATTCCTGAGGATTAGGGAATAAATAAGAACACGTTAAAGCAAAGAAGGGGCTGCATGTCCTCACCAATGGAAACCGGAATAAAAGCGATAATGACAAATAGAAAATTTCTTTTGCTGAGAAAAGACTGGAGCTGTATCATAAGGCAGTTACTATATCACAAAAAACAAAAGCTACAACAGAACTGACAGACATGATTAAGCACTACATGAATTCAATGCAAAAAGCTTACCTTGGTTTCAGGTCTCTGTGAATAATGACATTCGGTTCATTGTGAAGGTAGGCCATGCCACTGGTTGCAATAAGACGTGTCATATTAGCATAGCAATTCTATATATTGAGGTTGCATAAGAAATATCATAACATAGAGAACTAAATGGTCTATAATCATTCCATCAGTAATCCAACCCATTATCATCTTTTGAAAATATGGATATTAATATAATGCCAATAATTTCTGTGACTGCCAAAAATGAAGTAATGATCACAAATTCGCGATTGGTGTAATCAATTGTTTAACTTCAACTTCAATCCATTTCTTGACCTAGAATTGAATTTGTCATTTGTGTGCACTCAACTCTCGAAGTAATTAGTTCGTAGCGATCCCTTAATACAAGACACTCGTGAAGTTTAACCAGTTAAAAAGAATCATTCTTCTGCTTTGTCACTTTCTGACAGAAATCAAGATACAAAAAACTAAAAACAGAATAGGAACTTACAAAGATATCACATCACCCTCTGACGGTGTCTCCATCCTTATGCTTTTTAGCTTTTCTGAGATTTGTATTGCCTTTTTTTTTTTTTTTTTTTTTTTATGAAAAGGTGCAATGCAACAAATAGAACAGAAATCTAAGATTGTCAGAACAGAAACATTACAAGCTTATATTTTAAGTTTAATCACATAGAGCTCTCACAATTAACAAAAACATGGCTTATTTCTGTACAAACAATGGCACAAAGAACAATACAAGTGAGGATTCTCCTAATTTCCAATGAAAATGAAAATCAATTGCTTCCTTAAGTTGAAGAAAATTAAAAACCAAGAAACAGAAATTGCATAAATCATTGCAGATGGAGGATATCAAAGAATGACAAGCAAATCAGAATCAAAACAGTGAGATGAATAGAAAACACAAAGACGATAAAGAAACAGAAACATACTCGATCGATCACTCTCGTGCGGCCATTAAAACTTGCTTTGAAAAAAGACGGAAAATGAAAAACGAAGAAACTTAGAAATACGAGAAATGTTAAGGTCAAATCCTTCGTTAATACCAGTGGAAGAGAGTCCTGCTCAGTTATCTCCAATTCCTTCACTTTCTGCGTGACAATCTCGAACAGCAATAGTCCGCTTGATAAAGTTGTTTAGGAAAAATTTTAGTGCAAAATTTGAGCATTGCATTTCATCACAATCAAAATAAAGACTTTAAATCTGTGAAATTCCATCGAAAAAAGGTGTCCTTGATCTTGATTGTCTCTTCTTATAGGTATTGACAATTTCAATTCTATAAGAATGCATCCACTGGTTCATTTCTTAGGATCAAGTTCACTCCTTTAGTTTCAAGGACTCATTCACACAAATTGAACATGAAATTAATATTAGTTTATGCCCTAAACATTATATTAATTACGATCATAATGATCTTATGACTTTTGCACATTGAATTCATGAAATTCCATCAAACAAAGAAGTCATGGATTTTGATTGTCTCTTCTTATGGGTATATAATGGTTCAATTATAGCAAAATACATCTATTGATTCATTTCTTGGGAACTAGTCCACCCCCCTAGTTGTAAGGACTTGTTCATACAAATTAAATGTGAAATTAATGTTGATTTATACACTAAACATTATATTAATCATGATAATAACGACCTTATGACTTTTGCTCTTTGGATCTATGAAATTTCATCAAATAAAGGAGTTATTGATCTTGATTGTATCTTCTTGGAGGTATTAAATGATTTAATTCAAGAAGCATGCATTTGTCGGTTCATTTCTTGGGATCAAGTCCACTCCTTTCGTTGTTAGTACTCATTCACACAAATTAAATAAGAAGTTAACATTAGGGTATGCACCAAACATTATATTAATTTTGATAATGACCTTATGAATTTCACACATGGAATCCATGAAATTCCATCAAACAATGGAGTCATTGATATTGATTGTCATTTCTAGTAGGTATTGAATGGTTCAATTATAGTAGAATGCAATTATTGTTTCATTTTTTGGGATGAATTTCACTCCATTAGTTGCAAGAAATCATTCACACAATTTAAATGTGAAATAAACATTAATGTATGCTCCAGATGTTATATTAATTGCGATAATAATGATCTTATAACTTTCACACTTTGAATCCATATAATTTCATCCAACAAAGGAGTCATTCATCTTAATTGTCTCTTCTTGCAGCTATTAAAAGGTTTAATTCTAGCAAAATGCATCCTTTGGTTCATTTATTGCTAACAAATTCACTCTTTCAGTTGCAAGGACTAATTCACACAAATTGAACATGACATTAACTTTAGTGTATGCGCTATTTTATTAATTACAAGAATAGCAAGCTTATAACTTTGGCCTTTTGAATTTGTGAAACTCCATAAAAAAAAAAAAATCATTGATCTTGATTGTCACTTCTTGCAGGTATTGAAAGTTTCAATTCTAGTTGAAAGCATTTATTGGTTCATTTGTGGTGAACAACTTCACTCCATTAGTTGCAAGGACACATTCATAAAAATTGAACATGAAATTAACATTACTTTATGCACCAAGCATTATATTAATTGCGATAATAATAATCTTATAACATTTGTACTCTAGATCCATTAAATTCCATCAAACTTAAGAGTCATTAATCATGATTGTCTTTTCTTGTAAGTATTAAATGGTTCAATTTTAAACAAATGCATACATAAATTCATTCTTAGGAACATGCTCACTCCTTTAGTTGTAAGGACTCATTCACAGAAATTGAATGTCAAATTAACATTGGTGTATGCACCAAACATATATCAACTTTTAGAATAATGACCTTATGACTTTAGCCTTCTAAATCCACGAAATTCCATCAAACAAAGGAGCCATTGATCTTGATTGTCTCATACTTTAGGTATTTAATGGTTTAATTTTATAAGAATGCATTTGTTAGTTCATTTCTTGAGAACAAATTTACTCCTTTAGTTGCAAGGACTCATTCACACAATAAACATTGGTGTATGGCACCAAGCATTAAATTAATCGTGGTAATAATGAATTTATGACTTTTACTCTCTCAATCCATGTAATTTCATCAAAGAAAGAAGTCATTGATCTTGACTATCTTAACTTTTAGGTATTTAATGGTTCAATTTTAGAAGAATGCATTCATTGGTTCATCTCTTGGGAACAAATTTACCCCTTTCATTGCAAGGACTCATTTACACAATAAACAATGGTGTATGCACCAAGCATTAAATTAAATCATGATAATAATGAACTTATGACTTTTTCTTTTTGAATCCATGTAATCCTATTAAACAAAAGAGTCATTGATCTTAATTGTTTCTTTATTCATATATTGAATGGTTCACATCTAGAAGAATGCAACCATTGGTTCATTTATTGGGATCAAGTTCACTCTTTTAGTTGCAAGGACTCATTCACACAAATTGAATATGAAATTATCAATGGTATATTTACCAAACATTATATTAATTGCAATTATAATGACCTTACAACATTCGTGCTTTGTATCCATGAAATTTCATCAAACTTGATCTAAATTGTCTCTTGTTGTAGGTATGGAATGGTTTAATTCTAAAAGAATGCATCTGTCTATTCATTTCTTGGGAACAAGATCATTCCTTTATTTGTTAAGACTCACTCAGACAAATTGAACATGAAGTTAACATTGGTGTATGCATCAAACATTACATTAATTACAAGAATAATAACCTTATGACTTTCGCACTTTAAATCCATGAAATTCCATTAAATAAAAGAGTCATTGATATTGTTTGTCTCAACTTTCAAGTATTAAATGGTTTAATTCTAGAAGAATGTATCTACCAGTTCATTTAATGCTAACAAGTATCCTTTTCTTGTAAGGACTCATTCACACAAATTGAATATTAAATAAATAGTAGTCTATGCAGCAAACATTATATTAATTGCAAAAATAATGACCTTAAGACTTTGTCCTTCAAAATCCATGAAATTCTGATGCAGGCTAGATTGATAATGCTGCCCGCATCGAAGACGAGCTTACTCGACCAAGGTGATCAGCCCGCATCCGAGCTCAACAAGTCGCTCGACCAGTCGAGGAGATATCGAAGGGACACAATCCAAAGACCAAGAGTCTCATTCGCAAGTCCATGCCACAATAAAGTCCTTGTCTTTCCCTATACATTGGAAGCCTAAAAGATACTTTGGGATGATCAAGAAGACGTTGAGTATTTACCTAGTTTCTAGTTTCTAAGTTCTTTAATGTTATATGCCTTCTAGGATCTTTAATACTCTTTAGCCTCTTCATTTGCTCGAGTCTTTTCATTTTTTTTTTTTTTCTTTTTTTCTTTTTTTTTTCTTTGGCTACAAAAGACCATCTACTTTGTGTATTCGAAAGACAAATTTGATTAATGAAAATTTTGTATTAAGCAATTATCTTGAACCTTGAAGAGTTCATACCCTTGAAAACCTTGAAGAGTTTTCACTCCGTCCTTGAAGAGTCGGAGGGTTTCAAATCTGCATCCTTGAAGAGTTGCAGTCATCGATCTAGAAGAATCGGTGCCCTATCCACTTCGTTGGAGGCCTGGAAGAGCAACCAACGAAGTTCTATCCTTTCCTCTGTTCTGTCCATTTACATCTGTCCATTTCCACCCCGATTTCGTCCTGCCTACAGTGCTTATTTGAGAAAACTCAAAATAGAGAAATTGTTAATTCAGAAGTCTTTGTTCATTTGGCTTTCGAATCAGGTCATTCCGATCTGTATCGACGAAGTTACATCCATTTTCCCGAGCTTGCGCAGGACTGTA
Source organism: Rhizophora apiculata (assembly GCA_037832385.1). Classification (NCBI taxonomy): domain Eukaryota; kingdom Viridiplantae; phylum Streptophyta; class Magnoliopsida; order Malpighiales; family Rhizophoraceae; genus Rhizophora; species Rhizophora apiculata. The sequence goes on along the minus strand of CM075435.1, from coordinate 3,912,037 downwards.
ATTACTGTTCATCCTGTTCCGCGTGTGCAAGTCAATCTCCCAATCCTAACGTCCGAGTAGCCTACATCAGGCTGCATCATTTGGTATCAGAGCTTTGGAGGAGAGAACCATGCCACCAAGACAAGCTAGACGTCGTGAAGGCAGAACCATCCCACTGAATGAAGTGCATACGCTCGCTGACAATTTGCAGCAACATATACAACAACAAATTGATGAGTTGACGCGGGAAGTTGAGCGTCTGAGGGCGGAAAGAAACAATTCACCACCTCATTCTAGGACCGAAGATTACAATGGTGACTCTTCATCTTCGGAGAATGTTCGACCATTTCGCAATCGAAGGAATGTTCGACGTCACGAGCAAAACATTCGTGAACCAGAGTGGGAAAAAGAAGTTAAAAAGGATATCCCGGAATTCTCAGGTAATGAATCTCCTGAAGAAATTGTTGACTGGCTAACACTTGTTAATGAAGTGTTTGAGCATCGAAATGTTCCTGAGGATCGTTGAGTTGGGATCATCGCTATGCGATTTAGAGGTAAAGCCATCGCTTGGTGGAGGCATGAGAAGCAAACTCGCCAATCTGTTGGCAAAGCGCCAATTACCTCATAAAGGAAGATGGAAGATAACATCCGAAAGTATTTCCTACCTAAGGGATACAAGAGAGAGGTCTATCAACGGTACCAAAATCTGAGACAAGGTACGTGAACAGTGGACCAATACACCAACGAATTCAATGAGTTGGTGATTCGCAACAACATTCAAGATCCGGAGGAAATGCTTGTGAGCAAGTACTTGAATGGCCTTCAACTTCATATTCAAGATGCCCTAGAAGTCCTTGACATTTGGGACTTAGGAGATGCACACCAACAAGCACTCAAGGTAGAGCATTCTCGCTCAAGGAGGCAACCATCCTCTATCATGACCAATCAACCCGCTAGGAGTACCCCCGGCATCACCAAAGTTGCTGAGGTTACGACGCAAACTGCTAGTAAGTTTCCTAATCAGCCCAACATTTTGAAGCAACCAACTACGTCCGATATTCGTTGCTATGCTTGTGGTGAGTTGGGTCATCGTGCTAGCAATTGCCAAAAGAACAAAAATCGACAAGCTGGCAAAGCCTTCTTAGTGGATAACGATTCTGATGAGCATGTGGAGGATCCGCTCGAAGAAGAGGTGAATGATGTCGAAGAGTCCGCAAGTGACGAGCAAATAGTGCATGCTGATTCTGGTGAATTTTTTATGATGAGAAAAATCTTTCTAGTTCCTCGAGATGAGACCAGAGATAGGTGGTTGCACACCAACATTTTTCATTCCGCTTGCACAATTAAAGGGAACCGTTTATGTGTACCTGATTGTTCACTTCGACAAAGGGTGATCAATGAAGTTCATCACAATGAACATTTTGGGCGTGACAAGACTATGCAACTTGTTTCAGCCATGTACTTTTGGCCTCATTTGAAACGAGACATACATCGACATGTGATGAGGTGTCGACGCTGCCAAACTCGAAAAGGGCATACTACTAATGCTGGCCTTTATTTGCCCTTACCAATCTCTCAAGCACCTTGGGAAGATATCTCTATGGACTTTGTTCTTGGACTACCTCGCACTCTCAAAGGTATGGATCTTTGTTGTTGTAGATCAATTCTCAAAGATGGCGCATTTTATTCCTTGCTGCAAAACTATGGATGCTTCGCGTATTGCTGAATTATTCTTGAAGGAAGTCTATAAATTGCATGGCATTCCGAAGACTATTACTTCTGATCGGGACACAAAGTTTCTCAGTCATTTTTGGCGACAATTGTGGAAGAATGTCGGTACTAAACTGCAATATAGTACTGTATTTCATCCCCAAACTGATGGACAAACTGAAGTCGTCAATCGAACCTTAGGAAATCTATTGAGGACATTAATTGATGAAAATTCTCGCTTTTGGGAGATGTGATTGTCACAGGGCGAATTTGCATATAATTGTGTTGTAAACCGTACGATTGGGTATAGTCCTTTCATGATCGTGTATGGACAACAACCGAACACTGCTCTTGATCTTGCACCCATTCCTTTTACTGAAAAGTCTAATGGCAATATTGAAGATATTGTTTCTCAGATGAGAGCAATTCATGAAGATGTGCGCCAAAGGTTAGAAAGCAAGACAAGGTCCTATAAAAAGGATGTCGATAAGCGACGGCATGAAGTTATCTTCGAACCAGGAGATTTTGTTTGGGCTTACTTACCACCAGAACGTCATCCTGTTGGAAGCTATAACAAGCTTAGTGATCATAAGCTTGGTCCTCTTGAAGTCCTTGAGCGTATCAACCCCAATGCATATCGCTTAAGGCTTCCTTCTCATATAAAAAAAAAAAAAAAAAACACATGATGTTTTCAACGTTCGGCATTTAACACCTTATGCTGGTGATTCCTCTGATGATGACATGAATTCGAGGATGAATTCTTTTAAAGAAGGGGAGGATGATGCAGGCCAGATTGATAATGCCGCCCGCATCGAAGATGAGCTTACTCGACCAAGGAGATCAGCCCACATCTGAGCTCGACAAGTCGCTCGACCAGTCGAGGAGATATCGAAGGGACACAATCCAAAGACCAAGAGTCTCATTCGCAAGTCCATGCCACAATAAAGTCCTTGTCTTTCCCTATACATTGGAAGCCTAAAAGATACTTTGGGATGATTAAGAAGACGTTGAGCATTTACCTAGTTTCTAGTTTCTAAGTTCTTTAATGTTTTATGCCTTCTATGATCTTTAATGCTCTTTAACCTCTTCATTTGCTCGAGTCTTTTCATTTGTTTTTTTTTTTCTTTTTTTCTTTTTTTTTTCTTTGGCTACAAAAGACAATCTACTTTGTGTATTTGAAAAACGAATTTGATTAATGAAAATTTTGCATTAAGCAATTATCTTGAACCTTGAAGAGTTCATACCCCTGAAAACCTTAAAGAGTTTTCACTCCGTCCTTGAAGAGTCGGAGGTTTTCAAATCTGCATCCTTGAAGAGTTGCAGTCATCGATCTAGAAGAATCGGTGCCCTATCCACTTCGTTGGAGGCCTGGAAGAGCAACCAACAAAGTTCTATCTTTTCCTCTGTTCTGTCCATTTACATCTGTCTATTTCCACCCCGATTTCGTCCTGCCTACAGTGCTTATTTGAGAAAACTCAAAACAGAGAAATTGTTAATTCAGAAGTCTTTGTTCATTTGGCTTTCGAATCAGGTCATTCCGATCTGTATCAACGAAGTTACATCCATTTTCCCGAGCTTGCACAGGACTATAATTACTGTTCATCCTGTTCCGCGTGTGCAAGTCAATCTCCCAATCCTAACGTCCGAGTAGCCTACATCAGGCTGCATCAAATTCCTACAAACCAAATATTTATTGCTCATGATTGTCCTTCTTATAAGTATTGAATGGTTTAATTCTAGCAAAATACGTATGTTGACTCATTTCTTGCTAACAAATTCACTTTTTTTGTTGCCAGAATTCATTCACACAAATTGAACATGAAATTAACATTGGTGTATGCACCAAACATTATATTAATGGTGATAATAATGACCTTGTGACTTTTGCAATCAAAATCCATGAAATTTCATCAAACAAAAGAGTCATTAATCTTGATTTTCTCTTCTAGTAGGTATTAACTAGTTCAATTCTAGAAGAAAGATTTTATTAGTGTTCATTTCTTGGGAACAAGTTCACTCCTTTTGTTGCAAGGACACATTCACACAAATTGAACATGAAGTTAACATTAGTTTATGCACCAAACATTATATTAATGGTGATAATAATGACCTTATGACTTTTGCAATCAAAATCCATGAAATTTCATCAAACAAAAGAGTCATTGATGTTGATTGTCTCTTCTTACAAGTATTTAATAGTTTAATTCTAGCAAAATGCATCCATGAATTCATTTCTTGTTAATAAGTTTACTTCTTTAATTACTAAGATTAATTTACACAAATTGAAAATGAAATTAACATTGATGTATGCACCAAACATGATATTAATCACAATTATAATACATTTATGACTTTTGCACACTAGATTCATAAAATTCCAAAAAAAACAAAGGAGCCAATGATCTTGATTGAATGGTTCAAATCTAGAAGAATGCATCCATTAGTTCATTTCTTGGGAACAAGTTCACTCCTTTAGTTACAAAGACTCATCCACACAAATTAAACATGAAATTAACATTGGCTTATACACCAAACATTATATTAATTGTGAGAATAATGACCCTACAACTTTGGCCTTCTGAATCCATGAAATTATTTCAAACAAAATATTCATTGATCTTGATTGTCTCTTCTTGTAATTATTGAATGGTTCAATTCTAGCAAACTGCATCTATTAACTCATTTATAGCTAACAAATTCACTCCTTTAGTTGTAAGGACTCATTCTCTCAAATTGAACATGAAATTAACATTTTTGTATGCACCAAATATTATATTAATGGTGATAATAACAACCTTATGATTTTCACACTCAAAATTCATGAAATTCCATCAAACAAAGGAGTTATTAAACTTGATTGTCACTTCTTACAAGTATCGATTGGTTCAATTCTAAAAGAATGCTTTTTTCAGTTCATTTCTTGCTAACAAGTTCATTCCTTTAGTTGTTAGGACTCATTCACACAAATTGAACATGAAATTAAAATTGGTGTATACACCAAATATTATGCTAATCACAATAATAATGTCCTTATGACTTTTGCACACTAGATTCATGAAACTCAATCAAATAAAAGAGTCATTGATCATGGTTGCCTTTTCTTACAAGTATTGAATGGTTCAATTATAGAAGAATGCATCAATTGGTTCATTTCTTAGGAACAATTTTCTCCTTGAATTGCAAAGACTCATTTACACAAATTGAACATGAAATTAACATTAGTTTGTGCACCAAACATTATATTAATCATTAGAATAACAACTTGTGACTTTCACACTCTAAATTCATAAAATTCCAGAAGAATGCATTCGTTGGTTCATTTCTTGGGAACAAGTTCACCCTTGTAGTTGCAAGGACTCATTCATACAAATTAAACATGAAATTAACATTAATGCATGCATCAAACATTATATTAATCACAATAATAATGACCGTATCACTTTCCCTCCTTAAATCAATGAAATACCATCAAACAAAAGAGTCATAAATGTTGATTGTCTCTTCTTACTAATAAAGAATGGTTCAATTCTAGTAGAATGCATCTGTTTGTTTATTTCTTGCTAATAAATTTCACTCTTTTAATTGTAAGGATCATTAAGACAATTTAAACATGAAATTAACATTGGTGTATCTACCAAACATTATATTGGTCACGAAAATAATAACCATATGATTTTTGCACTCTGAATCCATGAAATTCCATCAAATAAATGAGCCATTCATCTTGATTATCTCTTCTTGTAGGTATTGAATGGTTCAATTGTAGAAGAATGCTTTTGTTTATTCATTTTTTATTGACAAGTTCACTCCTTTAGTTGCAAGGACTCATTCACACAAATTAGACATGAAATTACCATTAGTGTTTGCACTAAACATTATATTAATCACAATAATAAACATCCTTATGACTTTCACACTTTGAATCCATAAAATTCCATCAAACCAATAAGTCATTGATTTTGATTATCTCTTCTAGTAGGTATTGAATTGCTCAATTCTAAAGGAATGCTTCTATTGATTCATTTCTTGCAAACAAGTTCACTCCTTTTGTTATTAGGACTCATTCACACAAATTGACCATGAAATTAACATTGTTTTTTGCACAAACATTATATTATTCATAATAATAATGTCCTTATGACTTTTGCAAACTAGATTCATGAAATTTGATCAAACAAAGGAGTCATTGACCTTGATTGTCTCTTTGTGTAGGTATTGAATGGTTTAATTCTAGAAGAATGTATCCATTGGTTCATTTATTGGGAACAACAAGTGCACTCCTTTAGTTGCAATAACTCATTCACACAAATTGAACATGAAATTAATATTGGTTTATGCACCAAACGTTATTTTAATCACAATAATAACTACCTTATGACTTTCACACACTAAATCAATGAAATTCCATCAAAACCAAGGAGTCATTGATCTTGATTATCTCTTCTTGCAAGTATTGAATGGTTCAATTCTAGTAGAATGCTTCCATCGGTTCATTTCCTGTTACCAAGTTCAATCTTATGGTTACTAAGACTCATTCACACAAATTGAACATGAAACTAAAATTGGTGTATGCACCAAATTGTTTTTTATTCAAATAAGGACTGTTTAACATTTTAGTGAATTTAGAATAACTTTTTATTGAAAATGTAGAAATTATAATAAAATATTGTAAATTTGAAAAACATTTGGTTTGATTTAGGTAACTACCAAAATTTAGAGTTTTTTTTTATTAATAAATGTCTTTTTTTTTTAAATTTCATTAATGTTAACAAACTTATTACTTAAATTGTATAAATAATATAAAAAAATTTAAATTTAAATAATGGTTAAAATAAAAATATAATTACTTAAATTGGTAATTTTTTATTTAAATATGAACTAATTTACTTTTTGGTGAATTTAAAATAACCTTTTATTAAAATTATAGAAATTATAATAAAAGATTTTAAATTTGAATAACATTTAGATTGATTTATATAATTACTAAAATCTAAAGTGTTGTATTAAAAAATGTCACCTTTTACTTTCTTTTTTTTTATTTTATGAATGTGGAGTGACATAATATTTAAATTGTATAAATTATGTAAAAAGACATTAACTTTGAATAACAATTAAAATACAAAATGAATTACTCAACTTAGTCAGTTTTTTATTCAAATGGAGTCTATTTTACTTTTTATTAACTTTAAAGTAACCTTTCACTAATTGCATAAATCATAATAAAAGATTGTAAATTTGATTTTCATTTGATTTGATTTAAGGATGGCTTTCTCATAGTAATAGTAATAATAGTTCTACTAATAAAAATAAAGAAATTATTATAAATGAAAATTTAAATAATACTTATTTGTAAAATTAGACTTTGCCTTCTTCCCATCCTTCCCATGTTTATAAACACATAAGTTTCTTTTCAAAATGCAATTATATTATCAAGACTATTGAAAAAGCTTTACCTTTAACTCAAGGTTATAATGACTTTTTTCTTGTTATCACAAAAGCTTATTAGCTCTCATCAACAAGGATAAAAATTGATCCATATTAGGATGGTTCGAGTAGCTTTAAAACCTGCTACAAGATTGAGTTTAAATAACTCAACTATAATTTGTATTAGAGATAAGAAGCATAATCATTTTAATGACTCCTTATTAGGAGTAGTAGAATCAAGTTTAAGTGAATGACCTATATGATTCTCATGTTTTTTTAATTTTACATTATCATTATCAGATCCTAATTTAATGCATGCTCTATGCTTGGATATTCAACTAGAAGGATTCAATATGATACTTGCATCTGAATTTTTGATTCTTATTTATATAATCCATTATAAGGTTATGAACACTACAATTCCTGATATAAAAGAAACCCCTTCTAGGTATATTGATAAAGGAATTACTACCTTGTTTTTGGCTAACAGAGCTTATGCACATGTTATAGTTCTTAGAACTATAATGAAGGATAAGGTTAAATTACTTAAAAAATAGATTTTAGAAAAGGTAGTCAAACATTTTAATCGATAACTTATGGAGATGTCAAAATTTGATTTGCTCCACAAAGAAGTGTGAGGTTAAATTTTGAAAAAGAAAGATCTTAAAGATCCAAAACCAAGAAAACACTCTACTTCTTCTATTCCACTCGTAGAGTTCGATGGAATTAGAAGGACAAGGAAACAAGTTAGTCAACTGTAATATAAAGTTGACTTTGCTCCCTTTACTTCTACTTCTATGGTTAATAAACCACTAGATCATACTCTAACACCTAAATCTCCCTCTTTATCTGATATGGGTTATCATGATAAAGATAAGAGTATATTCTTACAACCTATAATGAGGTTGAAGAAATAGCTAGAGAGTTATTTACTCTCATGAAAATGTGTTAAAAAGAAAATAGTTTTTTATGACCTTCACTGCTATTCAGCAAGAGCAATGGTCTAGAAATCATAAAAAAATATATTGCCAAAATGGGTGCTGTTGATATTTTTACCCTATTGGGCTGTGATTAATTACAAACAAAATAATTATATATTATAACTAATAACAATAAATCAAGATAAACAAAACACATAAAAAATTACTATTACCTTTATATATAATTATTATTTGTAAATAAAAAATAATAAAATTATAAGATACAATTTTAATTTCACTTATCTCTTCATTTTATTTTTTCTTTTATCTCTTTACAATTTATGCTCATAAGTTTCCAACGCCTCCTCTCCACCTCCTCCGTAATTATTCCTCCAATGTGCCCTTCAACTCCAAATCAAACCCCAGCAACCATCCGCATAATAAAAAATACATACTTTGAGAAGATGATGGATGTCTTATGCTTCTTCATCAGCCCACTTGTTACTTCTCATCTCTCTTTCGGCTTCCGCTAGTTTACCTTGTACATATTACAATTTCTATCAGTCTTCCCGTCACATTTTTTTTTTTCCTTTTTTATATGCCTTTTTGGGTCATCGCTACTTTTGAAATTTAAACAATCTATGACACTTGCATTTTTAATTCAATGGGGTAGTGTACGCTTTTTTAAAAAAAAAAAAAGAAAAAAAACCTCTATTGCCTCTCTCTCTCTCTCTCTCTCTCTCTCTCTCTCTCACTCATAGCTTTCTTTACTTTCTCTCCCTTCATTCTTTGCTTTTTCTTAACAAAAGGGAGAAGAGAAAGAAAATTAAAAGAAAAAGAAGCATACCCTTGTAACAATGATAAAGAAGAGAATTGCAACGATTTGTCAAAAAAAATTTTGAATTTTGATTCGGTGGGTTGGACGAATTTAATTTGGATTGACCTTGTCCTTCTTGGGCTGAAGGTTCAAGGTGATGAAGCAAAGAGTTACTTTAGTATGTCATATGTGAATTTTATTTCCAATAATAGATGTATACCCTTATATTTTTGTAATTTTTAATAAATTGGTATATATTTTATAATTAATTCTTATTTTATTACATCATATTTGAATATTATTTCAAATAAAATTCACATATATTTACTCAAAAAAAGATATTATTTAGTAATTTTCATCTTTATTAAGAGTTCATTTAGTATGAATTATATATATATATATATATAAAAGGAAAGAGCGTGTGTGTAACTATATATAAATTTTATATTTAAAAAAATAAAAATTTTAAAAAGATAAATATATAAATTTTTAATTATTAAAATTATTTTTTTCTTATTTTATTTTTATATTTTTTATTATATGTATTAATTATTTTTTAATATAATTAATGATATAATTTTTATTTATTATTTTTTATAAATATCATAAATTAATTAAAAAAATTTAAATTTAAAAATAAAATAAATTAAAAATTAATTATAAAAAATATAAAATATTTTTTTAAAATTATTATATACTTTAAATAAAAAATATTTAAAAAATTTATAATAAACTAATATATAAATATATATTTCAATTAAAATTTAAATTTTTATACGATTTTAATATTTTTTTATTGTATTTAAATTTAATATTATTTAATTTTAAATATATATAAAATTATTAATTTTTAAATATTAAATTATTTTTTAAAAAATTATTAAAATAAAACATCAACCTTAAATTGAGTTAGAGGAGGACGACTTGTATGCGAATGCGCCGTAGCTTTTTTTTATGTTAAAAAAAAAAAAAATTTTACTAAAAAGTCTTATCAATATCAAGAGGTTATTCAATTCCGTCCTGTTTTTCTCGCGTACAATTTTCATGCACACAACTCCCAACGTATCCTCGGTTAGTTTGGGCCCAGGCAAAAGATATAAGGCTTAAATTGGGTCAAACTAGCTTGTGGCTAGTCTGATCTAGAGCCCAAAAGATGCAAATCCAGATCTGATTCTGGACTTGAAAGAGTTCGGGCTGGCTCGAGGCTGGCCTGTTTTTCCATTTCGCCCACTTCTTACTTTTTGAATCCCTTAAGGGTACGGAGGATACAACTGAAGTCATAGTTTTGTTCTGTCTTGGATGGAATCCTCAATCCAATAACTGTATCTCACATCTCATGTTCTCATCTAATCTACTTACATTTTCGTGTGTGACTTTTTGATTTGTCCAATGTGCGTGTACCTCAAGCCTGATAATTAACTCAAAAAAATTAACATTTGATGTGCATTTAAGGTATACTGCGGCTAAAAGACTATAAATTCACTAATTTACATTCATTTTGTTGCAATCTTTGTCCTAATTTCTGGAGAGAATGTCTCCTCATATTTGTTCCATGTCCGTTGCCTTTCTGATTCCGTGTTTCATTGTCCTAATACCGATGGCAAAGGAGCTTGTAGGGTTAACTAATGCCACAAAATTACGGGTTGGGACTATCACAAATTTTCAATGAAAAGTACAAAGAGATATCACTACTCCAGAAATTCTCCCCTGTAATTTAAGCACCCCATAAAATGAAGACTCTGAGGGATAGCTGAACACACAAAGCCAGTTGCATAAGGATCAATAAGATAAAAGTATATGAGAAAGAGAGCTTGGTCATGTCTCAAATCGCTTAGGGGTGCAAGAAGTGTTCGAACAGCCACGCCTTAAGCACAGCTACTGCATGATCTGGGAGTCCTCGCTAAGATCAATATACACATTGAAATATGGCTTGGTGTTCCATCACCCATAATTCCCTTCTTTTAAATTCAGCGATCACAAGAATTATGTTAAAAATAACATCATTTTGTATATAGGAAAGTATAGTCTCAAACAATTTGTAACAATTTCTTTTTAACTACTTGTCTGAATAGACATCATATCCATAACAATAACTTCAGTTGCAACTACTAACAATTCACACATTTATCCTTCCAATGAAAAACATAATTTTTTTGATCCAAACTTATTTTCATATATTGCTAACAGAAAAACAAATTGATACCCACACAACCTAAGAAAAGTCTAAACCAAAACCAAGGCACCTAGAATAACTAATATAATTGCTCAATAATTGATAATATGTAAAAAGATAATTTAGTGAAATGTATCAAAATTAGGAATTACATTCTAAAAATAAATAAATAAATAAATAAGTTAACAAAATAGTAGTACAAGTAGCAAGTTTGGAAAAAGATACACAAGTAAAAGCCATGAGCAATTGAACCAGCCAATATAGTTATAAATAATTGACCCCTCCAAATAGGTCTATGGTACAATGAGAGTCAAACTAAAATACTACAATCACCCACAAAAGCCAAACATTGGACAATCAAAAGTCAAAAAAGAAAAAATGTAGTGAATTGTCCAAAAAATGAAAGAAAAAAATATCGCAAAAAAATTGGTAGGGAGTTTAGTAAGAGGAAGAACATGAGCATAAATTAGAGGAATCAATAACTTGAATGGAGCACTTTGTTTTGCTTCCTAACAAGCACCTCTCTTTAACAAAATTTTGACATAAAATTAATTCTAATACATCAATCAACAAAGATTCCTAAACAAAAACATGCACATAGTATGACGGATCCATAATAGATATTTGACAAAACTCACTGATTATGTTGATGTTAATCTAGATTAGGAGTTAATCCATACTAGGAGTTTATCATGATAGAAGTTAGTCTAGTTAAGTCCAATTTGAATTTAATCAATTGTATAGATTTAGGTGTCTGTGATTATATAAAAACACGTTATCTATATTATTATGTATGTGTTTCTTAGTTATTATGTGACATTTTTATTAAATTAATAAAATCACAATATTCCTATAATTTTCTATTAGTGGTATTAGAACTATTATGTCCTATCAAAGGTATTAGATCTAGTTCAATTCGAGAGCCAGTGTTACCATGGGTATTTTTGATTTGAATCAAGAGAAAACATATAAATCTTGCCAAAATTATTACAAAAGTTGCTAAAGCCACCATAAAAGCTATTGAAGTTACATAAGTCACAAAAACCACTCCTTATCAAAGTTGGAGATTGTCGTTGACCACCATGCACCTTGGAAAAAATTTTAATGTCATTGATTTACAAAATTCTAAAGGTTTGCCACTATTTTCCACCACCAATTGTATTGTTGTCACTCATTGTTATTGCCCCAAACTTGACAATTTCTACTTATATGTCGCTACTTTACCTTGTTAACTCACCAACGTGTCATTATCTTGCTAGAAAGCTTGCTCTTCCTTATTGTTCTCCCAAAGTTAAGGGGTCTAATTGAAAATAAAAATAGTTTGAGGTCTAATTAAAAATAGCAAAAAATTAAGGGGTTATATTATAAATAACAAAATTTGGGGGGTAAATTAAAAATAACAAAAGTTTGGGGGCTAGATCCAAAAAAAAAAAGTCATCTTAGGGGGTTATAATGACATGATCCTTATTTCAATGCTCATCTTAGATGGGAAAAATTACAACTAATGGTGTGTGTAGATGAAAGTTTTATTCAATTATAACGAATTGCTAAATATTGTAAAGAATGAAGTTATAAAAATCACAGCAGATGCCATAGAAACACAAAGAGTTACTCATTAAGAGTTATTGCCCTAATGAAACAAATGAGAATTTATGAAGAACAACTAAATGATCAGGTGAAAGTTAAAAAGATCTTGTAGACACTCACATCACTGTATAAGTATATTGTGGTTGCTATAGAAGAAGCACATGATCTATCTTAGATATCAATTGATGTACTAATGGGCACATTGCAATCTCATGAAAAGCACATGAATGAGAAGTGCATTAAGAAGCCAATAAAGCAAGCACTTCAAAGTTAGGTTCATACCAAATGTAATTAGGGTGATTAAATAATGTAAAAGCAAGGTTCTTCTCATGGTAGTAATTACTACAACAATAAAGGTCAAAGAGGTTACTATAACAATTATGAAGATGATGATAATCAATATAATGACCAAAGAAGATTAGAAAAATCATACAAAGGTTGAGGTTGAGGAAGAGGCTGTGGTAGAGGAAGATACGACAAATCTTATATTGAGTATTACTCATGCCACAAGTATAGTTATTATGCTAGTGAGTATAAGTCTTATAAGTATAATCAAATAGCTTATTATGCACAAAAGATAGATTCAAGTGATGGGAATGAAGCACTTATGATGGTTACTATAACTACTGAAACACCAAACTACAATGTCTAGATCCTTGACATCGGGTATATCAATTATATGTGTAAAATGAAAGAGCACTTTGTTGATCTTGATAAGTCAATCCACTCCACATTAAGTTTATTGATGATAGTAGTGTTCCAGTCATGGGAGAGGGGTAAATGCTTATCAAGTTAAAGAATAAGGATCATAATTACATTTAAGATGTCTTTTATGTACTAAACATGAAGAGCAACTAATTAAGTTTGGTCCAATTGCTTGAAAAGGGGTATAATATACAATTATGTGATAACTATCTCTTAATTCTTGATGGAAGAGATATAGTTATTTTTAAATCCCTTTAACAAAGAATTAGACTTTTCAAGTTAATATTGCCACTAATGTTTATACTTGTCTCGGTGTTATTATCAAAAAAGAGTCTTGGTTATAGCATCTTTATTTTGGTCATCTGAATTTTCATAGTTTAAAGCTGCTTACACGAGGGAACATGGTAATATGCTTGTCTAAGATACATCATCCTAATCAGATTTATGAAGCATATATTCTCGCAAAACAAAGCAAACAACCCTTTGTGACAAGGAATTAGTATGTAAAATAATCACTCTAACTTATCCACTTTCATGTTTGTGGTTTGATGAGAGATTTATCACATGGTAACAATAGGTATTTTTTTACCTTTATTGATAATTTTACAAGAAAAACATGAGTTTACTACATACAAAGAAAGCTCAAGGTGTTTGATTATTTTAAGAAGTTTAAGGCCTATATTAAAAGACAAAGTGGGTATTATATTAAAATTTTGAGAATTGAAAAAGGTGGTGAGTGTATTTCTAATGAGTTCAAGGAGTATTATAAAGCACACAGGGAATAAAGCATGAAGTCACAATTCCCTATACCCCATAACATAATGGTTATGTTATTAATGGCTACAAATTCCACATAAGGGAATGAGATGCAAGGTGTAAGACACAAAATAGTGATGTTATACTAACAACATTAACAGATATCTTTACTAGTTCAAAAGACCAAATTCTAGTGAAGGGAGAAGTGAGTTATTATGGGAAAATTATGGAAATTATTAAATTAGATTAATAGAGTCAATTTGATGTTGTTTTGTTTAAATATGATTGGTTTGAGTTAGAGAATGATGACTATGGACTTGTATGGTTTAACTCTAACAAATTATGCTATTAAGGAGATCTTTTCATACTGGCATCTCAAGTTCGCCAAGTTTTCTTTGTGGAGGATCCAATTGAGAAAGACATTAATTATGTAATGCATAAGATTCCTAGAGAATTATTTTAGTTAGATGAAGAAGAAAGTGTAAGTATAGAAGATATATTTTGGGTGGAGGCAAATGTAGTACATTCAAATATGAGAGGTATTGGTAGTGTTGAGTAATCTAGCTTGATAAGAGAGGAAATGTCTAGTACCATAATTGACCTAGACACAAATGATCTAGCTTTTGAAAGAGGTTTAGAGCAATTGAACAACAATACAAATGATGATGCAACACTTTGGGAGTGGATGGATGTAAATAATTTGAAAAAATAGGTTAATAAGTTTTTTTATTTCTTTTTCTTATTCAGATCTTTAATACGTTAATAGTTATTGCTTTGAGGTTCTTCTTTTGTTGTAGCTGTATTACTAAATTGTGATTCATTCATTTATTTTGTGAAATATAATGTGCACATTATATGAATAGCATGTTAAAAGCATAATTGTTATTATTACTTTAATGTTTTTTTAATTTTTAATTCCTCATTATCCTTTGATAACCATTAGCCATGATAAACAAATTCACTCAAAGAAAGAAGGCTTTGTCTACTACTAGAGAGGTGGCAACCTCCTTTTCGAGTATTTTGAGATAACAAACATTAACAAAAGAGGCTCATGCACGAGAAGAGATGCATACCCTTTAGTCAAATATTATCAAATTGAGTTTTTATTTTAAGTAGTCAATCACAGTTAATTGAGACATCAAAAGAAAGAGATGCACAACTAGCAATGCATATAATTAATGCAAATAGGCAATAACCTCAAGTACACACAAATTTTGATAATCAACAATTGGGGACAACTTTTGATCAAATGAGAACACAACCTTCCATAGAAGTAAGATTGAGACAATAACCACAACAAGGAGCTATCTAAGGTAATTCAAAATGTATCTCATAGTTATTTAATTCATCGAAATCTTAATTATCAGATTGAATATTTAAATGTCTTCACTAATATTGTTTTAGTATATAGAAAGAAGAGGACTAACAACAATGAGAGCAATACATGCAAGATACGAAGACAAGAAAAAACCAATTTTCCTAAATGTCAAAAATCAACCAGTAAGCCCAGATGTAAAACATTATAAGTTTAACAATTTTCTTAGGACATTAGTTAGGAATGTCAAATTGGTACCATTATATATAAAGACTTGGCATATGCTAGGTTTTAAGAAAGAGAATGCTTTATGGAATCTCATGTAAGTAATGTATATTGGAAATTTTGTTCTTTATCTCTATGGAGATGTATTTTTTACAATCAACTTCTTTGAAATTTTAAATGATTATAAGATTAGCATATGATTTCTAATGAAGGCAAAAGGTGGTTTGGTTACTACAATTAAACAAAGTTGGAGGGCTTATAAGTGTATCTTGAAGAAACAACACTAAATAAGGTACAAGACTAATGGAGAGAGATTGAGAAATTGTCCACCTCATATACCTTTGGATCAATTTAGAAAATTGTTGCAATATTGAAATTCTGAAGAATCAATTGTTTAATATTATCCTTTTCTTCCTTATTTGTCAAATATGATTTTTGGGTTTATGTTAATATATTTTTCCTTCTTATTATTCCTTGATAATAATTACAAGTAGTGGCAAGAACCAATATTAACAATTGACAAAAGCAAATAAGAATGCACACTATAGGAAAAAAGAGTTTAGTTAGGATTTGAGAACAATCGGTATATAAATCACAAAAACACCACTAATATATTTAGGTTTTATGTATGTTGCATTAACCTTATGATCCATATCTAACCATGCTTTGGTACATTTTTACAATATGGTGTTAGTATTTCATTTAAATTTGTTTTGTTACATTTCATTGTTTGCATTTGCATCAAAAAGCTAAGGATCCTAGTAAAAACTCCCCATCCCAACTTGAAATATTTAAGGCTACTCGTAAAAGAAGAGCTAACCGAGAATATAAGCTATAAGATCAAACATTTAAGCAAATTGTAAGCAATTCCTTTTTTTACCCTCTTTTTTTTGGTACATGACCTAAGGTTTAGTTCTATTTTTTCACTTTTAACTTGACATGCTTTGGATCTAGAATTGGATTGAGGAGCTTCAAACTTTATGGGAAGGAACAAATAGCCATAGTCATCAAATGCCTTCTTACTATGATTGTAGGGGAAGAGCATTCTGGGAGGGTGAGGTTCTGTGGTAGAGGTGTGAACCGCACTTGTTTGAAAGACAAGTTTCAAGGTATTTGATGTGTGAATTATTTTGTACATTTTTTTGTCACAATTTTAGTGTTCTTCCTAGTTTTTAATTTAATTAGTCTTAATGTTTTGGGGTTTAATTGCATTTATCAAGTATTTGTTATTTTGTTATTGAAGAATTGGGTTTCAAATGGGTTTAAAAAGAAAAGGATTTGGACTAAAATGTATCTCATGTTTCAGTAAGAATTCCTATTATGTTAGCTTAGACACTATTTGGTTTTTAGGCCATAATTAGAGTTAAAGACCTAAAATTGGGGTGTTCTTTAGCTTTTTAGAAATCTAAGGCATAGGGCTATAACTCTCATGAAGGGCCAACTCGAAATTTTATTATTTAGATAGCCAAAAATTATTGGAAGTTAGTGGTGAAGAATCAAGAAAATGAAGTCTAAAATATAGAACAAAAGGCGTGGACCAATCGTAAAACCATTAGAGAATCGATTTGCTACTAAAAGGTTAGATTGGCACTAGTCCGTGGCTGGTTGGTGAACCAATTTGATACTAGATGTGTAATTTTGCAAAAATAACCAAACCAACATTGGTTTGCTATAATTTCTTGAATAGTATACAATATTTTTTGGGACATTTTAAGGGTATTTTGGTCATTTTGAGGGAGATCTATAAATATCATGATGACAAATGACTTAGGGGGAGAGAACAAAATAAAATGTATAGAATCAAAAAGCAACAAAAATGAGAAATGAAAGCGCAAGATTTTAAGATTGTTGGCCTTCTTACTTTCTTCTCATTTTCCTCAATATTTACTAATTTATTTTAGGACATGTTATGAATGTTTAGTTATTTATTCATGTGTTTTGATGAATATGAGTGGCTAGATCTTTTATTATATGGTAAAGATGTACATGAAATTCTATTAACATATAAATATTCTAGTTGTTTTGACAATTTTTTGTTAATTCTATTTGATACTTTTGATTTTCATTCATGTTAATAACTAACCATTACTTGCATGTTTAAGACATTAAACAATGGAGTAAAAGTGGAAGTTTAATACTAGTTCATAAGAGCATTAAACTTAAGTTGTATAGTTTAGAAATAGATACACATCTTTGTGATCATTGTTAAAAAATCCACAAATCTTAATGAATTTATGTTAATTTCTATAATCATAAAAGTAGATATAGGATTAATATGAGTATAGTTATTGAGTCTTGAAAGAGAACATCAAATACCTTAAGGAATTCAATCATTATTATTGAGAAGTTTTAATTATAATCAAGTATTAAGTTTGTTAATGATATTTAGTTGATGAAATCAAAGCTCCGAACCCCTTGTCTATTGATTTTTAGTTTATTTTAAAATTGACTTTTAGTTTGGTAGTTAGATAACCTTTTGTTCATTCGATTTATTTAAATAATGTAAACATTTGCATAATTTGGTAATTAAATTTCCTCCTCATAAGATTGATACTTGTACTCATGTTCACTTTATTATTTGAATGCACCATAAACTTATGGTAGATTTTAGGTTAATCAATGTTTTTTTATTCAAATATGACCTTTATTTTATTTATTCTTAAATTTTATGTAACTTTTTAAATTTTATTTATTCTTATAATTCATTTAAGTAGTTATTTATATATGATTTTTTTATTTAAATTTGACAATTTTTTAATTTAAATAATATGCCAAATTATGTAAATTACT
Source organism: Rhizophora apiculata (assembly GCA_037832385.1). Taxonomy (NCBI): domain Eukaryota; kingdom Viridiplantae; phylum Streptophyta; class Magnoliopsida; order Malpighiales; family Rhizophoraceae; genus Rhizophora; species Rhizophora apiculata. Next base: position 3,893,636 of record CM075435.1, on the reverse strand, counting down.
TAAAATTTTAAATTAGAAGTGTCTATGTGATGACCTTCCGGGTATCACAAATTAAAATAGATGATATTTGATTTAAAAAAGATAGATTTAACTAATTATATTGTTTATTCTAACATTATTCAAGTTCAAATTCCTTTTATATTATTAGAGCAATTTCAAGAGTAGGTTTGTCAACATTTATGAAAAGTAAAAAAATTGTGACTTTATAATACAAAATTTAGATTTTAGTAACTATTTAAATCAAATTAAATGTTATTCAAATTTATAATCTTTTATTATAATTTTTACAATTTTAATAAATGGTAAATTCACCAAAAAGTGAAATAGATATTATTTGAATAAAAAATGATTGAATTGAGTAACTACATTTTCTAATCTAACCTTTAGTCAAATTTAAAGTCATTTTACATAATTTGTGCAACTTAAGTATTAGATTTTCCAATATTCATGAAAATATAAAAAATAATATTTTTGAATACAAAATTCAACATTTTAGTAATTATATAAATCAATTCAAATATTATTCAAATTTTAAATCTTTTATTATAATTTCTACAATTTTACTAAAAGGTTAGTCCAAATTCACCAAAAAATAAAATTGATAAGATTTGAATAAAAAAAAAATATGATTTAAGTAATTATAATTTTTCATGCTAACAATTATTCAAATTTAAATTCTTTCTATATTATTTATGCAATATAAGTAATAGTTTACTTAACATTAAAAAAAAGTTAAAAAAAACAACATTTTTTTTAATAAAAATTGATATATTTTAGTAACTATTTAAATTAAATTAAATATTATTCAAAAGTGCAAATTTTTATTATAATTAATACAATTTTTCTAAAAAGTTATACTAAATTTACTGAAAAATAAAATTGATTCTATTTGAATAAAAAATTACTAATTTGAGTAATTTATTTTCTATTACAATGGTTATTTAAATTTAATTTTTTTTATATAATTTATATAATTTCTATATTAGGTTACTCAACTTGCAAGGAAAGACAAAAAGAGTAAAATTTTTGAATGCAAAATTCAAAATTTTAGAAATTACATAAATTAATTCAATTTTTATTCAAATTTAAAGTTTTTTATTATAATTTTTATAATTTTAGAAAAATGTTACTCAAAATTCACTAAAAAATAAAATAAATTATATTTAAATAAAAAAAACTAATTTAAGTAATTATATTTTTTATTTTAACTATTATTCAATTTAAATTATTTATTTATTATTTATACAATTTAAATAACAAATTAATCAACATTCAAGAAAAAAAAAAACAATATTTTTGGATACAAAAATGCAAATTTTAGTAATTATTTAAATCAAATTAAATATTATTCAAATTTACAATTTCTTTATAATAATTTTTGCAATTTTCAATAAAAGGTAACTCTAATTTTCCCAAAAATAAATATAAAACCTATTTAAATAAAAAAAATGATTTATTTGAGTAATTTATTTTTTATTTAAATTATTATTTAAATTTATCATCTTTTTACGTAATTTATGAAATTTAAGTATTATGTTACTTAATATTCATGAAAATGTTGAAAATAACAATTTTGAATACAAAAATCAAGAATTTAGTAATTATATAAATATGTTCAAATGTTATTCAAAATTAAATTCTTTTACTATAATTTCTACAATTTCAATAAATGGTTATTCCAAATTCACTAAAAACTAAAATAAATCATATTTGAATAAAAAATTAATTGATTGAAATAATTGTATTTTTTATTCTAATTATTATTAAAATTTAAATTCTTTTTATATTATTTATATAATTTAAGAAATATGTTAGTCAACATTCAAGTAAAGTAAAAAACAAAATTTTTGAATACAAAACCCCATATTATTTATTTTATACTAATTTTTCTCCTATCACTTCTCTTCATTTATAAGTTCATTCAAAAAGACTAATTTTTTATTTATCATATAGTATAATAGGTAAAAAAAATTATCATTTATTATTTATTTTTAATATATTAGTTTTATTAAAATATATATATAATTTTTTTGTTTTTATATTCATTTTTATTTTATTATTAAGTTTTAATTGTATGTTGACTTTCTAATTTATAATAGACAAAAAAAATTATTATTTAATATATATATTTTATATTTTAATTTGTATGAAAAATTTACATATATATTATTCATATTACATATATTTATATCATTTATAAGATGTATATACAAAAATATGTGTGTGTATGTGTGTGTGTATAATTTTTAAAATATGTGGATGAGGCCAAAAACATCCTCATCTAGGTCATGATTCTAAAAGGGATCATATGATGATGACGAGTTGGACTTAGCTTCATCCATGGCTTGTTGAGCTTATCGGAGAATATCTATCAATATAGTCATATATTCCTGCTTGGTTTTGGCTCTTGCTAGGAGGGCACTTGTATGTGTCTTTTGTTGGAGGAATTAAGAGATGCTTGTTTTAATGGTGTTGGACTACTGGGGATTTGTAGAAAACCACTATAAGACATCATGCTTGTGAGCTTTTTGCTCTTGAATAGCAGAAAATTGGAGTTCCCATACACAAATCCAAGGTAGCTTGAAAATATAACAAAATTGTAATAATTGAGGAAAAGAAGCATGGGTAATTTAGGGCTAGAATTTTGATTGGATGATATTGAAACCTTCCTAAATTGAGTTTATAAAGATTTCAGATGTTGGACCAAACTAGTTCCCATAATGGTTAAAGTAGAGAGAAAAGGTAATGGTGGCTTTGTTTTCCTATAAAGACATCAAGGAATCCTTATGGGATTGATTTTGGTAATAGAAAGCATTAAACCATTCTTGTTTGTAATCCTAGTAGTTGAATTTGGGAAGGAAACTTAAGGACATAGTGATGTAGGCTTGAAATTTTTGATAGTGGTTTAGTAATTCATGCCAATTTGAGGGTTGAAGGACTTGAATAATTTGAACAGTTGAGTGGATAATTTGGCTTGGATCGTTGGGTGGTAATGGTGCTTGATTTTGATTGATTCAATTTTGATTAGTATAGTTTTATAGAATGATCTAGAATCCTAAGGCTTGTAAAACTAGTTTGAAGAAAACATTTTGTTGGCACCAACCTAAGGGTTGGTGTCAAAGAATTCTCTTTCAATCAACTCAATGTTTTGAAAAGAGAGCTTGATAATATAAGGCAAAACTTTTTTTGAAATTGCATGAAAATTGCTTGGGAAAATAGTTTATATAGGGTATCTAAAACAACCACCTCTTTGCCTTTTGAAATTGATTTGGAGAGAGGGGCTAGTGAGACTGTAACCACCTCATTTAAGAGAGGGGTAAGTGATACCTTAACTACCTCTTTGGTTGTTACTTGATTGGTGTTCTTATTGGAAGAAACACTAGTGCTTACTTTAGGCTTAATATACTTTGAAGAAGTAGGCTTTAATGATAGTGGATAGTTTGGTAGAGAGGCTAACTAGGTTTTAAGTGTTTGATGAGCTTATGGTGGTAAGCTCAAAAGGGTTGCTTTAGTTTTAGGATTGATATTTGAATGGGAGGATGAATGGTGGGAGCTTGAAGAGTTTGAAGGATTTTCTTGGGCTAATGTTCTTTTTTGAAGATTGGAGCCCATATTTTGAGTGGCTTGATAAAAGATTTGGAAGCAGCCTTAGTGGACTTTTTTGAGTCATTGTGGTGGTAAAAAACCTTGTAAGAATTCTTTTGTAAGAAAATCAAACAAAGAATTTGATCTACCTTTCACAAACTCAATGTCAAAGTTAAAAATGCTTAAAATTGCTTGCCAACGAGCAAAACTTTGTTTTGATGTAAGGTTTTGAGTATCTTTTTGCAAAACATATTTTATAACTTGACAATCAATACTGAATAAAAATTTTTGATTGAACAAATCATTTTGAAATTTAAAGATGCACAAAAAAATTGCCAAAATTTCTTTTTTGATTGTAGAATACCATTACTGACAGTCATTCCAGTATTTGGACGTAAAATGAACAAGTTATTCTTGTTTACTATTGATTTGCTTAAGGATCCCACCATAACCTATTTTTGATGCATCTATCTCAACTATCTTAGGTAGTTTTGGATACAAATGTGCAAACAAGGAAGTTCCTTTACTTGCTGCTTAATGGCTTGAACTATGGCTGTATGCTTAGGAGTAGATTGCAAAATGGATGTTTTACAAACCAACAAAGAAGCTATATTAAGTTTGAAGGCTCATAGTTTATTCTATGCAAGTGTAGTTGCAGATGCCAATATGAAAGGAATTAAACCATAATTTCTACTAAGACTTGTCTACAATGTATAAATAGGCAATCCCATTAGGTTGGGCATAGATCGTTACCTGATTTTCTCCTGTCATTAACCAACTTGGACAAAGAGTGTTATCAGAACACTAGCTTCACATTGTGTCTGTGTTGGGATGGGGGTGGAATCTTCAGGAAAGTATCAAATGATTTAGGAAGTGTGATTAAGGAGGTTACTCACATCGTTGACTGGGTGCTGGCTAGCATTTTTGCTGTTGTATATCTATATGCTTGGTTTTTTTTTTATAATAGAGCACATTTTTCGTATTTGCACTGCAATGTATGGATCTGGTCTAAACTATAATTCTGGGTATGGCTCTGGAATGTATGGTTCTTCATATGGTGGATTTGGAGGGTCTTATGGTAGTGGACTGTATGGGAACAACATGTATAGAGGAGGTTATGGTGGGTTATATGGAGGTGGCATGTATGGCGGTGGGATGTATAATGGTGGCTTTGGTGGTCCAATGGGTGGTTATGGAATGGGCATGGGTCCTTTTGGCGAGCAAGATCCAAATAATCCTTATGGTGGTCCACTGTCTCCTCCTGGCTTTTGGATTTCTTTCCTCAGTGTGGTGAGGAAATCATCATTGTTTTTTTCTTTCTAGCTTAATCTTTTTTCATTTCATTTTTATTTTCTGACTATATCACCTAAGTAATTACTAGAACCTGCTCCTAAAAGTAGCAGTTTCTTTTACTTCTATTTTCTTGAATGCTAAGAATATTTCGAAGTGTTGTTCATAGTCATGTAGCCCATAAATAGTTCCTCAATTATCTTCATTCAGACTTCTGACGAGTGTTTTGATATCTTTCTTGGATGTTTTGTCTCAGTTGCTCAGTATTTTTAACTAGTGAAATTCTGTCATCATATGGCACATGCCTTTCCTTGGTCCTTTCAACTGTGCAATCAAGTCATAAGCTTGTAGAATCAAGTTGAAGTTTTAGTGGAATTGGAGTTGCTCGGTAGAGAGGCATGGCTGGAATGTTTGCTGCATTGCATATTTTCTTGACTTGCCTTAGCGAGAGATTATCTTGCCATGCTCTTAGATAGAGCACCGTGACCAGGTCTATTTACTCTCAAATTATATTAGATGAGGAGTAATTGTAAGGTCACAAAACAATCAAATAAAGATACCATATAATTTGAATATAATGAATGTTATTTAAATCATTAGCGTCATATATGTTTTCTTGGTGTAAATACTCTTTTCCACAATTTTGTAAACATCCTTAAAATAGTTTTGATGCTTTGGTTTCCTATTGGTGGCAGATGCAAGGAGTTGTGAGCTTTTTTGGTCGGATTTCAATTTTGATAGATCGGAGGAGCACGCAAGCATTCCACATGTTTATGTCTGCACTTCTACAGGTTTGGTTCCTAAAGATCATTACTTTCCACTTGTGAAACCTTGATGCAAATTTAGTGAGGCTGGAGGCTGAACATCGTGTATCAAATAATAACTCATAAAACTACTGCCTGCAGCTTTTTGATCGCACAGGTTTATTGTATGGAGAGTTGGCTAGATTCGTTCTGAGACTGCTGGGAATCAAAACAAAGCCCAGGAAGCTTCGGGACCTAGACCTGATGGACTTCCTGCTCCCCACAATCCCCGTGGGAATGAGAATTTCATTGAGGGTCCTAAGGCTGCTCCTAGTGGTGCATGGGATAATATATGGGGAAGCAATACAAGCAGTTAAGGCTGCCAATGTCCATTCCAGGGGTCATTTTTCCCCTCACACACAAATCCAGAATTGAGAGCTATGTGATAGGAGGTGAATGGAGTGCTACTCTCTTTTCTCTAGGTTGCGCTTGCTGCATGCTGAAGTTTGTTCGGTTGCTTGAAATAAAAACTCCTTTGTTCCTCTCTCATTTGTTCTGGGCAGCGTGGTCTGTAACCTGGTTGTGCAAAAACGCTTCCTGCCCATGGTGATTTTGTTAAGAAAGGACCCTATGCCGTGAAAGGGAGAGATAAAGTAAGAGCGTGCAATAGGAACAGGAGACGGTACCATGATTGTAATTTGTGTTGGCATAAATGTAACTTCAATGTGGATTTACCATATTATCGCTCCAAGTTCAAGTACTGTGTATGATTTGGAACAAACGCATAATGTGAGAAGGAACGGATCTTACAGACTAATGTCACGGGCATATGGATTTATTCCGTGCTACCCGTGCAGCCTTGAGAAAATTTCCCAAGTAGCCTTCTCACACTCAACTTATAAGAACCTTTTTAGAGATTAATTTTAAAAATATATTTCACTTGAATAGTGAGTGTGTACAAATAAGGGGTATGAGGTCCCCTTTTATACAAGTTTTGGATAAGTTACAACCGTTAGATCCCCCTCGATCTAATGGTAGATATTACATTCTTTCAACTTCCCACTTACCTACATTTATTACATTACTTATTTCTAATGTATTTCCCTTTTCTAGGAAATGTCTACATTCAACATATTGTCCTTCTCTAGGAGATATCTAAATTCAATATATTGTCCATCCCTAGGTAAGGACCCGTGACATTCTCCCCCACCTAATCAGGCGACGCCCTTGTCGCTTCTTCAGCGTGGTAGGTGTCAATCTCCTTCTTGAACTACCAAAGTAATTCGGCAAGTTCCCAACTGGCTTCACTTTCCGGAAGGCCCCTCCATCGGATAAAGTATTCACGGCTCAGCGTGCAATATCGCTTTTGTATAACCCGATCTGCCACTATGGATTCAACTTCTCGGTCATATGAAGTTTTTGCTCCAAGTGGTGCTCGCATTGACTCCCCTCGATCTGGATCTTCCTTATCTTCATGGTAAGGTTTAAACATACTCACATGGAAAATAGGATGTACCTTTAACTTTGGTGGCAGCTCCAGTTTGTATGCGACCTTCCCGACCCGTTGTATCACTCGAAATGGCCCTTCGTAGCGACGAATTAGACCCTTGTGCACATCCTTGTACCGAAGAATGGCATGTAGCTTGGCTAACACCAAGTCCCCGACTTGGAACTCCACATGTCGTCGCTTTTTGTCAGCCCACTTCTTCATGCGTTTGGAGGCTTTACGAAGACACGCCCTTGCCAAGTCTACTTGCTCCTGCCAATCCTTGGCAAACTTGTATGCAGGTGGGCTATTCCCTTGATAGCCCGATGCAACTGCACTTGGAGTTTGTGGTTGTTGGCCATTCACGATCTCAAATGGACTTTGGTCAATAGACTCACTCCACTGCAGGTTGAAGGAGAATTGGGCTACGTCGATCAACTTTGCCCAATTTGTTTGCATTGTGCTCACGTAGTGTCGAAGATAAATTTCCAAAAGTGCATTGACCCGCTCGGTTTGACCATCAGTTTGGGGGTGTAAGTTTGTAGAGAGATTTAACTCCAACCCTAGCAGTTTGAACAATTCAAACCAGAAATGCCCTGTGAATCGAGGATCACGATTGCTCACAATTGTTTGGGGGACTCCCCAGTACTTTACCACATGCTTCATGAATAACTTAGCTGCCTCCTCCGCTGGGCAATCCTTTGTTGCTGGTACAAATGTTGCATACTTGGAGAATCAATCCACCACGACCATGAGAGTCCAACATCCTTTGGATTTAGGCAGGTTTACTATGAAGTCCATGGAAACACTCTCCCATGGATTAGTTGGGATGGAAAGTAGCTCTAGCAATCTTGGCGATGAACGTTGTTCGATCTTGTTTTGTTGGCAAACAAGACAAGTTTTTACAAAGGCTTCAACATCATCTCGCATTTGAGGCAAGTAGTATTGATCTTCGACAAAGGCTAAGGTGCGGTGGATCCTTGGATGACCCACCCACTTCAAATCATGGCACTCATGTAACACTTCTTTCCTCAACTTTCCATCGAGTGGCACATATAGTCGTCACCCTTTTGTGTATAAAAGATCATCCTGGCACCAAAACTGTCGGGTCTTGCCGTCTTGTGCATTTCCAATGAGGGCTTGAGCCTTCTAATCATGTTTGAGCCCCTCCCTGATGCGGTCGATCCATGGACAGTTAGGTCAACTCACTATGTTTGCCAACTCCATCTTCCGGCTAAGAGCATCAGCTACGGAGTTAGCCTTCCTTAGCTTGTACTCCATCACATAGTCAAACACTGCTAGGAAATCTTGCCATCGAGCTTGCTTAGGACTCAGCTTCTTCTGGGTCTGAAAATAACTTGTGGCCACGTTGTCCGTCCTTACAACGAACTTTGACCCCAGGAGATAATGCCTCCACGTCCTTAGGCAATGTACCACTGCAGTCATCTCCTTCTCTTGAACAATATACCGTCGTTCAGTATCGTTCAACTTCCGCAACTCATATGCCACTGGGTGTCCTTCCTGCATAAGAATACCACCAATAGCAAAATTTGATGCGTCAGTTTCTAATTCAAAAGGCTTGGTGTGATCGGGCAACACCAGCATCGGCTCCTCGGTTATGGCTTGCTTCAACCGATCAAACACCTTTTGGCATGGATCCGTCCATTCCCATGTTTACTCCTTCTTCAGCATGTCCGTGAGTGGCACGGTGATATTTGAATAGTTCCGAATGAAACGCCGGTAGTAGTTGGTGAGACCAAGGAATGATCTCAACTCCGTCACTTTCGTCGGTGGCTCCCATTCAACAATGGCTCGGATCTTTGCCGCTTCCATTTGTACTTGTCCTCCCCCGACAATGTGCCCCAAAAATGGTACCTCTTTTTGGGTAAAGGCACACTTCTCGCGCTTGATGTACAGATCATTCTCGCGCAGGACTTGGAAAACCTGTTTAAGGTGCTCAATGTACTCCTCGAGCGTCTGGCTGTACACCATAATATCGTCAAGGTAAACCACTACAAATCGATCTAGGAAAGGGTGTAATACCTTATTCATAAGAGTACAGAATGTGGCCGGAGCATTAGTTAGGCCGAATGGCATGACGAGGAACTCGTACGAACCATAACGAGTCACACAGGTTGTCTTTAGCTCATCCCCTTCAGCAATCCGAACTTGATAGTAACCCGAACGTAGATCAAGCTTGGTGAACCACTGTGCACCTCTAAGCTGATCGAAGAGATCTGCAATGAATGGAATCAGGTACTTGTTCTTGATGGTTAATTTGTTCAATGCCCGGTAATCTATGCACATCCGGAGTGACCAATCATGCTTCTTCTGGAAGAGGACAGGTGCACTGAACGGAGCCTTAAATGGTCGAATGTACCCCGCATTGAGCAGCTCCTTCAACTGTTTCCTTAATTCTTCCAATTCGGGGGGCGCCATGCGATATGGGGCCATGGCAGGTAGTCGAGCATCAGGTACCAGCTCGATCTGGTGATCCACTTGTCTACGAGGTGGAAGCTTTTTGGGCAACTCAGGAGGCATCACATCCTTGAACAAATCAAGGACTTAGCTCACTTCTGTTGGGACTTCACTCCCTTCGCTTTTGTTGTCCTCGGTTTTCAAGGTTGCTAGGATGGTCACCTCACCCTTCTTTGCTCCCTTGTTGAGTTGCATTGCCGAAATCATCTTCCGATCATGGTCTAACTTACGATGAACCGGAATCACGCACTGGCACCGTTTGTCCAGCACACAAAGACACTCAACAAAGGGCAATATTACCGCATGGATCCTGTCCAGAAATTTCAACCCAATGACAAAGTCATAATCATCAAGAGGAATTACCTCGAGGGTCTTCTGGCTTCTCCATTGCCTAATCTGTAACTCCACATCCCTAGCGACCCCAACGGCAGGGACTTCCTGGGAGTTGACAGTCTTAAGCCACTCGGCTCCTTTCTCAACCTGAAGGTTAAGTCTCTTAGCAACTTCTTCCGATATGAAGAGATTGGACGCCCCAATATCCACGAGCGCACTCATCGTGGTTTCTCCGATCTTCACATTTGCAAACATAAGTCCCCTTGGCTCCTTCGCCTTCTTAGACTTGATTGAACTGAGGATCTGCAGCAAACCTAATCGTGCCTCCTCTTCTGGTTCATCTTCTTTGCAGAGGGCAGCCAACTTGCCTTGTTTAGGTAACCTCACGCCATATGTAGACCATCACAAAAGTAACACTTGTAAGTATGTACCTTCTTGTGACCTCCGCTGTTGGACTCTGCATGAGTCTTGGAAGGACTAGCCTGCGATCTACCACCATTTGGGCGATTGAATCTGCCCCGATCTCCCCCACCATTGGCCTTATCCTTTGGATGGGAGTCTGATTGGGAGGTGGAAGGTGTCCTGTACTCCACAAGAGATTCGGCCACCGTAATTGCTGTTGTAAGGTCTCCCACTTGGAACCGCTTCAGCTCCTGTTTGGTCCACGGCTTGAGACCACTCATGAACTGGTGGAACACCTCTGTCTCATTCATTGAAGGGATTTGGAGCAGTAACTCCAAAAATCGCTTCACATAATCACGTACTGTACCTTTCTGCGTAAAGTGTTTTAGCTCGTCGCGAGCTTCTTCCTCCGCATATGCGGGATAGTAGTTCCGTTGGAACTCCTTAACAAACCTATCCCAAGTTGTGATAGGATTTTCACACTTACCGTCCGACCAATGATGCCACCATAACAAAGCATTATCAGCTAAATACATAGATGCAGTATTTACCCGTAATTGGCTGTCGTTGATTCCCATGGCTTGGAACTAACGTTCCATATACCATAGAAAGTTGTCCACATCCTTGGCCACCCAAGATCCCTTGAACTCCTTTGGCTTGGGTGCGTCAGTACGTGGTGCTTGCACGGTGATCACCCCGTTCACACGTGCCGCCTTTGATTCTGTGAGCTTTCCCTTAAGCTCCGCAATCTCCGCGCGCATAGCCGCCATCATGGTCTTCAAGGACTCATCCCGCTGATAGAGTTCTGCCCTTAAGGTCCCCAGCAACTCTCCTCGAAGTTCTCCCATGCCGACTTTGAGCTCCTGCATCTCGGCCACAAGCTCCTCTCATTCGGCATTTACACCTTTGACAGACTGGGTCAGGTCATCAACCGAACCTTGGACATCAGTGACGAACGATTCAATCTTCGTCATACGATGTGCCAGGTCCCTTACTGGATCTCTCGAACTCGAAACAACACGATTCTTCTTTCCCTTGGCAGCACCTTTATCGGCCTTCCTCCCACGATCATCGTGGTCTTTACCCATGATGAGCATCTCATTAGAACGTGGGTATGCTATAGTGCTTGGAATGAACTAACTCTGATACCAACTGTCACGGGTGTATAGATTTATCCCGTGCTACCCGTGCAGCCTTGAGAAAACTTTCTAAGTAGCCTTCTCACACTCAACTCATAAGAATCTTTTTGGAGATTAACTTTAGAAGTATATTTCACTTGAATAGTGAGTGTGTACAAATGAGGAGTAAGAAGTTCCCTCTTATACAAGTTTTAGACAAACTACAACCATTAGATCCCCCTTAATCTAATGGTAGATATTACATCTCTTCAACTTTCTACCTACCTACATTTATTAAATTGCTTATTTTCAATATATTTCCCTTTTTTAAGAAATGTTTATTGTCCTCTCTAATAAATGTTTAGATTTAATGTATTGTCTATTCATAAGTAAGTGCTCATGACACTAACATGTCATCCGCTATTCTCATTTCAAAATTTGCTGACAAAGGTTGTTCAACAACTTCTCAAAAAAAAACCTTTTCCAATTTCACTAACCAAGAATTGTAAAGAGAATTTGTCCGCCTTATACCGAAACCAAGAGGCAAAAAGAAGCAAGCTTATCCACCTGAATTCCAAGTTATCCTAATGAGGTCCTTTGCCATAATAGCTCCCTGTAACAATGTCACGTCAAGGAAGAATCTTATCAAGTAGCCGACTTCTTTCTCACCTTATCCGACATTCTATAAGTGCAAAACGTTACAAGTGAGAAATGCACGACTGATAACTATTATAACAATGGCTCTTGCAATTCAAGGCATTGTCTGTGGATGGACTCTTCAGACCTATACATTATGCCATGAATTTGGGTCCTATGTTCAACCAAAACGACGTTACGCCTCGGAGTACTAGAAATATTATGGGCTCGAATGTCTCTGTCCTTCAGCCTTAATAGTTCCAGCAATTTCACTGTTCAGAAACGTCGGGAGGAAGAAACATGAGAGAGAAGATTATTGGTATCATGCTTCCTCGACATTCAAATTACAGAAAGGGAGGGAAATTATAGAGAAGAACACGAGGACGTTAATTTAAGTAACGGCGTCAGTCGCCATTGAACCAGATAACAATCCTAGCCATCCACGCGCACAGATCCGTCTAGTGAAAACGGAAAACTTAAAATGGACCGCGTGCGTAACAGAATTTCAAGACCCAACACAGAAGGAAACAGGCATTCGAGCCTATGAGATAATGTGTTAGAAATAGGAATCTTTCAATCCAATGGTTTCCTGTTACTCTCTGGCAAGGAAACAGAGTCCAAGCATACGCATATCCGGAGTAGCAAAAATCAAATGAATCCGATCCTACGTGTGTCGTGGGAGCAAAAACTATATAATGCAAAGAGACTCCCCAAACAGCACCACCCACATCTGCACTATCAGAGTGTCCATTCTTGAATTCTCGAGTGTTTACGCTGTTATTATTCATCTCTTTCTCCCGAACCCTAATTTCTTTTCTTGAATTCAAGATCTTTTTACAAAAAAATTCACGTTAAATCCCACCAATTTTCCCTCCGAAAGCCACACTCTCAACATCCCAGGGTATTTTTTTTTTTTATTCCTGTGGGTCTGCTTTGCCCAGATTAGTTTGAAGATGAAGATGATGGTGGAATACTTGTTGCGGAGAAACGGAAGCGTCGATGGTGCCTTACAGATGGTCGATTCCGCCATCACTTTCGCTGCCAAGCAACACCCGCGCGACTTCTTGAAGGTTAGGAGTCAGATTAAAAAGAAGCTGAACAACGCACTGCTGTTCGTTGGTTCTGATGGTAGCTCAAATGGCGATGATTCCATGACCGATGCAACTGATAGCCTCGACATCAGCATGGCCGATGCTGCTACGACTTGTGAGAGTTGCAACATGGCAGCAGACGAGAACGGCGAGGTTTCTTCTTTTAGGATACAGCAAGACAAGAATACTGTGGTCGAGTCTAATGGGGACGTTAAGAAGAAGGGGCCACTTGTTATTAGGTTTAAGGTGCCTGCTGCAATGAAGAAAGAACGATTAGTGTCCCAGAACAATGAGGTTTCCTCTTGGACGATACAACAAGACAAGAATGCCGCTGTCGAGCCTAATGGGATGGTAAGAAGAAGGGGCCACTTGTTGTTAGGTTTAAGTTGCCTGCTGCAATGAAGAAAGAACAATTAGTGTCCCAGAACAATAAGGTTTCTTCTTGGACGATACAACAAGACAAGAATGGCGCTGTCGAGCCTAATGGGGATGATAAGAAGAAGGGGCCACTTGTTCGCTTCCTGCCTGGAAACCAAGGAGGTGCTGATGCTGTCTGGCATGAAGTCGCAGATTGTGAAGCAGAAAGCAAGCAAAAGAGAGAGAAGAAAAAGAAGCCGAAAGAGAACAATTGCGAAATATTGGTAGGATATTAAAAGATTGGGTTCAATTGGGAGTTAGTGTACGAGAGATGTAAGAACAATTGTACAGCTTGCGTCTCCTGCAGTAATGTACGTAAGTCACATTGACCAAATCATGTAAATATTTGAGTTTTTGCTTGTATTCTTTTGAGTTTGTTTTAGTGCAAAATTTGCTTGGTAAGCATGTTGACAACCTTGACATCAGATTAAAGAAAACATTGCGTTAATGATTTGATCATTGACTTATAATATGCGGCTACTTTGGTTGATAAAATTTATGCGATTTAAATAAACCCGTGAAAAATAAAAAAAGGATCTCTCAATAACTAGATCCTGTAGTAACTGGCACAAGAATTTTCGATTAGGAGTTGGGTTCCTTGCATCTTGCCTTAGCTAGTGAGTGGCTACCAACAGTTATCTGCAATCAATCTTAATGAAGAAATACTGAGTAAACATGCTGGGACTAGAAATTAACACAAGAAGTTCTTCGGAAGTAATAATACCATTTCGCATGCAGAGTACAATATAAGGTGTACATAGTTAACAGGTATGAAATCAAACAATTGAGCAACTTTCAATTCAACCAAACAAGCTGAAATGCTGAAAAATTTGTTCAGGAAATTATTGTCCTTATCAGGATTCTGCAAGCATCCTAAAACAAGTTCTACATTTTGCACATTCATGAAAGTTTCACATCAGTTAAAAGTGTAAGGATAGTTTCCCCATTATTATCTTAACATCTAATCGGGTCCTTATGCATTATTTCCTCTTCCTTAATCTCAACGTCGACTCCTTAAACTCTAAACAACTCTTTTTTTCATGGGAGATAATCGAGAAGTTTCGCTGATTTTCAAAACCAGTAGCCTTCTGCATCCATCTCTCAAAGCCTGTGTCCCATGCCCCACGGTCCCACAAATAAAGATACCAATTCACATGAAGCTCATCCAGCTTATTGCAGTTGATCCCAATAGATTTTCACTCTAATATCCTCACCTTGTGACACATCGCTAGATTCCATTCTTGAAGCAGTAGGCATCCTTTTGCTATTGGCACAATAGACTTATCATCAATGGTTCTGCACATCCTTCCATTCAAAATTTTAAGCCTTCCAGCCAAACCATTTCCTATTGCTGCCAATGCACCTCCATGTAATGACCAGCTTATGCCAAAAACATTTAGACACTCCAGGCCACCTCCACGAACAATGCCCATGATCCCTTCAGGTTCAAGGTTACGGGATTCAACATCTACATTAGCAAAAGTTGGTGAACAGCCTTCAATTCTATAACCAGCTACTTCCCTGTAACAAGATATCTTGAACATTAGACATTGGTGGCAAAGGCTAAGGAGACTGAATGAACATTGACACTGCAGAGATTGGCAGCTTAAATTTTGAATATTGAGTGAATGGTGACAAGTGAAGCCAAATGATTCTCGATCAGAACTAGAGTCAAGGCATCAGAAAATCATAGAGGGGCAATCAACAGAGAGGCATATGATGAGGCGTGACCATCACAAGGATTTTTCATGTCAACTTTGTTGGCACTCTTCTGAAGGCTGTAAAGCTCTGATTTTTATGGTGAACTTTTTATAAACTGAGGTAGATGAGTTTGGGGAATCAAAACCACAGAATATAGTTGAATCTCCATGTCCATAGCCTATGTGAGCCCCAAATTTACGACAAAGGAGTTTAGTTTGCAAATGGTGATGGGCCCAAAGGATAGGAAGACAATTTCCTTCGTCAACTTGTGTGAATCAACTAAGGTCAACAGAATAGAAGGAGATGCTACCTTTCTTTATGGATTTCTGATATTCAGGACTTATGGTAGAGGTGATTTGATTAGAAGATTCAAGTTTCAAAGGGTATCCACAGGACCCACAACTGCAGACCAAAAAACTGAAAAACAAAAGACAGAAAATTGTTAATAACCAACAGATGCAAGCCATAACATGCACCATAAAACAACATGCATTGCCAAACAAACGTTATGACCAGTAAAATGACATGCCTGTATGAGTGGGAGTACTAAATTGTCAATTGTTCGTATGTGAAGTAAATTTTCCAAGTGTGATATCCTAGCTCTACAGGACAGGGCAACATTTCTCCCAACAAAGGCTGAAGTTATACGACACAGAAGCAACATTATAAGAGCTGAAGGCTCAACTAACCATGAATCTAAGCAGTCTGCATGGTGCAAGAAATCAACAGAGAAACAGCCAAGAGTACTTCTTCCCCATCAATTTAGTTGGCATGTTTCCAACGAGTTGCTTGCAATTGCAGACATGTTAGGTGTGAGTGTCAGAAAGCATGCTGGCTAGAGTTTAGAAAGTAACATAACTGATTCGAAGTGTGCCGCTGGCAGAACATGACGAGTAATAAAGAAACATTTTTGGAATTAGTCAATAAATCTTAGAACTGAGTCACCACAGCTATGACACTTCTTCTGTGACTTTTTCTTCACAACACCATAAGTGTGACCAATATAGATGTGAGCATCAGGCCAGAGAAGCTCGGTTGTTTTGTTTCTAAGATTTCAAAAAAGTTTGGTTGTTGTAGATTGTGCAATAATTAGAGATCCAAAATGTGCTCATTCAGATATCCAAGATCAAGTCCTAATTTGACAATGCAATGCCTCAAACCCCAGAAGCTTGCATTCTTCAAAAAGAGTCCATTAAAGTAGAATAAGCATAACACATTGTCAAATCAGCCTAGTAAACTAAAAATTGCACTTTGATCCTGTAATTGATACCATAAACGATTCATCAAACAACCTACAAACAAAAAGTTAGCGACAGGAGATTGGTCTTGCAAATCCATAGAAAAAACTTATCACCTCCATACACAGGTGCCACCAATCCGTCTCTGCAAAGTTGTTTAGCATTAAATCATCAGAAAACAAAGAGTCAACTTACAATGTGGGATCTTTTATTGCTCTTCCATTAACTTCTTCGTTCAATTACCAGATCAATATAAGCAATCGTTTAGGCCTGTAATCAAAGGAAAAAAGAAAAAAAAATAAAAAAACCAATCTTTTCCGAGCCCAATTGCAGGATTTGCTCAAAGGTAGCTCTTTCTATCCCTTCTACTCGTTTCTCAACAGAATAAAAGGACCATAGTGATTACTCAGTACAAAAATCTCTATGAAATATGGTAAATTTAGCTCCAAACCCATTAGACAAAAAGTGGAAACTAAGCACTGGATGTACTGGAACATGAATTAAGACGATCAATCAGTTCAAAGGGCTAAAGGAAAGGACCATCAAGTAAGCAAAGGTTACAGAAATTCTACCCAAAAACCAGAACCAAATTTATAAAACTGGACGCCAAAATCCCACTCAAAGCAATCAACAGTGATGCTTTTAGGCAAAAGAAAAGAGACAGAAACCACCATTACCAGAATTAACTGTAAGTGACGTCCGCTTGGAACATATCCTGGGATTGATGCATCTGATTCAGGTTCCATTCTTCTGGGATCCCATTTGACATTCCAAGTAATTCAAACACTAAAACTGTTCTTAGCAGAAAGTCTGTTTGCTTTTGGGTTAAAGGATCGAGAGAATTGGCAATTGGGTCAAACTACTAAAGCCATTCAAGCGGAAGAGATCGGTTTCTGGTTGATTATGTTTTCAGTTGTCACCTTTTCAGCTTTTGAGATTCAGTTGACTTTAGAAAATTGCCGGACAGAGACGGGCCTATGCGAAGGGGTTTTTCGGTTCATTTCCGTTGTGTCTCCATCAAGGAACTGTCTTTTTCTCTTCTCAACCGCATTTTTTGGGAGAGATCACTAAGTACTGCGTTATAGCACCTACGTTCAACATAGGTTGTGTCCTTTTGCTTGTTTTATTTTTTTATTTTTCCGGGTTCATTCTGATTGGAAAATATTTGCTGCTCCCCCCAAAAAGCACCGGACAAGTCTCTGTCATATCTTACTCCTATTTATCTAAATTTGGTTACATTATACCATCGTGAAAATATCAATTAATTGGAATTAATTTAGTCTGATTCATTTATATTGTAAAAAAATAATTTTAATTAAAAAATTTATATTTTTAATTAAATTTTAAAATATAATTATATATTATATTATAAAATTATTTTTTATATAAAAAATTTATTATTTTATTTAAAAATTTATTAAATTAAAAATATAAATAAAAAAATAAATTTATTATAATTATAAAAATTTATAATTAAATATAAAAATAATATTATTTCAACGTTACTGTTGACTAGTGGTGTCAGAAATTTTGAAATCCATGTCTCTGTCCACAGAAAGTTATCCTACCTAATTCTAATATAAGTATATTTTAATTTAAATTCATTGAAATAGTTTAAATGCTTTCACACCCAACAATCATTGGCAAAAAAATTACCATATTAATTACCAATTGAAAGTATTAGAGTTAATTTGTTTAGAAATTATTATGGTTATAAATAAATTGTTAGCATATAGAAAATGAAAATAGAAGAGGAAGACAGTAATTGAAAAAAAAACAAAAATTTACATAGTTCGTTGGTCAATGTGACATACATGTTAGACTTTTCTTATCTCTATCATACAGAATCTTTTCTTGATACGAATACTAGCAATAAAACTGTAATAAAACCAAAGGAATAGGAAATCAGAACAACATACCGTTCTCCATTATTCTGATATCCGGTAGCAGAGATGAGAATCCTTCACGTTCTGTTACTGTACGCTGTTCTTCTTTTTCCTACTCTTTCCTTCTGTTCTTTACGTTTTTCTCTGATGGTTGAGAGAGAGAGCAGAAAATGTCCATAATGAATATATATATATTCATCCATTTTCCAGCAACCGTTACCTTGAAAATAGGGAGATTCTCCCTATCTGTAACGGTTATCTGTCAGAAGGGAGAGCGGAGGGATTTCAAACCCAATAACCCAAACCACCGTTATGCTTAACAGACCATCACGTTAAGCCGTCCATTATTTGGGTCATACGTTAAACAAGGGCCACTTTTATGTCAATTAACTCAACAATACATACATGGGGGGCGGCAACACAAGATTTCTACCATCAATTTGGACATTGCACGAGTCGCTTAAGCTCTCAAACCCTAAGCCCAATTACACCCAACTTTCAATTCGTCGAGTGGCAATCAGTATAATCCTAGTTATGAACTGTCCAACGTGCTCATCTTGCTGCTTTTTAGCCTAATTCCTTCCAACATCCACAACAGATTTTTAACGTCCCTAAAAAATTCTTGGCCTTTCAACGACAATAACGAATTCTTGGTTTCTTGGGATCAACAGTAGGCTTAGGTGCATCAGCCAGGTCATCCACTCGTATTCGCTTCCTTGAGTCTTGAAATTTCTGATATCCTTCGTGAAGCTTTCTCTTGCTGGCTTCAAGCTTTTGCCAGAGCAAATTTTCGTGGACCGACTTGGGGCTCTGGACTGTTTATTTTCAAATTAAAAAGAAAGCAAAAGTTGTGGCTCCTAATAAGTATGTGTGGTAGGCAAAGGATGTAACTATTGATTTAAATTCTCAAACAATTATTTATTGTATTCATAGACATCGTCCTGAGAACAATTTTGAAAATATAATAATTTTTTGAGAGTTTAATTTTAATAACTTGTAATTAAATATATTTTATTTTATTTATAAAAAAATTCATATAAACCTCTGTTATATATTAGTGGGGTAAATTTTGCCTTAAAGAGAGTGGTATTGGATATATGACTTGAAACAATTATTTTTCAAATTCCAAGATAATCAAGAGGTTTGTAAAATCCTAATTTATAATTGAAAATGATGAAAGATTAGCTTTTGACATTAGGAAAGGATCAAGTAAGTCCTAACATGATATATTTTCTTCTTAATTGTGTGATATATTTATAATTGCTCGTGCATTAACAAATTAATGTTTTCCATGTGGCATCAAACTATGGTTTAAGAATTCATCATTTTCATTAAAAGGTTGATATATGTCTTGAAGTATAAAACTAAATTGGGTTTATCTACATGAGATATATAATTGTGCATTCAAAATTTCTTATATTCTTTATATTTTTGGGATGTCATTGTTTACATGTTTTGTCCTTGCATAAGAAATTATTGTGTATAATGGACACCGTGGGCTAAAAAAAACTTCAAGGAATTATAAATTGGTCAAAGGTACATAATGGGGTGCTTAATTAATTATTTATTAACACAAGTGCCAAAAAATTAGTATGTGTTATCCGTCTATTGCAAGGATATTTTATATAGATTTGTGCATGGTGGTTATAGTAATGGTTATATAAAAATCACAAACATGATTCTTGGTTTGCATATGTGACTATTGGTTGTTCAAAAACAATAAACATTACTACACAGTAAAGTGGAATTGTAAATTCTTAAGAGAAAGCAGTGCCGGCCCGTTGGATATTGTACAAGAGGCCATAAAGCATTGCCTTCTATTGGGGTGGTTAATTATTAGCAGTTATTGCTAGCGTTTCCTTTGACATTGCCTTGCGTGCCTTGTGATATATGCATGCATGCATGTGAGATTACTAGTAGGAACCACGTGCATGTAACTGTTACTTTTGGAACGGCACAGCTTCAAAGGAATTGTAAATTCCTTGTCAAGGCAGCAAACCAGCAATAACTTAAATTTTTCCCTTCAACAATAATGTGTCCATTCTAGGAGTCAAACACAAGAAGGCAAGGGTAAAATCAAAGGCATGGAGCCAGATGACTTTATGTACACAAATTTATTGGTACATAGGCGGCAATGAGATTAAAAAAAAAATAAAAAGGTGAAAAGTTGTCGTTGCTTATGCATGAAAACACATGCAAATGGGAAAGGTTGCTTGTGCAACAAGGGAAAGGAAGATAAAGGGTTGTGTGTTGTCGAGAAAAGAAAATCTCGGTGGCCTTTCCTTTGTGAATATGACTTTTTCAATGATTCGTATAAAATAAAATAAAACAATGTCATTTGGTATCACAACTACATATTTAAAGACCATATAATGCTTTACATACAGTGATCACATTGGAAAGGAATTATTGTCTTTGTGTGGAGAGGCATCACAAAGGAATGTTAAAGCCATAGTTAAGGAATTATTAATTTTTAGACAAAAGAGAAATGCCTAGTCAAGGTATAAGGGCCAAATAGTTTAGACAAAGGAATTACAAATTCCTTGACCAAAGTTGCGTCATAAAGACCCAAAGCAGCTGAGGTGACATTAAATTTATTTAATGTAAAGCACAAGGAGGTTTATTGTTGTTAATAATTAAATGGTGACGTCTCAAGCATAAGGCCAAAGCAAGAAAAGCTGCTTTTGTAAGGAATGTTGAATGGATGCGCCTTATGTGAGCGTTGTCCAAGGAAGTAGGAGGCACCAAAAGACGTTGTACTACGATAGTTACGTAGCATAATGTTGCATTGGTGGGCCTTCCAAAGGAATTGAAAATTCCTTATGATCTTTGTGTTAAGGTTGTGCCTCATGGAAAGAAAGGCCCTTCGTATTACCGATTGGAGGATAATAACATGTAAATGGCACCTAATAAACTAAGGCCGTTAAATGGTGCACAAGGACATGTAGCAACGTTCTATGGAATTTGTTAAAATTCCATAGGCAAAAGGGGTGCTTTTGTAGCCTACATAAAAAGTCATTGATTGATAAGGCACATTGGGTGGGACTAGATCCCTACATGAAAAGATGTAAATTTAGTGTCAAACAAAATAAATAAATAAATAAATAAAAATTGTGACCGTTTGAATGACAGGCAGTCACCAAAGCAATTACGCCTAAAAATTATGCTTTTGTCTTTTGTTTAGTCATGTATTATGAAAAGAAAACTTTGTGACATCATTTGTTTCATTGTTTAAATAATTATAATTGTTTGTTATGTTATTCATGCATGAAAATGGCATATGTATACATGTGTGCATCAGTTTGCTATTGTATGGATATTTTGTCTAGATATTTGCATGGTGGTTACTTACATATACATGTGACTTTTAGCTTTGAATTGTCACATGAACAAAATTGTGTAAAATTTGGGAAAAGCCATGACCAAGGAATTGATTAATTCCTTTATCATAAAGGCATGTCGTGCTTGCAAAATCATGCAAAGCAAACGACTTCAAGCTTATAAAATTGGGCTTAGAATTTGTGTTCTTTGGAATAAAAGTACATAGATCATCCGAAAGGAAGTTATGATAAGTAACCATTGAGTCAATTGTACCTAATGGTTCCAAAAGTCATATATAATAATGAGGATACAATTCATTGGTTTGGAACCACATGCATGGACAAGAATGCATACATTGACATCCTTTTATGGTGGGTAAGGAATTGTTAATTCCTTAAAAGACCCACAGTAATGAATGAGGTTGGTGCTAGTGTTGGAATGGAGTTCAGTGGCCATGTATAAGGCTAGATTTTATGTCAGTGTCTACCTCATTTAATCCTAGCATAAGTTTTATCATGAATGTTGGAAGTCCAGTATCACAATTGGAATATACCAAGGTGATAAGATGTCTAATTTACATAATAACATGTACAAGGGTAGACATAGCTTATGTAATTGGCAAAATAAGTAGGTACACAAGTAATCCAAGTGACATGCATTGGTATGGAGTAAAAAAAATCTTGAAGTACCTAAGGAACACAAAGAATTATGGTATAAGTTACATCGGTCATCCTTATGTTATATAAGGATACTTATATGCCAGTTGAATCATTAATAAAGAGGATCATACTTCTACTAATAGATGGATATTTATACTTAGTGGGGGTGCAATTTCTTAGGGTTCTAAGAAACAAACTTGCATAGTAAATTCCACTATAACTACAGAATTTGTAGCATTAGTTTTGGCAAGTAAAGAAGCAGAATGGTTAAGGAATTTGTTTTATGAGATTCCTTTATGGAAAGGGCCATTAGCACCTATTTATATACATTGTGATAGTGCTACGACACTAGCAAGAATGTATAGTCAAGTATATAATGGTAAGTCTAAATACACTGGACTTAAACACAGCTATATGAGAAACTTGATCATGAATGAAGTGATCACAATTGATTTTGCAAGATCAAGTCAAAACATGGTTGATCCTTTAACAAAAGGATTAATAAAAGATATTGTAAACTTGATACAACGTCAAGTCTTGAGTTTAATGAGTCAAAGTACATCATCAGTATGATTGAAGCGCTATAACTAATTTTATTTCCATCCCAGGGTTATATAATACTTAGTTCCCATAGTAAATTAGGAGGATGAGTATTTAACACTCTCAATAGACTTAAAAGGGTGTCTTATAGCAAGGGCCCTGGTCTGCCTATATGAATGTGAAATGTTTAGGCTGTTCTATTAAACTAAAGGGCTTGGCTTTAAAGCATTCATGAAAAGGATATGGACATATTGATTGGCCTTTAATATGTCAATTATTAAAAATAGAAGTATAATGTTATACTGTCATGTGTGTGAATTGTTTTTATAACTAATCAATAAGAATAGTTGATTCAAAACTTGTCTACCACATTATTTAGATATGTTGTAATGCACTTTTCACTATGTAAAGGTTCAATCTTTAAAACACCTTTACTTATGCACATGACTATAAAATTGCTAGAGATTCTTTATATATTTCGATATTTTGAAAATGGTGGGAGATTATCAGAATTTTTAAAATAAAAAGAAAGCAAAAGTTATGTGCATAACTATAGAATTGCTGGAGATCCTTTCTATATTTCAATATTTTAAAAATGGTAAGGCATTGTTGGAATTTTTAAAATAAAAAGAAGGAAAAAGTTGTGGCTCTTGAGATTTGAACCTAGGAGGTGTGTGTGGTGGGCAAAAGATACAATCATTGGTCTAGACCCTTAAATAGTTAATTATTATTTCTGTTGAGTAATAAACATGACTTTTAAACCAAGACATTTGGGTTACTAAACACTGTAAGAAAAAATATGAGATAATGTGTTAGAAATAGGAATCTTTCAATCTAATGGTTTCCTTTAACTTTGTGGCAAAGAAATAGAATCCAAACATACACATATCTGAAGTAGCAAAAATGAAATGAATTTGATCCTATGTGAGTGACAACAAAAACTATATAATGCAAAGAGAACCCCTCACAGCACCACCTACATTTAGACTATCAAAGAGTCCATTCTTGAATTCTTTAGTGTTTACATTGCTATTATTCATCTCCTTCTCCCAAACCTTAATTTCTTTTCCTGAATTCAAGATCTCTTTACAAAAAAAATCACCATTAATCCCACCAATTTTTCCTTCGAAAGCCACACTCTCAACATCCTAGGTTGTTCTTTTTTTTATTCTTATGGGGTTTGCTTTGCCCAGATTAGTTTGAAGATGAAGATGATGGTGGAATAAATGAAGTGTTAGTCTCATGTTTCAAGGAACAAACCATTCTATCCATATAAGAAAAATAATTCAAGATTAATAACTTGTTTGTTTTATAGAAATAAATGGACTTAGACTACCTAAGGGCATTAAAGTGCATATAATGAAATTAATTTTCTTCATAGATGTATATGATAATTAAATGATTATTCTTTGTGAATGATTCCTTGTAAGTGTTATTGAAAAGGAATTAGATGATGGCCTTATGTTTCAAGCAATGAATGATTCTCTCTTTGTAAAGAAAAATAGTCTAAAGTAATAGCTCCTTTAGTTAATGGTCTTTAATTGTTTCAAACTAACAAAATAAGGTGTTGAACAAATCTATCATAGTAAAGAAGGCTAATCAAGAGTAAAGGCTTCATTATTGGATGAAGTTCAATATATTCAAACTACTATAGATAGAATAATATGCATCTCACAAAAGAATCAATGATCATTATAGACTTTTTTGTCAATTTCATGATTCCTTTGTGTCAAGTGTGAATTGACTATTTAGAAGGAAAAGAGAAGCTCTATTAGCTAAAAATAGAGTCTTGGTCTCATGTTTCATCTAATGAATATCCTTGTAAGAAAAGCCAATCATGATGAATGACTTCTTTTTTAATGGAATTCAATTGATTCAAAATATGCAAGGTGTATTGATGTGCATGTTGCAATGGAATTAATGTTTGATGTATGCATGAATGTTAATTGCATGCTTATTTTGTGTGCATAATTCATTGCAGCGAAAAGAGAAGCCTTGCTACCTAGGAAATTGGTGACAGTCTCTAGTTTCCACAAAGAGCAATTCTTTCTTAGTAAAGAAAGCTAATAAGAGTAATAGCTCCATTATTTAACAGACTTCAATGGATTTAGACTGCCCAAAAGCAAAAGTCCTATTGTCAAGTAATCAATAAGGCATTTAAAGTTTCAAGCAATAAATTATTTTCTCATAGTAATGAAAGCTAATCTAAGTGCCTTAGTTTTGGTTTAAACTTTTCTTGGGCTGTCAAAGTATCAATTTACTTTTTTTGTTAGGGATGTATGAAAATATGTCTAGATCATAAATTCATGTTTTTGATTGGAAGGATAAGCATGTGTGAATGGTTAGTAATTGTAATTGAAGTAAATGTTATGGACATAATGCCCATTGCCTACAAGTAGTTTGAGAATTTGCTTTCTTGTGTGCAAAATAGTGTTGTTTGGAGCATAATTTTTGTGATTGTTAAGTTAAAAAGGATGGTTTTATTGTAGAGGAATTTGCATTAATAGGGTAAAATGAAGTAAAGGGATTTAGAATTAAATTTTGAA
This sequence comes from Rhizophora apiculata, assembly GCA_037832385.1. Lineage (NCBI taxonomy): Eukaryota > Viridiplantae > Streptophyta > Magnoliopsida > Malpighiales > Rhizophoraceae > Rhizophora > Rhizophora apiculata. The sequence continues at coordinate 3,868,166 of CM075435.1, read as the reverse complement.
GAATTTGCATTAACTAATTAAACTTATAGTATCTTTTTGTTTGAGTCCTAAGTTGCTGAAGCTGGTACTTGCTACTTTATTCAAGCTAGTATAAAGAGAGAATTTAAGGGAACTATCAAAACTTTTTTGGTTGTTTAATCAATTTCAAAGACATGGACATTTTACACAAAGGGCATTTAAGCAAGTAAGGAGTCTAACTCTGACATTGTGATAATAGTGTCTTTATGTGCTTAAATCTAAAATATTTTCAGTACTATATTAATATTAAGCTAGAGGATCCACTCTTCTATATTGTTCTTACTTGGTGCCAACAAATATAAGGTTTGCTTGTTATGTTTTTTGGCAACAAGCATCATTGGAGTTAGAAATTTTCCTAAATTTGTTGCATGTCATTATTATATATATATTATATTCTCATCTTTCAATATTAAAAACTTTAGTTCACTCATAATCTTCAGCTAAGTTAGTTTCCTTTGTCTTTTTTGGGTTCTTTGCCCCGTTGAGTTGGTGTTTATGATTTTTGAAGCATATTACCATTAGAAAGTTGTGCTTAGTATTTCTTACCTTGTAGATGCATGGCTAGTTGCATAAATGTAAGAGATTGAAGTTACCATCTAGACTACGGTTCTTGTCATATTTGTACAAGAAATTAAGCATAAGTCCATAAAAAAAAAAACATGGAGCAAATTTCAAGCATTTGATGATTTCCATTTTGGTAATTGGAAACATCACAATAGAAATTGGAAGAGAAAATTGACTCAAGATACATCCTTTGTTGTTTTTGTTTCTCTATGTTGGTCTCAATTTAGTTATGAGTTATTCATCTCCATCATCCTTTCTTCCAATGAATACAAACGTGGGAAAATTTTGGTTGGTTTTACAACATTTGTTTTACTTTATTTCAAAGACTGTAGCTATGTAAAGATTTTACCTTTATTTCTACATCTTGCATGTAGGAAGTTAGTTTGGAAAATTAAGTAAGGGACATTGTAGACCTTTTAACCCATATCTTATATGGCAAAAATGTAGTGGTAGCCAATTATGAGTAAATGAAATGTGTTTTTACTATTTTTCCCCTTTTAATACATTTGTTTTTCTTGTTGGAATGGTCTTATAGACAATCACTTGGAGGATGACATTTCTCCATCCTATATTCTACAAATAGTGTTACTTTTCCTTAGCAAACATGTTTAGTAAAAGAGATTTATATGACATGGAGAGCAAGTGAAAATCCAAAATGGTTAGAAGTTTGCTTACATATGTTCTATGACTTACTTTCATTTTTATGAGTCATACACGATGCTACCATGAGTAGCTTAGGAGAAAATTGGATTGGATTGCATTTTAAATTTTACTTTGAGAATAATACTTGTATTTAAAACCATTTTCTAAAGGGGTTATTCTATTAAGAAAAATTGAGCTAACAACCTTTGCAAGAGCATGAAACCAAAACTCTAATCCATCTAAACCTTCATGTTTATTATCTAGGATTTAAAAGAAAAAAAAAGATTAAACTAGATAAAAACAAAAATATTTACCTTTTTTTGGGTTACCTAGCATAAGTATATTTTCTCTCTTTGTCCTTTTTTTTTTTTTTCCGTAAATCTTATACCTTTCAAAAAAAAGAAAAGAAAAACCTTTTCAAAAATGTCTGAACTCTTAATTATTTGATCACAAATAAACATATTCTCTATGCATACATGAAAAAAGCAAGGAATTACCTAGGATCCTAGTAATTTTAAAGGCATCTTGAATTGTCATTGACTCTGTTACATCATTAGGATATTTTTGTCTTGGTGGGAAATGTTTGAACTAGAAATACAATTGAAATCAATATTAGTCAAGCCACATGTTATGTTTGATGCACAATCATTCCAAATCTTAATCATCCAATTATGAAAATCTAGAAATATTAAATTATTTGTCCTATCATCTTTACTGTTCACTACTAGCAACAACTAGACTAGATAGATGCTAAGTATATCAAAGCCAATGCAATAATGAACTTGACATTAATAACTAAACTTCCATTAATTGATTCACAATATAAATTGAAGAAATCCCTACCCCATTCATGGTGAGCATCCCATCTATTGTGAAGAGTGTTATTAAAGGCATGGAAGTGTTCCCTACCATCATCTAGCCTTGATGGTGATTTTCTTTGTTCTTATAAATAGTAATCTAATCAATATTGATGTTAACTAAATCATTGATTCAAATGAGATATGTTTAGCTTTAAAGGTGAAACAATGACTTGAAAGCCTAATAAATAAAAATTATTACTTGATTAACATCAAATTTAAGTTTATAGTCATAAACTTGCTAGCATTAAGACAAATAGGTTAATGAATTTTTTAATAAATATTCCATTAAGAGTAAAACAACATTATAAGTGTCGATATATTATGATAGGTAAGTCTTAAGTACTTAGGTCAAAAGCAAATCATTTAATGAAAAGAATAGATATGTGAGTTGATAAAGCATATTGTTGAATAATGGAGTGATCACTTAATTTTGTATAATTAGAGATGAATTGAGATTATCCCTAGACTAAATTACTAAGTAGAAAGTTAGTATAAATTACGTCAAAGAGAATGAGACTAATGCCTACATAGCATAATTAAGAGTGATGAGAACCTAACCTATATAATAAGAGATCCCTTGAAATATGTTCATATAAGAAATAACAAATTACTTATTGTCCTTATGTGCATTGTCAAAATTAGAAGTCTCTTCCTATAGTGTAGATAGGGTTTAATTCCAAAATTTGAAGTTAAGTTATACTTTTAATAAATTTTATAGCCTTTATGGGTAGTGTGTCATTGGAACGCACACCTGATATATTCAATTATATGAGAGTGGAGTGGGTTTGCTCCTATGAGATTTTAAGTAAAATCTCTAGAGTTCTCATGAAAATAAACCAGTCTTGCACATGGCTTAATAGCACCCAACTATGTTAAATAGTACGATCTTATAAAATATAATATGGAGGCAAGTTCATTATTATTTATAAAAAAGTTATAGTTCATAAAAATTTTTATTTCCCTATATTTCTAAATATCAAAACTTATATATCTTAATCTTTGGTTCATAGCCTAAAAGGCACCAAAGATGGTATGTTATATTTTCATTGATTAACTTAATAGAATTAGTCTTTTAAAATAACAAAAAAATTTTGTAAATTAGTGTATTTTCAAAGGCTAATTACTATATTTTTAAACTTGGTCAACTAGTTGTTTTAAGATCATTGAACTAGTTATCTTATATCTATTAGATTAGATGTTATATGACCATTAGACTAATCATTATTTGTCTGTTATTAGTCATTATAGATCATAATAACATTAACCATTTATTATTGTTAAAATTTATGTTAAACATTTATACACTTTATAAGTTATTAAGTTATAACTAATATAAATTGATTTTTTCCTTTTATTCTTAAAATACAAGAAGACAGAAAATAGTAGATGGTAGACATCATTCATAACAATCCATGGCCTATTGCTTAGTTAATCAAAGATTCAGGTGTTTCTGTTATCTTACTATTTGAGATGCAAATTAGTGGGAAGATTTGTCGTATCTTGGAAAATAACAATTATAACTTGTTAAAATAGGATGATTTGTCTACTGGGGTGAAAACTATCTTTAATGACAATGTATAGTATGTTTTAGACATAATATCCTTTTTAATTAATTTACTTTTATTGCATCATTATATTATTTTATTGACTAATTTTTCCAATACAATCATTTTACTTTTTAACCTTCAACACCCTTTCCCCCATTGAACAATGGCATAACCACATTCAAGTTAAACATACACTCAAATAATAATTTCATATTACCTTGTTTCAAATTTCTTTTTCCATTCAAAATTCAAAGTTATTAGAGTGACAAAGCAAGAACATGTTTTCAATTTTTCATAATACCTCTGATGAGTTAGTTTATCGCATCCATTTGATTTGGAACAAAAATATATGACATTACTTCAAAAATATAATTGTAATTGCAAAAGATGTTATTATGATTTGTTTTCATTCATCACTTAATCTAGTAATCTCCCCATATTATAATAATATCAAATGATTCTCTAAAAAATTATACATGATTGTGTAATTAGATGTGTAAAACTTATAAGTTTCTTATATAAGTATCATTGTACAATTCATAAATATAATTCTCACATTTACAATTTGTCTTTAGGTTAATATACAAATAAATTTGTAACTTTGTGTATTTTAACAAATCTAGTATAACTTTTAAAAAGTAATAATTTGATAATATTAATTTTTTTTGTAACAAATTTAGCCAACTGTTGACCTAACAAAAATTATCAAATTATATGGTGTAGAAAGTTGATGTGTGAAAATTGCTAATGTGGACAAAAACAAATACTAATATTAATAGCATTAAACATCAGATGGAAATTAATTAAAATTTTAAAAATAAAATAAAAAACAAATCAAAAAATTACTCTCATTGCTTTCTTTTTTTATTTAAAATTGGAAAATTAAAAAATCCTCTTTCCTTTCTTCTCTCCTTACTCTTTCCCTCTTTATCTTTGTACAAATCAACCTATTATGGTGATCTCTCTATCTTAATTAACCATTTTGATCGCCTTGCAAACTCCCTTCTTGTCTCATTTCTAACAAAATCGACAACATCAAGGCTCTTAGTTGATGTTGCATTATGTCCCATGCTTCCATTTCTTGTCTCCTAGGTTGACAACATTGTCATTAATGTCAATTGCATCATCTTTAATGATGCCACCCATTTCTTCCACCAATAAGTCTCACTCCTTTCTTTCATATTCTCCTCCCTAGTCTATATTATTTATACTTCTTTGAGATCTTCTATTATGGACTCATTTGTTGGACGCGTATATAAAAGACATGCTAATTAACTTCTAGCTTAAGTTTTTAGTTTTTTACTTTATCTTGAAGTTGTTTGGGTTTGTTGGAGACCTATCTCCTAGATTAGGTTTTTCCTTAAATTTAAGTGTTTAGATCAAAAATTATAGGTTTCCTATTTCTAGCAAACTTGTCTTATTTAAAGGACCTAGTGACTAATAAAATCACAAGCTGAATTTTATCATTAACCTAGAAATTGGGTTCTTTCTCAGAATGAGGCCTAATGTTTTAGTCTCCCTTTGATGAGCTGAGCTCTTATTATAAAAATAGGTAATTCTAAAAACTCTAATAAAGAGAAAGGACGACTCATAGAGCTAGACCTTCTTATGAATCACCCGGTGACAAGATCCTTGATCAAGAAAGGCAGTAAATTGGTATCGGAGCAAAACACAATAGGCAACTCTCAAACTAAGGATAGACTACATGCACTCCTCCAAGAGGCATAAGCCACATGTGATGCTAGGGTTACTAAGGTAGAGTGATGGCTGGGAAATCAGATGCAAGAACTCTTACTACAATTGAAAGAGATGATGGCAGGCCTCCTGAAAAGTATGTGTGTAGAATCAGAAGGAATTGCAAGCAATAACCTGCCATAAGAGCAAACACCACTTGCGATTAACATAAGCAATCCAACAATAGGGGTTGGTGTGGCAACCAGCGGGGGAATGATACCTTGATACATGAAGTTGGATTTCCTAACTTATGCTAGTGCAGAAGATCCCCTAATATGCTTACATCGGTGTGAAAAGTTTTTCACTAATCAACATACCATAGAAGTAGACAAGGTGGGGCTAGCTGCATTCCATCTCCCTAGGGAGGCCCAATTATGGTATCACTAATTGGAGTCTAAGCAACCTACAATTAATTAGGATGGGTTTAAGGAGTACTGTTTGCTTTGATTTGGCCCTCAACACGTAGCAACCGTTTAGGGGAGCTGATTAATCTTAAACAAATGGGGTTAATTGAGGATTATCAGAGCCAATTTTAGGAGCGATTAGCATGAGCAAGTCGATTCATAAGAATGGACCAGCATGTAAGTTTATTCACCGTGAGATTGTCCAATTTAATTCACTTGGATGTGGAGCTTTACACACCACCTGATTTAGCCCATGCCATAAATCTAGCCAGAGCCTTTGAAGCCAAACAGAAGGTGTTGCGAGAACTAGTACAAAAGAAGGGGATGTGGCCAGGCAACTGAGGCGTTCCTTCATCTAACATGACACAAACAACACCTCCAGCCAAGAATAGCACTAGTTTGAGAGTGTAGGCTAACAACAAATTTGTAAGTTCTTCCTTACCTTTCATTAAGAAACTGATAAGGGCTAAGATGGCAGAAAGAAGGGCATAAGGGCTTTGTTATAACTGTGACGAGTCGTATTCAGAAGTATACTAGTGTAAGAAGCTCTTTTGGCCTGCATTGGCTGAATAGTATGGGAAGGAATTAGCACTTGAGTTTGAGGTGGAACCAGAGATTTCACTTCATGTCATCATAGGACAAAAGGGGGCAACTACAATGCAAGTTGGGGCTGTTATCCAAGACTTGCCACTACGCGGGTTAGTAGATTTGGGGAGTACCTACAATTTTATTAGTTTAATAGTAGCCAAATACCTTAGGATACAAGTCCAACCAAATTTTTGCACGACTGTATCAGTGGCAAATTGGGAGAATGTGCATAGCAGCGACCTTTGCTAAAAGGTTCCCTTCTCAATTGATAATAATAACTTTTTTGCTAATTTTTATGCTTCCCCTGGCTTGTTTTGATTTAGTGCTAGGAATTAAATGGCTCCAAATGTTAGGACCAATACTTTGGGATTTTGCCTCTCTTACTATGAACTTTAATGTTGGTGGAAGATGGATTATGCTCCATGGGCTATAAACTTCAAACCAATACCACCTTCATTTGCTCAAATAGATGGATTCTTGCCATGCCTAGCTTGAACAATTATTATCTGAGTTTGTTGATTTTTTTTAAGAACCAACTGGTCTACCCCAAATTCGTCATTGTGATCACCAAATTTGCCTTGAGCTAGCTTCAAATCTAGTAGTGGTACGACCATATCAAAACCCACACCTTTAAAAAGATGAGATAGAGAAGCAATTTGCACAAATGTTGCAACAAGGGATCATTTAGCCAAGTAGATCCCCCTTCTCCTCACCCGTGCTATTGGTTAGGAAGCATGATGGGTCTTGGCAGTTTTGTGTCAATTATAGAGAGTTAAATGCTAAAACTATGAAGGATAAATTTTTTATCTCGGTTGTAGATGAGTTGCTAGATGAACTACATGGGTTCCAATTCTTCACCAAGTTAGACTTGAAGTCGAGCTATCACCAGGTGTGCGTGAATGCATCAGATGTTGAGAAGACAACATTTCACACCCATCATGGACACTTTGAATTCCTAGTTATGCCCTTTGGGTTGTTGAATGCCCCCTCCACTTTTCAAGCTCTTATGAATGTGGTATTTCAAAACCATTTGCACAAATTTATTTTGGTTTTCTTTAATGATATCTTGATTTACAATTGCACTTGGGATAAGCATCCGGCACAATTGCACATTGCATTTGACTTATTGCGTGCCCATCAATTGTATCTGAAGAAATCTAAATGTTCTTTCGGTGAAACTCAAGTTGCATACCTTGGCCATGTCATCTTAGCTATAGGTGTGATTGTTGACCATAGCAAAATTAAGGCAATTACAGATTGGCCACAACCATAGTCAGTTACAACCTTGAGGGGATTCTTAGGGTTAACAGGTTACTATCAGAAATTTATTAAAGATTATGGACAATTGGCCGCTCCTTTAACCAACATGTTGAAACAAAATTTTTTTCAATGGAATGAAGTTACCATGACTTCATTTACTTAATTAAAGCAAGCACTTGCTACTGCTCCAGTTTTGCAATTACATGATTTTGAGCAACAATTTATTATGGAATGTGATGCATTCGGAGAGGGCATTGAGGCTGACCTTCAGCAAAACAACCACCTTATTACATTTTTTAGCTGATAATTGGCCACAAGACATCACAAGTTGGCGGCCTATGAATGAGAGTTGATTGTGTTGGCAAAGGCAATGCAACATCGGAGGCCATATTTATGGGGTCGACACTTTCTCATTTGTACTAATCACTACAACTTGAAGTTTTTCCTAAATTAACACATTTCCATTTCACCTCAACAACATTGGATCAGCAAGCTGATGGGCTTTGATTTTGTGGTGGAGTATCGTGCAGGACACTTAAACAAGGCTGCCAATGCATTATCTAGATGCTTTCAGGAAGACCAACTCTTAAATGCTATAAGTCAGCCTTGCTTTCTGTTAGTTGAAGCTGTCCGTGATGAGATCACTAGTGGTTTGTCATTATAGGGGTTGTTCACTAAGGTTACCAATGGAAAGTTAGCTGCCTCTTGGTCTACTCGTGATGGCCTTCTCCTTTACAAGGACCAGATTTATTTGTTGCCCTCTTCCTCCTTGATTTCTACAATATTATCCAGTTTTCATGATAACACTCATGAAGGGGTACAAAAAACTCAACATTAGATCTATAGCGATTTCTACTAGAAGGGAATAAAAGCTGCTATTTCCAAATATATGGCCTCTTGTCCTACTTGTCAACATCACAAGGTTGATAACTTGACTCCCACGAGTCCACTTTAGCCATTGGCTCTCCCTTCATAAATATGGGCTGACATTTCAATGAATTTCATTGATGGGTTACCTAAAGCATGAGGGAAGACAATCTTATTTGTGGTAGTGGATCATTTCTCTAAATATGCACACTTCATTCCCCTAGCACATTCGTATATTGCTACTCAGGTTGCATATATTTTTCTGGAGAACATTGTTCGTCTTTATGGCATACTAGAATCCATTACTTATGACCGTGATGTTGTTTTCACTAGTACCTTCTAGAAAAAACTATTTCACTTAAGTGGAACTAAACTAGCCTTTTCTTTATCATATCATCCACAATCTAATGGGAAAACAGAGGTTGTTAATCGCACAATTGCAATGTACTTGAGATGCTTTGTGGGGGACCATCTGAAAAGTTGGGTTGATTGGTTACCATGGGTTGAATATTACTATAACACATCCTTCCATTCAGCTCTACAAGAGACTCCCTTCTGAGTTGTTTATTGACATGACCCTCCTCACTTGTTGTCTTATGTTTTGAGTTCATCTCATGTTGAGGCGGTTGACAAAGCCTTGGCCAATCATGTGTTGGTGCTCAATCAAATTATGAGCAAACTACAGCAAGCTCAAGACCGCATGAAGGAGCATTAAGACAAAGGGCATAGGGATGTTGAATATAACATTGGGGATTGGGTTTGGCTTCGTTTACAGCCACACCATCAGCACTCACTCATTGGGCAGCATCGCCACAAGCTGCTCCTGAAGTTTTATGACCCTTTTCCTATCCTACAGTGTGTGGGGTCCGTTGCTTACAAGCTCCAATTACTGGAAGACTCCAAGCTCCATGATGTCTTCCATGTCTCTTTTTTGAAACCACATAAGGGCACACCACCTACTCTTTTGCCATTGCTACCTCCGGTTGACAATGGTCGGGTCATCCCAACTCCTGTTGCTATTTTGCAAGCTTGTCTGAATCGTGGTAACTGGGAGCTATTAGTCCATTGGACCGGAACTGATGTTGTTGACTCAACTTGGGAATCATTGGATTAGTTTCCACAATGCATATCTAGCCTTTGAGCTTGAGGACAAGCTCTTTCTTCAGGAGGAGGGTGATGTTATGGATTCATTTGTTGAATGCGTATATAAAAGACTTGCTAATTAACATCTAGTTTAAGTTTTTATTTTTCTACTTTATCTTTAAGTTGTTTGGGTTTGCTGGAGACTTATCTCCTAGATTTGGTTGTTCTTTAAATTTCAGAGTTTTGATCCAAAATTATAGGTTTCCTATTTCTAGCAAACTTGTCCTATTTAAAGGACCTAGTGACTAGTAAAATCACAAGCTAAATTTTATCATTAACCTAGAGATTGAGTTCTCTCTCTAAATGAGGCCTAAGGTTTTAGTCACCCTTTGATGAGTTGAGCTCTTATTATAAAAATAGGTCATTCTAAAAACCCTAATAAAGGGAAGGGATGACTCAAAGAGCTAGACTTTCCTGTGAATCACCTGATGACAAGATCCTTGGTCAAGGAGGGCAATATCTTCTAAGTGAAGATAAAGGATAAAGAACCCTTCAAATTCAATTAGATATAAAGGCCTAGGTGTTGATTTGAGTTTAAAGAAATTAAATAGGCCAAGATTGAAAGAGTGACACACCAACCTCTCCTTCTTGTTGGCATACCCATCTCAAATTGGACTTTTAAGGTAAATCCATCATGTAATTTGCTAAATGTTTAAGGTGGGCAAGCACTTTTGTTAAGTTTAAGGTGAGCTTGCTCTTTTTAAGTGGACAATGCTAAGGATATTTGTTAATTTGTCATATTTCATTGGGTCTCTAATCTTTGTTACCACAAAGCAATGGTAAAGTCAATGCCAAGACTAAAGACCATTTTAGAGTTGATGCACTTTAATGGCCTTATAGACGATGATTTTCTTAAGGTCATTTTAGTTGAAAATAGAAATCAACACAAATTCTTTATGTTATTATGGATTGGTTTCAACTTCCATGATTGTTTGGACTTGCAAAATGGTGATGTTGAAACTTTGTAATTTAAATTAAGTTGATTTTATAAGGTGAGGCAAAAGAATGAAAGGTAAGTAAATTTTTAATTTTTTATTTAATTGTATTTTATTTATTTAATTTTAATTAATTTCTTTATGACATTCTATGTCATCAATATTAACATTTATTTTGATCCACATCAACAATTTTTACACATTAGCTTGACACATCATATAGTTTAATGATATCCATTAGTGTAATTTACAAGTTGACTAAATTTGTTATATATAAAATGACCAAATTTTTACTTTTTAAAAATCAAAGTAAATTTGTTAAAATATTCAAAATTAAGAATTTATTTATATATTGATCATTTCTCTTTTTCTTATATTATTCATGTCAAGGCAATTAGTTATAACAAAATATAATTTGAGCTATAAAAAATCTACCCATATTGTTTAGAAGCCACTACAAATGCAAGCAACCCCATTAAAAAAGTGTTTGGTTTAATTTTTAGGTGTTGTTGTTTGTTGGTTAATAATTAAAAGTAAATTTGAAGGTATTTTATTATTATTATTATTATTTTTCTTTGATGATGCTATCAAAGTATAATAATTTTTTTATATACCCTTTTACTAACAGCTGATAAAAAGTAATAAAAACATTTTTTTTTTGATACTTTTCACTCCTTAATGTTTAAAAATAATTTACATATATTAAATTACCCCCAAAAAATTAATATATTACTTTATTATTATTTTTCACTTACTATAAGATTTAACTCTGTGTCTCTATTTCATGAATAATTATATAGATATAATATCCTTTGTTTTTCAAAAGTCTTAAATATTTTTTTTTTCTACTTCTCACTAACATCGCCACCTATAAGAAAAGATATCTCCAACATAATATTTCTTTCACTATTTATTGAATTTTAATATATTTTTATTGATATTTAAAATTAAATGAAAAAAGTCTTCATAATATTCTTATAATATTTATTCTAAAAATAAAAATTATAAAAATAAAATTAATTTTATTGATATTATATATTAATACATATTAAATATCTAAATTAGTTATTTCACTATACATATTATAAAACTAAATGAATATTTTATTAATTTTTCAATAATTATCAATAATAATCAGTAATCAGCAACCGACACTAGCAATTAATAATAGTAAATAATAACTATAATATCAAACAAGTAAACTAGACAAAGCCTAAAATAAAATATATAAAGGTCTTTGTTTGTATCAAAATCACAATATTTTTATTGATTTGAAATAAATGAAGTGGATGATCATATATGTAATATTATGAATTTAAATAACTTTTTGAAAATTCATTAATGATAGGATTAATTCTCTAAATATATAATAGGTTTATAAGAAATTTAATAAAGCAGATATTTTTAGTTAGTATGCAAATTTTGAGAGTTTCAGTTTAATATAGCAATAAAAGTATTCCTTTATAATTAAAAATTTAGAAGTTATTGTTTTGAAAATAAACTTTTCTAAAAATGTAGAAAATATATAGTTTCTTATCTCTTATTTCTCATAAAATAACAATGCCTTGTGTTAGTCCCTAGAATAACTAACCCAAAAAGGGTTGAATTGGATTTCTTCAGTTCAATCACTCAACCTACACATAATTCTGATTTTAAAAAGTAATAATACGATAACAAATGATAAATAAAAAACAAAATAATATAATCAATTAAAAATAATGGGATAAGAGAAGACAATGTACATATAATGATTTATAGTCGTTCGATTTAAATTAAGAGTTTACATCCATTTCTTAAAATTGGACTCTTAAGAGATCAACTATACTAACTCTTTCCTTTTTTTTTTTTTTTCCTTTTTTTGCAGAGTAAAGATAATCCTTTACATTAATATATCATGTTCATTTAGGCAATGAAATTCATATTAGTATACAATATGTCATTAATATATCAAGTCTAATGGAAAGTAGACTAATCAAAAAAATAGTTGTGATATCTAGTCCAAACCTTAACTGATGTGTTATATGTCCTTAACATTAGTTAGAATCTTCTTAATGTTTGTTAACTCTTAGAGAAAGGCTTCTCATTGAAGTTTAAGAACAAATTATGAACCATTCAGATGCATTCAAGGTAGAGCTTTTTGCAATTCCTATAAAAGAAAAAAGCTTCCACTTAAATCTAAAGCATGCTAAGAATGTAGCAATGCTAACTTCTTTAGTTAAAGTAGGCTTATGGCATAAGAGACTAGGGCATGTTCACTATATGGGCTTGCAAATGCTTGATAGAAAAGAGATGGTACATGATTTACAAAAAAATAATAGAAAAAGAAACTATCTATGAAAGCTACCAATAAGGAGAATAAGCTAGAGTCCTTTTTTCAATTTGTTAAAGTCATAAAGCCAAAACAAAGTTAGAGCTACTACATAGTGATGTTTATGGTCCTATGAGCATAGACTCACTTAATGAAAGCAGGTACTTCATAACTTTTATAGATGATTATATGAGATTTTGTTGGCTCTTTCTTTTAAAACAAAAGTCACATGTTGCAAAGACTATTCAAGACTTCAAGGCCTAGATTGAAAACTAATCAAGATACAAATTAAAGCCATTAGATCTAATAATGGAATTAAATAAACCTCTAGTCTCTTTAAGTAAATCTATTAGGTAGCTAAGATATAATAGTAGTTTGTAGCTCCTTAAACCCTTAATAGAATGGGATAAGTGAAAGAAGAAATGAAACAATAATGGAGATGTCTAGATGCTTACTTCTTGAGAAAGGAATGCCAAAAAAGCTTTGGGGTGAAGTGTTAACTATAATTGTATACCTTCTTAACAAACTACCAGCTTAAGTCTTGCCTAAGAAAATCCCATTTGAACCTTGGTTTGGAAAAAGGCCCTCTTCAGGTCATTTAAAAATCTTTGGTAGCATATGTTACACCTATGTTCTAAATAGGAAGAAAGACAACCTAGACTTTAAAGCAAAAGTAATTGTATTTGTAAGATATATAAATGTTGCAGGGAATTACAAATTGTATAATCCTTAATCAAGAAAATTATCCATGAGTAGAGATGTTAAATTCTTAAAAGAGAAGTCATAGAATTGGAAGGAATTTAATGTTGAAATCCCTCAATTTCAACCAATTCAATCTTAGTAATAATAGGAGGAGGAATTAGATTTGTTAGATGATGACATTATTGACCATATACTTGCTAAGGGAATAAGGCCTATCTCTAAGGTATATGAGAAAAGTCTTATTGCTCAAATTTTGCCAACAACCTATGATGAAACTTCTATGAGTCCTTACTAGAGAAAAGCTATGCAAGCTAAGATAAGTGCTATTGAGAAAAAAAAAAAAAAACTTGACTCCTTGTTGATATACTTAAAAACAAAAGGCTATAATAGTAAAATAGGTCTCCAAGACAAAATTGAATCTTAATGGATTAATAAACAAGTTGAAGGCACAACAAGTAACAAAGGGCTATGTTCAACTGTATGGCATTAACTACTCTAAAACATTTGCTCCTATTTCCAAACTTGATAGATAAAACTTCTTCTTGCTGTTATAGCCCAAAAGGAGTGGATTGTTCACCAACTTGATGTGAAATCAACCTTTTCAAATGGAGAGCTAGAGGAAGAAGTTTTTGTAAAACAACCTAAATGGTTTACTAAACAAGGGTAGGAAAGTAAAGTCTTTATGCTAAAGAAGACTATTGATGGATTGAAATAAGCACCAAGAACTCAGTATAACAAGATCAATGGTTACTTGTTGAACCTTTCTTTTATTGAGAGTAAGAATGAAGCAACACTATTTGTGAAAGCTAAAGAAAGGGAGTTACTAGTGATGACTCTTTATGTTGATGACCTATTGATGAACATGTTTGAAATGACTAACTTGGGGAAAATTACTTTCTTTCTTGGATTGGAAGTGCAGCAGACCAAGAAAGGAATAGTAATGAGTCAGAAGGGGTATGCAAAAGAAGTTTTGAGAAGATTTCAAATGATGGATTGCAAAAGTTTAAGCACCACTTTGGTTGTTAAAGCAAAATTCACAAAGGAATGTAGAGCATCAAGGGTGGATCCTAATAAGTTTAAGAGTTTAATCGGCTATTTGCTTTATTTGTCTATATCCAAACCAAACATCATGCAAACTATGAGTCTTCTATCATGAACCAAGTGAAATTAATCTTAAGGCTACAAAGAGAGTTCTCAAATATATCAAAAGTACTCTAGATTATGGCATTTTGTTTGAAATAATTGAGAAACTTGATTTGGTTGGGTATATAGATAGAAGTTGGGAAGGCTTATAAGATGACATTAAAGCACTTCAGGGTATGTGTTTACCTTAGGTTTAGGAGCTTTTAGCTATTGCTCAAAACCACAATTAGTTGTTACATAATCAATTGTTGAAGCTGAGTATTTAGCCACTATTATAGGTGTAAAGCAAGCTATTTGGTTAAGAAACATGCTAACGAACCTAAAGTAAACACCAATAAAGTCTACCCTAATCTATTATGACAACAAGACAACCATAGCCATTTCAAAAAATCTTATACTACTTGGAAAGACTAAACATTTCCTGTTGAAAATCCATTTTATTAGAAAAGCACAAGTGAATAATAGAGTTAAATTAATGTTCTTCAGAGGAGCAATTAGTAGATATTTTTACCAAACCACTTCATAAAAGAGGGTTTCTGAGGCTAAAGAGCAAGTTGAAAATGCAAACCAGCAGCACCAAGGAGAAGTGATGAAGATGATGAGAAGTATTGGTGCAATTGATTTGTCTTTTAATTGTTGCAATTATTTTTTTTTATTTTTATTTTTTTTCTCTAGCTTTCTTCTAGGCCTTAAAAGTTAGTTAAATTAGTTAACATGATTGCTAGAGTATGATCTCAACTTATGTTAGCCAACTTCACTAAACTTGTTACAAAATTTGAATTACAAATAAGCCACCTTTTTTCATTTTAAATTCAAGTTCAAATTTAAGTTTTATTTTATGCTTGCTAATATGAAATTTCAAAATTCAATTTGAAATTTGTAATGTGATCAAGGAACATGTATAAAAGAGAATGATTATCAATGAAAGTTAAGGACTTTTTACATGTTAAGCAAGCTCTCTCTGTTCTCTTTTGCTCTTTCTGATTTTCTATTATTGCAAAAATTTAAAACATAAAACAACAACAGAAGATACTAACCAAGTTGGCACAAAATGTAGTCACCTTTGGTGGGTAGTGTGGTATGTCTTACTAACATGTATTAGCAGTAATGAAGGTAGTTGCATGATGCTCGGTCAAGTGCACACTATAACCATTGGAAAGGATCGTTCTAGTGTACAAGTGTCAAACCATCTCTAGTATGGCAATGTGTATCTTGTGGATCAAAGTGTCATGAGATTAAGGAGAGGCTTATATAGACAAGTCTTTTAGAATAAACATCCACCAGAATGCTTAAGGTTATGAGGTGTCTTAGGTTAGTAGGTTACTAAAAGAATTGGGCTTAAGCAAAATATGGGTTTTAAAACTATGGTGATAATGTCCTTGTTAACATGTAATGATGCAAATGTCAATTATGTTACTCTCCAACCACACTAACCTATAACTTTGACATATTAAATAATTCTTACATCACCTCTTTATGGAATGATGTGATACCTGGTCCATAATGCAGGGTAGGAAAAAGCAATTAATAAAGCACATAGGGCACTAAGTTGAATTAACAACAATAGTATGATGTTATACAGCAACAATAGCCTTCACCTATTGGGACCTTAAAGCCATAAGCTAACTATTGCTAATGACTGATACAACAAAAAGAGGGTTTTCGGTGAAGACCCATCTATTGTAATAGCCTATAGGACATCCTAAAAGGACATTATAAATTCAAACCTTTGCAAATTTATCAATAAGCTTCTGCGTTAATGTATGACTCATGGTCTCTTAAGGGGTATTTTAATAAATAAAAATTTAAATTTTTATTTTTAAGATTTCAATTCTAATCTGGAGAAAAAAATATACTTTTTAAAAGAATTAAGAAAAATAATTCTATATTATGCACTTTGCAGCCCATCAATGAACAAAAACAAATATCTAATTTTTATCTTTATATGTGTACAAAGACAAGGTTCACCCACAGCATTGGTATTTTTTAGAATCACAAAAACTACAAAAATATTTGTACCAAAGAATCCAAAATTGACTTAGTACCTATTGATATCAATACAAATTAAGAGTTTAATATAACAGAGGTCAATCTAATTGAATCTAATTTAAGTTTAATTGTTTGGATAAATTTAAGTGTACATGACTATATAAAGACACATTGTATATATTATTATATGTCTACTTCTCAGTTATTTTGTGTGATGTTTTTATTATATTAATAAAATTATAATATTTTTATAATTTTTTTATTAGTGGTATAAGAGTTATTTCTAGATCCTTTGTCTTCAGCTTTGGTGGCCAAGTTTTGCCCTTTTTCCGCTGCAAATGTCGCATGTAAGACATAACAGAGAAGATAAAGAAATGATGGCGGGAAATTTTCTATTCTTTTAAAGTTTCATGGAAAAATGTGTACGTGTAAAATATATCTCATCTAAAAGAACCAAAATCAGAATAGCCTAAACCTTCTTGCCTGTCTTCATGAAATCTCTCCAGCTTGAAACCTGATAATCAAGCAAAAACATGTAACAGATCCAACTGAGCAAAGTATTGAAGTATTGAGAATAATATGACAATACATAGCATAAGAGGCCAAAAAGTATTCTTAACTTGTTCCCCAATACAACTTTTAATAGACGCCATATACCCTTCAAAACAAGGGTACATGCCAAATTTTTATGTTGAAGTGTGAAAGATTGAATGCTTAGGACCATAAAAAAGGAAAACTGAAAAAAAAAAAAAAAAAAAAAGAACATATAGTTTTTTTTTTTTTTGAAGAAAGAGAGAGAGAGAGAGAGAGAGAGTGAGGTAAGAAAAATGCAGGCATAGCACAAAAGTAAGATGATCATGGAAATTTTATATGTATTTTTCTAGAAAATGGCTGGAAAAATTTGTGTGTTTTTATTACATTCTTCCATAAACTCAAGCAAACTAAGCAAGAGTTTCAACCCAAAAGAGATCATATTCAAATTTTCAATAGCTTTCTCCCTCTGACATTCAGAATTACTCATGGATATAACATTTAAACAAAAAAAGATCATTTAGGCTTTTCTTCATAACATACCTTTTATGCCATACAAATTTGTATGATTAATAGTTAACGAAGATTTGATCCATAGGACACCGAACCACAAAGAACAATGCACAAGAATGCATATATTTAAGAAGGAAAAAGCAAAGAAAATCAATAAAATGCAAGAGTTCATGCAGGTAGATTAAATAGTGAAAAAAGGAATAAATAGACCTTTTGTTCTCTTATCCCTTCCCACTGCTCCTCATGCTTACACTTTCTCTTTGACATCTCCTTCTGCTCTTCTTTGTCCTTTTTCAAAAATAGGATAGGCTTAGAGTATGATTGCTGTTAAAGACCATTGAATAAGTATAATGGTTCCGAAGGAGCTTTGTTAGTTTGTAATGAAGAGTTAGTCTCATTATTCAAGAATTGAAACACTTAATATGTATAAGAACATTTATGTCTACACAAAACATTATAATCATTGGATCAAGCATGTTTGAACAACTTTGTTACTCTATACCCATTGAATTCTATCAAGTAAATTGAATCATTGATCTTAATTAGCTTTCCTTACAAGTATTGAATGGTTTAATTCCTGAAGAACAAGATAGTCTCTTCAATTTTTCATGTTTAGGCTCTAATTTTCATTGGAAGGACAAATTTACATGATGGTAGAATTAACATTTTTATTTACACAAAACATTATATTCATTGTAACAAGTTCATTTAAGCATCTTTGGTACCCTAAATTCATTAAATTTCATCATTAAAAGGTGTGATTGGCTTCGATTACTTTTTCAAATATGTATTGAGAGTTTCATTTCTTGAATAAGACCATCTCTTTATTTCTAGCTAACAATGCTCCTTCCTTTGTTATAAGGACTCATTTACACAAAAAGCTCTTAAAATTAACTTTAAGGTCAACAGCAAACATCATATTCCTTGCAACAAGCTCATTTTTACATCTTTGTTCACTAAATTCATTGAATTCCATCAAAAAATTGTGTGATTAGCCTAGATTGTCCATCCTTATACATATTTTACGTAAATGAGTACTTAGAATGAAAGAAGAACATTGTTAGTTAGAAATTTAGAAATAGTCTCATTATTTAGGGATTGAAAAACTCAATATGTATAAGCAAGTTTATGTCTACACAAAACATTATAATCCTTGGACCAAGCATCTTTACACACCTTTGGTACATTAGAGCCTTTGAATTCCCTCAAGTAAAATGAGTTATTGATCTTTGTTAGCTTTCCTCATAGGTATTGAATGGTTTAATTCTTGAACAAAGAGATTGTCTCTTCAATTTCTCATGACAAGACTTCACTTTTCATTGGAAGGACAAATTTACACAAAATGATGATGAAATTAACATTTTTATTTGCACAAAACATTATATTCATTGCAACATGTTTGTTTGTACACCTTTGGTACTTTGTACCCATTGAATTACATTATAAAAGGGTGTGATTGGTCTAGATTCCCTTTTTTAAATACGTATTGAGAGTTTCATTTCTTAAATAAGACCATCTCTTCATTTCTAGCTAACAAAGCCGCCCTTTCCTTCACAGTAACAACTCATTTGCACAAACTAATCTTATAATTAGCTTTTTTGTCAACAACAAACCTTATATTCATTGTAAAAAACTCATTTGTACATCTTTGCCAATACATCCATTCCATAAAAAACTAGTGTGATTGGTCTAGATTACCATTTCTTATACAAATTTTATGTAAAAAAGTGTTTAAATGAAAAAAGGACCTTTATAAGTTAGAAATAAAGAGATAGTCTTATTATTTAGGAATTGAAACACTTAACACATATAAGCATGTTTATGCCTACTCAAGACATTATATTAAATGGAACAAGCACATTTGCACACTTTAGTACTCTATACCAATTGAGTTCCACCATGTAAAATGAGTCATTCATCATTTTTATCTTTCCTTACAGGTATTAAATGGTTTAATTCCTAAACAATGAGACTATCTCTTTAATTTTCCAAGACAAGACTTTAATTTTCATTAGAAGGACATTTACACAAAATGATGGAGAAGTTAACATTTACATCTACACAAAACATTATAATCATTGAAACAAGCTCATTTGTACATCTTTGGTACTTAAATCCATTGAATTTTGCATGTTGTGATTTATCTAGATTACCTTTTGAAATTCTTATTTAAGAGTTTCATTTTCTGAATAAGACCATCTTTTCATTTCTAGCTAAGAAGGCCCCTTCCATCATTCCAAGGACTCATTCATGTAAAATGATCTCGTAACTAATTTTTGGTTAAACAACAAATATTATATTCACTACAACAAGCTCATTTATACATTTTTGGTACTTTAAATCCATTGAATTCCATCAAAAAATGGTGTGATTTGTCTAGATTACCATTTCTTATGCATATTTTTGTGTAAATTAGTGTTTACAATGAAAGAAGGAGCTTTGTAAGTTAAAAATGAAGAAATGGTCTCATTATTTAGGAATTGAAACTCCTAATACATATAAGCACATTTGTGCCTACTCAAAATATTATATTAATTTGAACAAGCAAATGTGCACATGTTTGGTACTCTACACTAATTGAGTTCCACCAAGTAAAATGAGTCATTGATCTTTTTTAGCTTTCTTTATAGGTATTAAATGGTTTAATTGCTGAACAATGAGACTATCTCTTTAAAGTTTCAAGACAAGACTTTACATTTCATTGGAAAGACAAATTGGGTGACTTCACTTATTATAAAACTTATTAATACAAAGAAGTAAACAATTATTGCATGGATTTACTTCACTTAATATAATTGTTCATTGCAATAAAGAACATTGTTCATTGTGCCTTTTTTCATGGATTTAAAGACAAGAAAAATAAACTAAGGTTTGTAGATTCAAAGGAAAAGAGGATTTAGAATGAGGCTACGAAGAAGAACAAAAAAAAACTTAAATTTAGATAAATAAACCTAATTTAAGCCCTAAAGCTCTAATACTAGTTGATGTGAACCCCAAAAGATGTGGCTTGGGAACCCAACATGCATTGAGAATCAAACAAGAACCAAAGAAAGGAAAATTAGATTTAAATTATGTAAAACCTAGACCTAATGTTCAAGGAAAATGAACCTGAGGTATAAAGATGGATACAAATATCACACTCAAGAAAAGAGTAGATTTAGGAGTGATAAGTTGAGTTAAATGCTACAAGAAGAGTTAGTTCTTAATAACTTCTCTAGTTCATGAAAGAAGCAAAGGGGAAAAGTCTCATTTCCTAAATAAGCTAACAACAAATCTACTCCTATTTGTTTTAGGAGTTGTTACAAAAATCCTTACAATCACTTAACATTAAGCCATTCAATATATTCAATTAATAAAGTCTCGAGCCTCATTATGATATGTTTTGTTGCCCTTCAAGCTTGAATTGGTTTCTTTGATCCAAATTTCTTTAATCAACCCATTAAGTGCTTCTTTCATTTTTTTTGCTCTTGAACATATCATTGGCCCTTTTTGAATGCTCAATGGATCTTTAGAAGCCCTCTATGCATCAGCTCCTCCATGGATCTCATTAGTAACAAAAGAAGGATCCTTGTTTGTTTGAAATGAAGAGATCGTCTCATTATTCAGCAATTAAAACACTCAATAGATATATGAAAAGGTTATCTAGACCAATTAAATTTTTTTTTTTCAATGGATTTAGAGTACCAAAGATGTACAAATAAGTTTGTTGCAATGAATTTAATATTTGTTGTTAATTACAAGGTCATGGTCTACATTAAAGGATGATAGAAAATTAAGACCAATTAGTTCTAATGGAGTTTGTCCACTAAGATTATTATGGAAAAGATCTAGGCTTTTTATCACACCGAGATTTTCAAAAGTTGTTGGAATGAAACCCGTCAACTGATTGTGAGACAAGTTCAATGCATATATTGAACATAAATTTTTGAGCTCTTCCAATATTTTCCCTATTAACTTGTTGCAAGATAAATCCAATCTGGTCATTAATTCAAGAATGTTATCTTCATACATGTTGTGCCTTGTTTTTGTCACAAACCCAACTTGCATTAGTCGCATAAACACAACATTAAGCTTAAAATTGGGGAGAAGCTATCCATTACATTATTGCTAATGTTGTCATAGTATCCCACACCATAATCAAGAAACCTCAAGATTAGGTTTACAAAATCAAGTAGTGTTAACTTTCCAAAAGAGATGTTATCAAAACAATGAGGAATGGATACAAAAAATGAGTTATGTAAAAGATATAGGATGGCAAGTTTATTTAACTGACACAATTAATCTAGTATCAAACCCCCTTAAAGAATTTTGGCCTAGAAGAAGAACCCTTAAATTCAATAAAACCCCAACCAAGGATGGAATGCAACTAAACAAAAGATTATTTCCAATGTTTAGTGCTAGAATGCCAAAAGAATTAAGCAACATTTTTGGGATTGAGCCAATGAGTGTATTTCCTTCCAAATTGAAATGAAGTAAAGGTGACAAATTAAAGCAAGATGAAATAGAGCCAAAAAGAAAGTTACATTAAAGGACCATATAATTTAACTTAAGCCTTGTCAATTCACTTAGAATTCTACCTTTGAGTTCATTGCCTACCTTGTTTAGTATAATTCCAAGAAAAGTTGTCAGATTGTCAATGAAGGGAGGAATCTCACCTGTTATGTGGTGGTCACTAATATCTAAGGTCCCTATGCTCCAATAGTGTGGGATCCAACTTGACATATTACTTGTAATCTAATTTCTACAGAGTTACAACATCCATAATGAAGTGATATTAATGGAATTTGGTATTTGGCATCTAATTTGTTGTTTGAAGCCACAAAAATTCTCAAATTAGAGAAATTTGCTAATCTTACCAAAGCAATAGCAATTTCTCCTTAAAACCTGTTATTAGATAGATCTAAATAATGCAACTTTGGCATGTAGCCAATTCAGAATGGAATGTGACCTTCAAAGGCATTTGCAAAAAGATTAAGTATTCAAACTTTTGAAAACAAATTGCCAATATTTGGTTGAAGTTCCCTATAAAGGTGATTGTCTAATATATCTATGCAGCTTGTCACAAAGTTGGAGTAGGAAGATAAACAGATCTAACCCATAAAGGAGTTATTTCTAAGACTTAGGAGCTCAAATTTTGTATTGTTTTCAAACAACTAGTTGTGGAAGGCTCCATTTAGGTTGTTATGAGAGAGATCCTCAACTCTTAAGTCAGTTTGGTGAGTAAGAAATAGAGGAATATTGTAAAATTTATAGTTTGATATCATAAGAACCTTAAGCCAAAATGTAGGTAGCTAATTATGTGAATACTAAATCTAGACCTTAGGGTTTGATAACATTAGCCCTTTAAGGTTTATGAAGTTGGCAATTGAGTAAAAAGAAAATAGACCCTTAAAAAGATTATCTCTAAGATCAATATGCTTGAGGTCTTTAAGGTTAAGAATTGAAGAGGATGAGATATATCCTTCAAGTTTGTTAAATGACAAGTCCAAGATTCTAAGGAATGTCAAATTACCAAGACAAGGTGGAATAGATCCACTTAAATTATTCCTAGCAAGATCCAACTCTTTAAGGTTCTTCAATTCACATAAGCCTATAATAATAGAATGTGCTAAAATCTTTATGATTTGCCATGACATATGGCATGTAATACTTAAATTTGAGCATTAATGAAATCATAATAACTACCTTGTTGGCCTAAATCCCCATTAAGGTTGTTGTTAGCCATGGATGAATGGAAAACGTTTCTAGAAAATCCATTCTCACTCAAATTTAGTATTTCCATTTTCTTCAAACTTCCTAGTTTTGTTAGATAAGCAAATAAAAAAAATAGGCAAATTAACATGAATAGAAACAAAAAAAAAAAGGGTGGTAAACAAGCTCAAGTGCATACTTTAAAAATAATTGCATAAATTAGTTAGGGAAAGAATGTGAAATGAGAAAAATGAATCAATCATATAGGTAGCTAATTAATCAACATTGGTATAGTGCAATACCATGATTGGATGAGTTTATGTACCTTTCAAACTAAGAGTCAAAGAATAAGGAGTCATAATGAACTGACTTTTTTTAAATTTAGAATTTTAATAAGTTTGCTAAACTTAAAAACATAAAAATTTAAAAAAAAAAAATGAAGAAAGCTTTTTACTCCTTTTGTGCCTTATCTGATCCTTTGGAAAGTTTATATAGTAAAGCCCAGGTCCAAAAACTTTACAATTTAAAATACTTATTTAACACTTACATTTTGTGACAAAATATAAGTGTGAATATTGAAGGGGTATGCTAATTAATTATTATTTTTTTTTTTTTTTGTCTTCTAAGAGATTCATTGGCTTATAAGTTACACAATAGAAGTAATTCTTTAGTCTAATAATAATATATAACTAACAATATCAATATACATAATACTTATAATATAATTCTATAGTTTTGATATAAATTAATATAAAAAATTAAAAATATATAATTTCACTTATTTTAATAAAATAATACTAATAGTATATAATGTCTATATATAAATAGGCAAATTTAGAGATTATGTGACTAATTGATTCTTGGGCCAAAATAATTATTTAAAAAAAAAATGAAAATCTTGTTGTAAATTTGCCATGAATTTGGTTATTGGCAAATCTAGATCACATAAGGAATTGAAATAAAGAAAGTTTGTTAGGAAGAAATGAAGTGATAGTTTCACTATTTTAGAATTGAACCACTCAATACCTACAAAAAGGGATAATCATGTTCAATTATTCTTCTATTTGATGGAAATCAATGGATTAATAATGTGAATGTCATAAGGTAGTTATTATAGTGATTAATATAATGTTTAATGCATACACTAATGATAATTTTATGATTAATTTGTGTGAATGAGATCTTACAATTAAATAAGAAAACTTATTAACAAGAAATTAAGTGGCGATTTCATTCTTCTAGAATTGAACCATTCAATACTTGCAAGAAAGGATGATCACAATCAATCACTCCTTTGTTTGGTGGAATTCAATGGATTTAGAGTGCCAAAGTCATAAGTTTGTTACTATTGTGAGTAATATAAAGTTTGGTGCATACACCGATGTTAATTTTATGATCTATGAATGAGTCCTTGCAACTAAGAGAGAAAGGTTGTTAACAAGAGATAAAGCAATAGCTTCTTGTTGAATTGAACCATTTAAAGAGGTGACCATAAAAAATCTTCATATTTTTTAGTTTTCATTAATTTCAACTGTAAATGATAGTTAAGAACTTATCTATATGGTCTTAGGTACTCTTTGCAAAAACAACTTGAAAAATAGGGTGATGTAGCCATCTTGAGCAAGTTCAAACAACATGTCTATATACTTTAGAAATTTTAACTATAAATGATAGTGAAGAACCAATCTATGCAAGCTTGGAAATGCTTTAAATCACAACTTATAGAATAGGATAGTGTAGCCATCTTGGGCAAGTTCAAATGACATGTCTATTTACTTCTAAAATTTTAACTATAAATGGCAATTGGGAACCTTGTTTATGTAATCTTAAGTACTTTTCCCAATTAAAACCCTTGAAACTATAGGCAATGCAATCATCTTAAGCAAATTCAAGCATGTTGATGATGACCTTACTTTAAGAAGTGACAAATTTGACTTATACAATCCAAACAATTCAGTTAGCTTTTCTTTTTTTTTTTTTTTAATTGCAACCTTTGTAGCCCTTTAAAGAATAATCTCAAATAGAGTTATCATTTGGATGTTAGTTAGCTCTATAAATTTTGAATTCATAACATAATTAAAGAATAATCTCAAATAGATTTTCATATGACACCATTGGCCCCTTGGTATGCCACTAACCAAATCACAAATGAGTTGGTCATCGTCAATGTGCATATAGTAGACAACTACATTGATTTAATGAAGCATACAAAATTGGATTATGTCACAATCTTGAATGCACTCTTAAGTAGGCTCACATGAAGTAAAGGGATGCCACATGGACACTTGAAAGAGTAGACAAAATAGGGAACTAAGAAGTTCTTTGCATGTTCCTTTATACTAAAGCAACTCACAAAGAAGGATAATTTGTTAAACCACTATTCTATCAGCCTTGAATAAAACGGCTATGCTCTTTATTTCCTCCCTTCCTTAGATATACTTAGGGTTAGTTTGCCTTTTGTAGTCTATACAACTTATATTTGAGTTACGGTTTGATTATAATTAGATAATGGATTATTTAAATTTTGATTGTAACACCAATTGTTTATGAATGTGGAAAAAAAAGTAAAAAATCAACAAAAAAAAAAAGAAATAAAAAAATGAAAAAAAATAGAAAAAGGAAAAATAGAAAATAAAAAATAAGAAAAAGAAATTAAGTGATTAAGGGATTTCATTAAAACATCCCTTTGTGATTAAAAATCCATTTACAAAACCCCTAGTTCCAAGTCTATACATTAAACCCACCCATTATAAGACCAAAAAGGAGAGAACCAACAGCCTAATATGCCTTTAGACTAAACTTAAAGTTATCTAATCTTTAGTCCTAGATTAAAACTTAAAGAGGTTGCTTTTAGGCAAGAGCTCTTAAAGTCCAAGCATCATTGGACCTAATGGGATAATTTATGCCCAAGCTTTTCTAAGTTCCTGTATTGAATGTTTCAAGTATCAGAACTTTGCAAATATTATTCAAATAATTCTTCACAATTGAAAGACAAGTCCTAAACTTTTTCAATGTTTACAATATAATTTTGTTTTCAATGTTTACAATGTAATTTTGTATTTTTAAAATTTTTTATTTTAAACCTAAACATTTATATTTTATTTAAATTTAAAATAAATTTTTTGATAAAAAATGGTCAAATTATTAATTTTGTATATTGACTTCCATTGAAAAAACACATGGCGAGAGGAAACCATGTGATATAGGCAACGATTCCTGACTTTTAGAGATAAGTGAATTACATCGGTCCCAAGAAAGAAAAAATGAAAAAGTGTTTGAGGGAGAGAATCTCACATGGGTCGGGTTCTTATATTACCTTCTTTAAAGAATTTGCATAATAGACAAATATCAATGGTTTAATTTAAGATAATCGATTAAATGAAAACAAAATGGTAACGATGTGGGCTTCCTTTGTGGGCATGTTAAGCACCGGTGTTTACAAATTGCGCAATCCGACAAAAACTAGCCAATCCAAGTTGTCAAAACTCACATCTACCATAACCAAATGAGAAAAAGATTAAAAAAAAAAAAGATTATCAATTATTATTTTCGGATTTGATCCCAAAAATAATTAATTTTGAAAATAAATGTATACTTAATTTAGGTTCTAGAAATTTGCTTGATGGACTGGTCCTATCTTTTATGCATATCTACATTTTTGCAGTGCATCTCTTTTTGTCAAATGTCCTTCCTTAAATGGCTGTGATGTCTAATTTTAATTTCTTACCATGCCTTTGGTATTTGAAACCAAACCAAGTCGAAGAGTTTTTACTTTTGCTCGTGGCTGTGGCTTGTGTTCATTTACTTAGTAGCGTATCATCTCACTGGGTAACGAACACGAGAAGAATTTGATACGGGGTTTAGCCTTATGTTTGGACAAAGAGTACCTGTTTTTACTTGCTAACTTGAATCAATGTTTACTCCAGATGTTCAGTTTTTGTCTATGGAGATGCTGGAGAATACCAAATCATTTGTTGGATGCCTGAAATAGGTGTAGATTTGTGCTACACATGCTTGTGTCAACACATTTGCCAATTATGATATCATTTCGTCCTTACCGTTAATGACACAACTGCCATTGATGATTTATATCACGCTCAATAATTTTTTTAAACTTTGTAAGTTTTAAACTGTCTCAAATAATTCACGACTAATTTGCAACATCCGTGCTGTTTTAGATGGTTTGTAATAAACCAATTCAATCCTTTTTTTTTTTTTATCAACTTGATCTCTTAAAAAATGAAAACGAGTATCAATATATTTATTCCTTTCATGTGTTATTGAATTTTTGGCCAAATTAATTGTAAAAATAGTATGAACAAATATTTTCATAGGAACTTTAATTGAAGTATAGATCTCATGTAATAAAATATGAAACTAAATAACTTGACAAACATTTGAAGCTACAATTATATATTCTACTTCACAAGTTGAAAGTGAAATAATAAAATGTTTCTTAGATGATTATGAACAAGTAGTAGTTTCAAAGTTGAAATAATATCCAGAAATACTTTTATGATCATCTATATCTCCACCCTAATCAGTGTTAGAATAGTTTATAAGAATACAACTTTTAAATGAAAAATAAAATAGGTCATGATAATAAGTTCCTTTTATATGTTGCATAATTTTCTTTGCAACTTGCATATGAGATTGACAGGGAGACACAAGAAATTTACTGATCAAACCAACTTTGTAAAATATATCGATCTTTGTGCATGTAAAATATCTTAAACTCCCAACAACATGCTTGAAAAGTGTAGAATCAACAGGTGCTTCATTGTCTTTTTTAAACAATCTAGTACCAACTTTTATGAGAGTTCTCACAGGATTACAATCATTGATTTGAAATTTCTTTGATAGCTTGGTACCATACCTCTTCTAGAAGATAAATATTTCATCATCTCCTTAAGTTACTTTAATTCCAAGAAAATAAAGCATTAAGCCCAAATCTATTACCTTAAATTCATGTATCATTGACTTTATAAAATCTTCAATCATTCAGAGATTGTTGCTTGTAAAGATCAAATCATCCATATATAGACACACCAATAACATATTGCTAAAATCATTGATTTTCACATATAAAGCATACTCAGAAGGACACTTTTGGAAGTTAGTTTCATAGAAAAAAAAATCAATGCATTTATTCCATGCTCTAAGGTCTTCTTTTAGGCCACTTAGTGCTTTTTTAGCTTATACACCTTCTCTTCACTTCCTTTCTTCACAAAGCCTAATGGTTGCTTAATAAACTCTTTCTCTTTGAAAGGACCATTGAGAAAAGCTAACTTCACATCCATCTAATGAATTTTACAAAGATTCTGCATGGCCAAGGCAATTATAAGTTTGACAATTTCCATTTGAGCAACAAGGGAGAATACCTCGTGAAAATTATAGTCAAGTCATTGTTTAAATTTTTTTGCAACCAATCTTACTTTATATCTCTCTACATGTCCATTAGACTTTTTCTTAGTCTTAAAGACACACTTCACATCAATAGCTTTCTAATCTCGTAAAATAGTAGTAAACTCCCATTTATTATTCTTCTTAATTACCTTAATTTCTTCATTCATGGCATTCACCCATTTTGTATCTTGAATTGCCTCATCAAATAACACTAGTCCATAATCTAAAAACATGATAGAAGGCACCAAATCCCCATCATCATTAATAACATTATCAAGGATTACCTTATAATCTTGCAATCTAATCAATTGTTAGCAATTTTGTTTGGCCTTCCATTCCCTTATAGAGCTTGTGGTGTAGAATTATGTACACCAACTGGTGAAACTTCCCCATTTATAGTGGGAATTGTAGCTTGAGTTTCCTTTTCTCCCAAAATAGCAATTAGACATCTTAAAGAATTATTTTGCTCCTTAACATCAAAGTTCCAAACTTCATCTTCAACAAAAGTCACATCTTAACTCATAATAATGTTTTTTGTCATAAGATTAAATAGCATATATCCCCCTTTTATATAGTCCAGAAATATTGTGTTCACTCATTGATCATTTAACTTTATCTTTATTCTTGCTGGAACATAAGTATAAGTAATAAATCCAAACACCCCGAGATGCCTTACATTAGACTTAAAACTACTCCATGCTTTTTTAAGAGTGACATTCTAAATACTTATTGTTGAAAATCTATTCAATAAGTAAATAAAACACAAAATAGCTTCTTCCCAAAATGGATTACGAACTCACTTAACCTATAGTAAGTTTCTTGCCATATTCATGATTGATCTATTCTTTCTTTCAGTAACTTCATTATGCTATGAGGTATAAGGAATTGTGACTTCATGCTTTATTTTCTGTGCTTCACAATACTCCTTGAATTCATTAAAATATACTCATCACCTCCCTCAATCACAAAAATCTATTTAAGCAATTTAAATTCACTGAAACAAGCTTGTTTATGCACTATTAGTACTATCAATCCATTGAATTCCATCATGTAAATGAGTCATTAATCTTGATATGCTTTCATTATAAGTATTGAATGGTTTGTTCTCCATTAATGAGACTACCTCTTCATTTTTTTATAACAAGGCATCCCTTTTCATTGCAAAGAGTCCTTCATACAAAATGATCTAATAATTAACTTTGGTAATAAGAGCAAACATTATACTCATAGCAATAAGATCATTGGTACATCTTTGATACTTGAACCCATTTAATTCCATCAAGTAAATTAGTCATTGATCTTAATTAGCTTTCCTTACAGGTAATGAATGGTATAATTCCCAAACAATGTGTGAAAGGAATGGTATCAAAGCCTTAAGGGTTTTAGGTGACTAATTTAAACTTGAGTTTGAAACCTAAATCACATCTGTCTTTATTTGCTTGTGTCATTAAGGTTGGCATTTAGAGCATTAGATGCAAATTTGTTGACAGTGATATCATGAGTCAGTGGATCATTGAAAACCATGATGACTTTCTCATTATAATAGTAATAATAGTTTAAGTAATAAAAATAAAGAAATTATTGTAAGTGAAAATTTAGATAATAATTATTTACAAAATTAAACTTTGTTTTCTTCCTCTTCTTCCTATGCTTATAAACAGGAATGTTTTTTCTCAAAATGTGACTATATTATTAAAATTGTTAAATAAGCTTTACCTTTAGCTTAGGGTTATAATGACATTTTCTTGTTATCATGAGCTTATTAGCTTTCATTAGGAACCAAAACCTTGCTTGGGAGTCGTTGAAGCGCAGGCCTCTTTCCAGGCACTCGACAAAGCCTAAAATAAATTTTAAATAATAAAACATTATTTAAACAAAATTCATGGAAACAAAAACCTTTTTTTTTTGTTTTTTTTTTGGTTTTGAGGTCATAAAAAAAAAACCATTATTAAAGTAGAATGTGCAAGGTGAGGTAAGACAAACAGGAAAAGTTAAAGAACTATATAGAATAATCTGCTACAAGAAGAAATGCAAGAATTCATCCGAAAATAAAGTTAATAGATATGTCAATAATTATCTTCATAAGAATTGTTAAGACACTAAATACCAAATAACAAAACTAAATAAGATAGCATTTCTCCTAAAATAGAAAAATATTCCAAATAGTATAATATCCAATTTGATAAAATATCTTAATAAAGTAAATATTATCATTAATATAAAATATTATTAAAATCCTAAATAATAAAAATTTTTGTTCTTTATTCTTCGTCATTCTCTTTAATTGAAAAATATTCAACCTCAAATTTCAAAGTGCTGGTGTGCCGGAGAAAAAATTAACTTCAAAGATCAACTTTTGGTAAAAATAAAACAAACGCCAAAAGCTTCATTGGAAAAGATGAGAATTGGAACTTGATAGAAATCACAAAATCACATATTTAATAACCTACTTAAGTATCGTTTCCCAATTTTGAATGTGATCAAATTTTGTAATATATATGTGTGTGTATAATTTTTACCTGGGCAATATCCGTCTTTCCATCAGCTTTAGCACCATATTGTCGCACGTCAAACAAAGCCGCCTGGCTGTAAATGCAGATGTCACCAATACCAGCAACAAAGTTGCTGACTGAAACTTTTACCAAATGCCGCCATAATTTTCGATGTTTCTTTCTTCCGTTTTGTACTGGGCAATTTGACGAGAGGGCTAAAAGCCTGAAACCGAATCGTCTGTATCCTTGGAATTTTATAAGCATAACCTGGCCACAAGGTCAAACATCGTTGACTTTTTAGACCAATGTGGGGTATCTATACGGGGCACTTATAGCCAATTTTCGAAATAGAAGAAATATTTGCCTACAAATTCATAACCAAAATTACCCCCACGTATAGATATGCACCAAAATTTTTTTACCCCATCAAATAGTTGCCAGATATAACAGAAGATGCAGGTGCAATTTGGATAACAGCCTTGAATGTTCATATTTGTGTTGACCGTTTGATAAAACATTAATGCTTGAAACGGCAGCATATCATATAAAAATGCCGTGAAACAACTCTATATTTAAATGTCATTATTGAAAAAACACGTCATGGAAGATTTTTTTTTTATTATTTTTTATTAATATTTTAATCTCTATTATTTCAATTTGACAGTCTATTTTATTAATTTTTTAAAAATATCTCCTATTTTAATATAATAAATTAATTTAATTTATATTTATTATTATTATTATTTAATTTTTAATTAAATATTTTTCATTTAATTAAATTATTCTTCCATTTAATTAAAATTTTCATTACCATAAATACCAATATTCAATACAAAGAGGATGATTCGTACATACATTGTGGAGAACAATATTTACGTTAATTAAGATCCACATAATATTTTGTAGGAGGAAATTCAAAATTTGTACTATGTGGTTTGAGAGTTTGTCGTGATAGGGTTGTGATTGGTTAGCTATGTTAGCGTAAACACTGTCAAAAATAACCAAAATAGTATTATATAATTAATAATTTATAAGATTATTTTAATTTTAAAATAACAAATAATAAAATTATTAAAAATTTCAAAGAATAAAAAAAAATTTTTACATCAAAATATTTTTAATTTATATTTTATAAATTTATAAATAATAAATTATTTGTAAAATTTGGTAACTTGAAAAATTTTAAAAATTTTGACCCAAAATAAAAATAAATTTACACAATTATTATAAATTTTAAGAAAAATTTATTTATTTTTTTGTATACAGAAAACATTTTTTTTTTTTTTTTTTTTTATCTGGACGAAGATCATTCTTATTATCCAAGTTTTCTAACCCTAGGAACTGCGCATATTAAGTTTGTCGGTTACCCTATTGGGCCTAAGGAGCCCACTTTTCTACCTAACAAATGGGCATTTACTCCGTTAAGCCCAGCTCATGACACCACCTAGCTCATGACACCTTCTTTTTAGTAACTTTCTACGGCCTTGGACGCCTTAGTGATCACATTTTAATAAGTTGGCCTTAGACTTCAAATCTCATATATTTATTTAAAAAAAAAATAAATAAATAAATAATAATAATATTAATATTTTAAAATAATAGTTAAATTGAGATTTACTGTTCTCAGTCCTTTTGTTTCCTCTGCTTCTTGATTGTTTACGTGACAAAGACCTCTCTATCAAAGGCGTTCACCAATGTCGATGTCCATCATGAGTATCTGAAGAGCTAAATCTACATACATTCTAATGAGTATCTGAAAGTTGTTCAAATGATTGTTTACAATAAAAACAAATTTTCTTTTTCAAATAAAAGTTTAGACAAAAAGGCTTCATTTCAATTTGTATATATATATATATATTTTTATTCTTCTAATTTTTTTTATGTTGGAACTAGTACCCTCAATCCCCAAGTAAACAGAGCAAAATCCTAAAAAAAAAAAAAACAGTAATATGGCTGCCAAAAAGGGTCCTTATACAGTTAACGTGTCCGCAACATCAGAAGTCAAAAAGACGTCTCTTAAGAGCCAAAGGTAACGTAAACTGGCACTTACAACGGGCAGTGAATCACAGTTTCCAGTTTTGGCGCAGTCATTTTGAGACCACCAAGCTGCGGCACGTTGGCCATCAAAGGCGCCGCCTCCTAGCACAGTCAATCCATCAATATTTTGGAAAGGGTCTTGCAGGAGCCATGACATTTCCTTGGAGCACAAGGGGCCTCGTAGGGCCGGGTCCCTTTAATGTCAAAGAACCAACCATTTAAATTCCCTTTTGGTATCATAAACTGGTTCGGTTAGCTGGCTGCGCATGCATCTGTCTATGCCCGAAAGAAAACAATATCAAATGCAAATTTCAAAAAAATTAAAAAAAAAAACAGACGGAAATTAAAGTCTCTGAAGTTCACAAGCAAACTTGCATATTTGTATGGTACCTGCCTATCATCTGTCTTGCCGTCCGCCTTGGCTCCATATTTTTTCACATCAAAGCTTGCATGTCGTGCTTCGGTGACCAATAGCTGCATTAACAGAAGCCATGCAGCTCCTACAATCATTTTGTAATCCGTTTGGCATTGTTTCCTTTTTCCTGGTAGGCCCTTTTTTTTTTTCGTTTTTTTTTGGTAGGGGGGGTTGCGGGGAAGGGGGATTTTCAAAGGCAGCGACAAATGACAACACGAATACGAAATATAGAATGAAGAAAGCTTGACACCACAAAATCCACCACCTAATTTTAGGCGGCCCTCTAATTTTATCCAAGACACCACTAGACGTTTGTGGTGAGTTTGACCCCCCAGAGGTAGAGGTCACAATGGTTTGCTTACCACCCTTTCTAACCACACCAATCCATGAAATGCCAAATGTTGCCTGCAAGCTTGTTCTTAAGTCAAACTAAAGTATAATTACACTGACATATAAGCTCAAGTGTACACTTACACTAGAATATATCTTTATGTTTTAATCAAATAAGTATAAAGCTTCTTCAAAAAACAAAAAAAAAAAAACAGAGAGAGAGAGAGGGACTAGTCATTTTCCTAGCAGAACAACCTTTATAGTAACAAGGAAGTCCTTTTTTCGGTAGCAGATTTGGTTCTGCTCATAACATCATCAATGGCCATGGTTCCAAGCTCTCCACTAAGCCTAGACCTAACCGTGACAGTTTGTGTCTCAACCTCCTTGGGCCCCACCACTGCCATTAGAGGAATTTTCTGCTTCTATGCATTCCTAATGAGCTTTGGCAGGCGATCGCCATGGCACACTTCAGCTCGAATGCCATTACTTTTCATTTTGCTGGTCACTTCATTGCAGAATTCAAGCTGCGTTAGTTCACATTATTTGTTCTTTAGCATGCAAATGCAATAGTCATGGGGCTTAAATGTGAAAACACCGTCCTAAATCACGTTACGGATGATCTGAAGCAGAAAAAATGGGTCATAAAGTTCATATACCATCCTTTCATACTGGCATCTGCAACTACTCTTGCAAACACGTCAGTTTCGAGTTTTTAGTAATTCACAAATAAAAAGTATTTTAAATTATATTCATTGAGAGTTATCTTACGTTTTATCAAAAACTAATATCAGATAAATGTTGATTTTTATTGATAATTATTTAAGAAAGGTTAAGTTTTTTTTTTTTTTAACATTCAAGAAGTGAAAGCCTTGATTAAGAAGTAAATAAGGAAGTAAATTAAACCATTCAAGACAAATAATAACTTAAAATTTTATGAAAATAAAGGTATTATTTGTCATCACACAATTATGATAATTTCTCAGTAGAATGGTATTATTGAATATATGAATAAAACATTTTTAGTGAGAATTTACTATATGATTTTTAATACTAATTTGTGAAAAAGTCTTTTGGGTAAAGGTTATTTTTATAATTTGTTATATCATTAATCATATACTTTCAGTATTTATAATATTCAAGATTCTAAAGAAAATTTGGTTAAGTACTCCTAAGAATTACTTTGATATCAAAATATTTGAATGTCCTATATATATACATATTAATGATAAAAAATTGGAACCTAGAGTTTTAGTATATTTTCCTTGGGCATACATTTAGAGTGAAGTGGTATTATTTGTAGTGTCTTGATTCACCTAAATTTGTGATTAATAAAAATGTTACATTTGATGAATCCTCTATGTTACATTTAAAAATAAAAACTTCTTATCTTTTAATGCAGGTAAAGGTGATAGTGCACACAAGCAAGTGAAGTTTAAAATTGTGAATTAAGATGCCACACAATAGAGTTCTCTCATTCAGTCAGATTCCTTTAAAGATAGAGAGGACAATCATTCTATAGCCAAAGACAAACTAAGAAGAGAGATTCAACTATCACAGAGATATAATGATTATGTTACTTATATTCTTTTAGTTACACAGGAAACTAGTAAAGATGGTGAACTATCCACATATTCAAAAACAGTTTTAAATGTTGACTCATCTAGGTAATTGATTACGATGAATGGAGAAATAGAATTTATTCACAAAAATGACACACGAGTTTTTATGAAGTCATTCTCAGAAAAGTGAATCATTGGTTGCAAATGGGTCTTTAAAAAGAAAGAAGGTATATAAGGGGTCGAAGATGTAAGGTATAAGGTATATTTGGTTGCTAAAAGCTTTAGTCATGTGTAAGGTGTTGATTTTAATGATATTGTTTCAACTATTGTTAAACATAGTTTGATACATCTCTTATTTGCTTTGGTGGTTATATATGATTTGGAGTTAGAGCAACTTGATGTTAAGACAATTTTTTTACATGGTGAGTTTAAGGAGCAAATATACATGAGGTAACCCCAAGGTTTTGAAGTTAAAGATAAGGAAAACTATGTTTTTTTGTTGAAAAAATCCTTGTACAAGTTGAAGAAGTCTTTAAGATAATGGTATAATAGGTTTAATTCCTTAATGTTGGGTCATGACTATTCCAGGAGCATATATGATAATTGTATTTACTTCCAAAAGTTAAATGATGACTCGTTCATTTATTTGTTACTTTATGTCGATGACATGCTCATTATTGCCAAGAATTAGTTAGAAATTCATATTTTGAAAACACTTTTAAATGGTAAATTTGAGATGAAAAATTTAGGAGTAACAAAAAAGATTTGTAGCATGGAAATCAAAAGGAATTGTGAAGGTTATTGGCTACTCAATCGCCAGAGTCAGTTGAAGAGAATAGGTATATGGAAAGGGTTTCATATTCGAGTGTAATTAGTAGCTTTATGTATGCAATAATTTGTACACATCCAAATATTTCACAAATAGTTAATGTGGTTAATAGGTATATGTGTTCTCTAAGGAAATCATATTGGCAAGCTATAAAATGGATTTTAAAATACTTGCGAGGTACTTCAATTACATGTTTGGAGTTTGATAAAAAATCAGGTACATTGGTTAGTTTTGTTGATTTGACTACGTCATCAATCTTGATATAAGAATATCTCTTATGAGTTTTATATTTTGTGTTGATGGCTTTGCTATTAATTGGAAAGTTATTTTGTAATATGTTGTTGCCTTGTCTATTGATGAAGCAGAATGCATGATAATGATTGAGCTTATTAAAAAAACCTTATGGTTGAAAGGTTTGTATAGCAAACTTAGTGTTAAGATATTGTTACCATCCATTGTAACAATCAAAGTGCAATACACTTAATTAAAAATCAAATATATCATGAGGTGGCATATTGATATAAGATATCACTTGATTCTGAAGATGATTGTCATAATGAAGGTTTTAGTTTAGAAAATTATTATTAGAAACAATTACATAAATATATTTATGAAATCTCTTTCAATTGCTAAGTTTAAGTAGTGTTTAGATTTAATTGACATGATATGATGATTTGTAAGTTTGTGAAGAAGGTGAATCATTGTTACTATATTTACATGTGAGACATGAATTAAGGTGAAGATTTTTTAAGTTAGTGGCTAAAATCCAACATTGATAGATTGAACGAAGTTGAGTGATATTTTTTCTTATAAATAAGAAATAATATAATTTATTTTATAATTAAAATAATAAAATTCTAAAAGTCATTAATTTATTATTTGGGTTTTATAATTAAATTATAAATGATTTTTTTTTTATTTTTGTAATTTTTACTTTAATAATATTTGTTTTTATTCTTTCTTTTATATATATATCAAATTAATTAAATTATATAAATTTAATATTTTTTTATTTTTAATTTTTATTTTATTTTATTTAATTTTTGTTTTTTATCTTTAAAAACTATAACTCAAAATTTATCTTCCGAGAGTTACGTGGTGTGCGACATTGATTTAGAGTGTTGGGAAATCCTTGCAAAGACATTGCAAAGACTAACTAGAAGAAAATTTTGGCAAGTTTCAAGGGAAGTAACTTTGGAAATCAAACATATATAAACATGGTTCAAAAGTGTCGGATCTTCCTTATTATTCAAGGTATCTAAAACCACCTGGATCACCAAATTACCGACAATATGCCAAAACGTCAGATAAAATAAGACAGACGTGCCATGGGGACCAAGTGATAAAATAAACCTCCTCTCCCGTATACCGACCCGTTAACGTGGCATTCACCTCATATGTTATTCTTTTGTTCATCACTGGCAGAACCAATTGTGATTCCGTAGTTTCCTTGAATGTAAACGGCCCTACCAAAAAAGGTGTAAAAGCAGCAACAATATCCTCTTTATAATGTTTCCGCACGCCATTTTGGTTTTATATTTTCTGGACTGTGTTTCGCTTCTGCCGTTGAGATATATTGGAATGAAAGAAATGGATTTTCTTCTATTTACTTGTATTAATGTGAAAAGTATTTTATAAATAACATTTTTAATAGAAAAAAGTAGAAGTGCAATGTAAAATTTTACGTTATATGGTGGTTTTGAAATTAAATAATAATTTTTTATTTTAAAAAAATGTATTAAAATATTTATTTTATCAATATTTATATTATAATTAATTAATATATTAAATTATTTATTATAAATTTATAATAAAATATAAAAAATACTTTTCACATCAATAAAAATAGTATGAAACAAAAAATTCAAAATAAATTAAATAAATGTTAACAGGTATTAATAATGGTATTTTGTGATTGTACTCTTTTAATTTATTTTAAAATGTTTTAATATAATAAAAATTTAAAATTAAAATAAAATAGTGAAATTATTCATTTTTTTAAATAAAATATAAAAAATATATAAATTCATATATAGTTACATAATTATAAAGTAACAGTATATATGTAATGAATATATATAAATAAAATAATAAATAAAAATAAAAAATTAAATAATATAAAATTTGATTTTTATTAAAAAAAAATTCATAAGTGATGTTGGTGTTAAATTTTTAAGTTTAAATCATTTCCAAATTCAAATCAAATTGAATTTTTTACCGGTGGTTCAGCTTGGAATGTCAGGTTGAGTTGTATGTCGACACTTACAGGGACAATATAATTATTGAAAATTATTTATTTAATTTTTAAAAATAATTCTTGGAATGCCACTAATTGTCAGTTTAAAATTATATACAACACATAAAGTCGAGAGAGAAAGAGAGAGAGAGAGAGTGTGACAAAGGGAGAGAGAAAGTAAAAGCTGGTTAGCATAAAGACGGGGGAGAAAAAGTGAAAAAGACTGAGTAATAAACAGAAGAGAGAGAAAAAATATGAAGAGAAGAGGAAAGAATAATGGAATATAATTTTTTATAATTTTTTTAAATTTAATTTTTTATATAAATACACAAATATTTTTAATATATTTTAAAATCAAAAACAAACTGTTAAAAAAAAAAATCATTTTCTTAGAAATTTATTTTTAAAACTATATTTTTTTACAAAATCTTATTTTCTAATAAATAAATCAATTATTTTATTATATATATATATTTGAAAAAATTTGGCTATTCAATTAATTTACAAATAAATAATTATATGTGCTCTTAAAATTTTAATACTTTGGTGAAATTAAGTTGCTTTTAAAGTGAGGTTTCTTATGAAAAGAATAGAGGGATACCAAAGTTACACGGTGAAAATGAGGTTTCTAATGTTATATTATATGTAAGAGTATTATTTTATAATTTTTATTCAAATTGATTGATAATATTAGTATATTTTTTATAATTTTTAATAATTTCAGATACAAATTATAATTGTACCTCATATTTTATACTAAAACTTTCCTTTCATTTTTTTCTCCTTTTGGAGTTGATACCTGTTGTTACCACAGTCTTATATGGGTTGTAATTATTGTCAATTAGGTTTAAGTATATAAGAAAATAAAGTACATAGAAGAGTAAGAAGGTAAAAGTCATATAGAGGGGTAAGAATGTAAAAATCACATGAAAGAGTAAGACAGTAAATTCGCCGCAAATAAGCCTTATTAGGGTGTCATGGAGGAGTATATAAAGGCCATTGGAAGACAACAAAAAATTGACAATTGAGTAAAACGAACAGAAAACCTAGACAACCAACTGACCAAAGAGAGAAGCCGTTGGAAGAGAGAGAAAAATTATATACGGCAAAATCAGAGTGGACGGCGAAGGTGAGGAACGACACACCACCGGCAAGAGAGAGAAACCCGTGAGGAATGGCACACCACCGGCACACCAGCGGTCAGCGAGGAGACAACATGGCAAAGGGATGTGAGAGATCCGACTGGACAATGAGAGAGATCCGACTAGACAGCGAGAGATCCAGCTGGACGGTGAGAGAGATCCGGCTGGACGGTGAGAGAGATCCGGCTGGACGGTGAGAGAGATCCAATTGGACGGTGAGAGATCCAATTGGACGGTGAGAGATCCAGCTGGACAGCGTAAGACCAGAACGTGTGTTGGCGTGAGACCAAGATCCGGCTGGACGGTGTGAGACCAGAAACGTACGTGAGGCGTGAGACCAGCAAAGGGTGCAAACCAGAAACATGCGTAAGACGTGGAATGGTAAACCAAAAATGTGAGGCGAGCTGTGAGACAAGGAGATGGGTGAGACCGTGAGACGGTGAAAGCAGGAGCTGTGTGAGACAACCTAGAGAAGGAATTTGGCGAAGTATTGGAAAGAACTCAACGTATTTCCAGATTTCTTCAAGAGAGGTTAGAGAGCGTTGCGGTAAACTTCTAAGCGGCAGTGGAGTAGCCTTTCAATTTAACAGAGGCAAAACAAGTTAGAAGAAGGGTAGACACAGTAAGTGACACTCTTTGTATTGTACTTGCTTAGTATTTGTAATAGTGAAAGGGGCAGAGGATTAAGACATCCATTGTAACTGGAATTCTTAAGTATAGTGGATAGTCTCAGTAAGGGAGAGTCCCTACCACCATGGATGTACGTCATGTTGACAGAACCACGTAAATCTCGTATGTCCTTAATTTGCTTTACGTTCTGTGTTTTGAATTAAGTTGTGAATGCAGCTAAAGTATCAGCCAACCCATAACCTAACGAAGGCTTAAACAAGAACATTTGAATTGTCTATTAGGCAAAGTGTCTAAAAGGTGACTTTGGGGACTATTTTGATTAGTAGGTAGCAATAGATCTACCTTAGTCGAGTCTGAAAAAGAATTCACTTTTAATAAGAGGTTGAAGTTGTTCACTTACTTGCAAATTATGAATTGTGGTGATATTGATTCACCCCCTCTCAGTATCATAAACTAGCAGATCCTAGGGAGAAGTCAAGAACTTCAATTGGTATTAGAGCACAGGTTCACCAGTTTGAAGCTTAATAGCTTGGTGTACTAGTTTGAAGGGATCTAGAAGTTTGACTTGTTCAACATATTAAGAAATGGAAGCCGGTACCAGCACTAGCACCACTTATAGCAAGAAGGTTCCAATCTTCAATGGAACCAACTATCATATGTGGAGAGCAAGAATGCAAGTGGTATTTGCAACCATGGACATGAACGTGGTGAAATGCGTACAAGAGGGTTTTATGGCTTTGAAAGAAGGTAAAGACCCAACCCCAGAGGAGTTAAGGCAGTTTGAGATAAATGGGAAGACCTCAAATGTCATCATTTCAGTATTAACAGATGTTGAATATGCTAAAGTTATGGATTGCAAATCTGCCAAGAAGATATGGGACAGATTGCAGAAAGTCTATGAAGGTGATGGCAGAATGAAGGAGGCTAAGCTTCAAGTGTTCAAGGAGAGATATGAATCTCTCAAAATGCAGAAGAATGAGACAGTTCAAGAGTTCTTCACCAAAGTTATTGACGCTATAAACGACTTGAGAAGTCATGACAAGAATAAGAAGGACTCATCGATTATGAAGAAAATTCTGAGAATTTTGCCTAAGAGGTTTGCCTCAAAGGTAGTAGCCATAGAGGAGAGTAGAGATCTCAATTCTATATATCTGCATGATTTTCAGTGCAATCTCATTGCATATGAGATGAGAATAAAGTCAACTGAGAACTCCTCAACGTCAAAGGTATCAAAGAAGGCAGTTTTCAAAGTTATGAAACACTTGAAGATAAAAGAAGAGGAAGAATCATCCAGTAAGGATGATGATGATGATGAGGAAGAAAGTGAAGGTGAAGTATTGGCTTACTTCACAAGAAAATTCAAAAAGGGGTTTAAGAAGGGAAAAGGACAATTGTCTTTGAGATGTTATTGTTATAGGCAGACTGGACACTTTGCTTCTCAGTGCAAAGTGAAACTTGATGATGAAGATGAGGATGGTGATGATGAGCAAAATTCAAGATGGAGAAGATCATCATTCAAATCAAAGAAGTCCAGTAAGAAAATTGCCAACCCACAGAGGAAGACGAGAGGCTCATTCAAGAGTTATGTGAGTCAGACAAAAGAAGCTGATGAGGAGCAAGATGAAGACTTATCAGATGAGTATGTCTTTATGGCATCAGCACAAGGTGGTAGTTCAACCTCTGAAAAGGAAGAGGAAGTTGATTAAGAAGAGCCAGATCTTGAAGCTGAGCTGGAAGCAGCTTCAAAGGAGATAATCAGAAGGGGTAGAACCATAAGAAGGTTGGAGGCCATATAAAACAAGTTGAAGCAAAGTCTGAGGAAGCTGAAAGTCAAAAGAATGAAATGAGGGCTGAGCATATTGACTTGAAGAGAAGATTTAAGGAACATATCAAAATATGTGAAGACCTTACAGTAGAGCTTGGCTCAAGGGCTTCAAAAATTGAAGAAATGGAGAAAGAGTTGCTGAGACTTCAGCAACAACTCAAAAGTAGCAAAGAGAACTTGCGGAAGCTTGAAATGATAAGAGAAACAAGTTCTGAAAAAGGAGAGAAGAATGTAGAGAAAGTGCAGCAATCTGAGATTGCATTAGCTAAAGAAAATAAGAATGTGCCATAGAAGTTGAAAGAGAAGGTTATGACTCAGAAGAAGATAGCTGAGAATAAAGAAGATCTGAAGAAGCAACCTAGGGTGGCAAACAAGAAGGAAGAAAAGAAAGTTAGCCAGTAGAGGGCTACGACTGAATAGAAGAAGGAGAAAAAGGTGACTAAAATGAAAGTCACACAAACAAAGAAGCCAGCTACTTTGCCTACACAACAAGTGATAAACAGAAGAAGACAAGCTGTGATCAGACCCAAGAAGAGGCAATTTCAAGGTTATTGCCTTTATTGTGGAGTTTAGGGTCATAAGGCGAGTAACTGCTGGTGGAGAAGGCTAGTATATGTCTCCAACTTGAGAAGATACGATACTGCATACAGGGGGAGACAATACAGAATTCAGAAGAGAACACCTGTCATGAGTTCTTACACATATTGTAAAAGGCAAGGACACGCTGACCAGGATTGTTAGTGGAAGCCCAAACCAGTGGTTTCAAAGAACAAGTTTGCTATATTGGCATACTTGGAATAGTGTGAAAGGTGCGGGTAGGATGACCATAATGCCAAGAGATGCATGACACTTCTCCCTAAGCACGAGAAGGCACTTAATGGCACAGTGGAAACAAGCGATGCAATCAAAGCTGAGAAAAAGGAGAAAGCTATCTTCCAGCCAGTTCAAAAGGAGGAATATAAAGCTAAAAGGGAGGTGGCTAATATAGCTGAAATTGC
Source organism: Rhizophora apiculata (assembly GCA_037832385.1). NCBI lineage: Eukaryota > Viridiplantae > Streptophyta > Magnoliopsida > Malpighiales > Rhizophoraceae > Rhizophora > Rhizophora apiculata. The sequence continues at coordinate 3,824,828 of CM075435.1, read as the reverse complement.
ACTTAAAGTTAACTACAAGGATAAGTAGTGGATGCACTTCGCACATGACAGGAGACAAGAGTAAATTATCAAAGCTAAACAAATCAAGAGAAGGTAGAGTCAAGTTTGGCAATGATGATTCACTCAACATCAATGGTCAAGGGTCAGTAAAGATTAGAAGAGGAAAGCTGAAAGATGTTCTACACGTTGAAGGACTCAGATATAATTTAGCATCTGTGAGTCAGCTATGCAATGAAGATCATAAGGTAATATTCACAAAAATAGGTTGCTAAGTAAAGAGTAAAGAAGGCAATACTGTTGCAGCCGGGAAGAGAACAGATGGAAATTTATATGTGATTAATGAGGATAAGACAAGCAGCTATTTACTCACCAAAGAAGAAGAAAATCAACTCTAGCATAGGAGGCTGGGATACTTATCACAAAAGAACATGAGGAAGCTAACCACTACTCATGCAATCAGAGATATTCTAGACCTCAGGAGAGAGAGAGAGTATGTTTGCTCAGCATGCTCTAATGGAAAACATGTCAGAAAGCAGTATAAGACCAAAGAGTTCAGTTCTGAAGCAGTACTTGACATTGTGCATACTTATTTGTGTGGGTCGATGAGAACAAAAGGGTTGAATGGTGAGAGGTACTTTGTCTTGTTTGTCTGCATCAAGCACTCAAACACAAGTTAGAAGTTATGAATTGTTTCAAGAGATACAGAAAATTGGCTGAAAATGAGAGTGAAAGGAAGATCAAAGTATTAAGGTCAGATTGAGGCACTAAATTTACAAATGAAGCTTTAAAAGATTACCTTGAGAAGCATGGTATTCACCATCAGATGGCAGCAACGAGAACACTTCAATAGAACGGGGTGGTAGAAAGGAAGAATAGAGCTGTGGTTGAAATGGCAAGAACTCTACTGCTGAAATCCAAGCTTCACACGAGATTTTGGATAGAAGCAACATTTACAGTCGTGCACCTACTAAATAGAGTTCTACTAAGGCCTAATACTGATAAGACCCCATATGAGCTATGGAGTGGGAAGAAGACAATAGCCAAGTATCTCAAAGTCTTTGGCAACCCATGTTTTGTGAAGAACAAGGAGCAAAACTTGGGAAAATTCAACGATAGGTCTAATGAAGGCATCTTTGTGGGATACTCAGCAAACACAAAAGGTTATAAAGTTTTCCTGCATAAGCTGGGAAAAGTGATCACTTCTAGTGATGTGAGAATAGATGAGAACTGGAAAATAATGCAGAATGGAGAAGCTGAGGACAATGAAGAAGATGATTTCAATGTAGATGAAGAATCAAACCAACCTGAAGAAAAGGAACAAGAAGTAAGTTCAAACTCGAAGAAGAGTGAGTCTGAACATGAAGAAAGAGATCCTCTTGCAACTAAAACGGTGTAAGGAAGAAGGACAAAGAAAACATGGACCAGTGCTCATTAAGGAGATCAGATCATAGGTGACCCATCAGTAGGAATTACAACAAGAAGAAGAATTATGGGAGCTACTACTCTATTCTCACAAATTGAACCTAAATCTGTTGAAGAGGCTATTCAAGACAAAACCTGGGTCAAAGCTATCAATGAGGAGCTGGATCAAATTAAGAAGAATGATACATGAGAGTTGGTTCCAAGACCTACTAATAAGAATGTCATAGGAACAAAGTGGGTGTTTAGGAATAAACACAATGAAGATGGCAAAGTGGTGAGGAATAAGGCCAAGTTGGTTTGCAAAGGCTACACTCAGATAAAAGGGGTAGATGTTGATGAAACGTTTGCACTAGTAGCAAGGTTAGAGACTATCAGAATATTCTTAGTTTCGGCAGCACACAAGAGGTATAAAGTCTATCAGATGGATGTGAAATCCGCCTTTCTGAATGGGCTCCTGAAAGAAGAAGTGTATATTGTACAACTCGATGGAGTATAAATCAGTGAGGATGAGACATATGTGTGCAAGCTGAAGAAAGCCTTGTATGGTTTTAACCGAGCTCCAAGAGCATGGTACAGTAAGCTGGATGCGTACTTGAGAAGGCTGAACTTCAGAAGAAGAATGGTTGATAATAAACTGCATGTGTTCAACTCAGAGAAAGGCCAGCTGATAACCATAGTATATGTAGATGACATCATCTTTGGAAGGGATCACTCTGAGCTATGCCAAGATTTTGCACGGAAGATGAGTAAGGAATTTGAGATGTCATTGATTGGAGAAATGACGTACTTTCTTAGATTACAGATAAAGCAGTGTGAAGAAGGTATCTTTATTTCTCAGACGAAATATGCCAAAGAAATGCTGAAAAGGTTTGACATGGAGGATAGCAAATCTGTCAGTACCCCTATAATAGTGGGCTGCAAGTTAACAAAGGATCAGGAGGAAAGGAGTATAAACCCTACAGAGTACAGGAAGATGATAGGGAGCCTTCTATACCTTACGGTGTTAAGGCCTGATCTTATGCAAGTTGTGTGCACTGCCAGCAGATTCCAAGCTAATCCTAAGGAGTCTCATGTGTTAACAGTGAAAAGAATCCTAAGGTATCTCAAAGGAACACTGGAAATGGGCTTGTGGTATCCAGCCATGGATTCTGTTAAACTACAAGCATACACTGATGCAAACTGGGCAGGAAGTATAGATGATAGAAAATCAACCAGCGGCTGCAGCTTCTACTTGGGTTCAAAGTGTGTTGCATGGTTAAGTAGAAAGAAAAATAGTGTTGCTTTAAGCACAACTGAGGCTAAGTATATGGCTGCTTGTGCAGCATGTACATAGGTAATATGAATGCTAAGACAATTGGCAAACTTGGGTGTTGAAGTGAAGTTACCAGTGAGTGTACTTTATGATAATCAAAGTGCTATTGATCTCAGCAAGAATCCGGTTTAACATTCGAGGAGCAAGCATATTGACATCCGGTATCACTTCATCAAAGATCAAGTGGAATAGGGTATAATTTAGTTAGAGTATGTTGGTACTAAAGATCAAATTTCAGATATTCTAACTAAACCTCTGTCCACAGAGCTGTTTGAAAAGCACAAATTGAGTCTATTTGTGCAAATGCCTCCTCAAGCCTGAAGTTTAGGTGAATCCTCCATCTCCACTTTATGAGTTTTTTAGATTTGTAATTGGTTGGCAAAAGGGGAGAGAAACAACAGTGCAGGGGGAGTTGTTAAGAAAGGGGGAGTGCATATTTAGGGGGAGTTGAAACTGCTGCATAGTGGCTTATGTTATGAGTATTGCCAACAATTACAAAGGGGGAGATTGTTGTTCCCACAGCCTTGTATGGGTTGTAATTGTTGTCAACTAGGTTTAAGTGTGCAAGAAAGTAAAGCAACATGGAAGGGCAAGGCAGTAAATTTGCTACAAGTAAGCCCTATTAGGGTGTCATGGAGGAGTATATAAAGGCCATTGGAAGACAACAAAAAATCGGCAATTGAGCAAAACAGATAGAAAACCTAGACAACTAGCCGACCAAAGAGAGAAGTCGTTGGAAGAGAGATAAAAATTATATACGGCAAAATCAGAGTGGATGGCGAAGGTGAGGAACGGCACACCACCGGCAAGAGAGAGAAACTCGTGAGGAACGGCACACCACCGGCAAGAGAGAGAAACCTGTAAGGAACAGCACACCACCAGCACACCAGCGGTCAGCGAGGAGACAACACGGCAAAGGGGTGTGAAAGATCCGGTTGGACAGTGAGAGAGATCCGACTGGACGGTGAGAGATCCGGCTGGATGGTGAGAGAGATCCAGCTAGATGGTGAGAGAGATCCGACTGGACGGTGAGAGATCCGGTTGGACGGCGTGAGACTAGAACGTGTGACGGCGTGAGACCAGAATGTGCATCGGCATGAGACCAAGATCTAGCTGGACGATGAGAGAGATTCGACTGGACGGTGAGAGATCTAGTTGGATGACGTGAGACCAGAACGTGTGACGGCTTGAGACCTGAACGTGCGACGGCGTGAGACCAGAACGTGTGTTGGTGTGAGACCAAGATTCGGCTGAACGGTGAGAGAGATTCGACTGGATGGTGAGAGAGATCCGGCTAAATGATGAGAGATCTGGCTGGATGGCGTGAGACCAGAAACGTGCGTGGGGCGTGAGACCAGCAAAGGGTGTAAACCAAAAATGTGCGTGAGATGTGGAACGGCAAACCAGAAACCTGAGACGAGCCGTGAGACAAGGAGACGGGTAAGACCGTGAGATGGTGAAAGCAGGAGCTGTGTGAGACAACATAGAGAAGGAATTCGGTGAAGTATCAGAAAGAATTTAACGTATTTCCAGATTTCTTCAAGAGAGGTTAGAGAGCGTTGCGGTGAACTTTTAAGCGGCAGTGGAGTAGCCTTTCAATTCAACAGAGGCAAGACAAGATAGAAGAAGGGTAGACACAGTAAGTGACACTCTTTGTATTGTACTTGCTTAGTATTTGCAATAATGAAAGGAGCAGAGGATTAAGACATTCATTGTAACTGGAATTCTCAAGTATAGTGGATAGTCTCGATAAGGGAGAGTCCCTACCACCGTGGATGTACGTCACGTTGACGGAACTACGTGAATCTCATGTGTCCTTAATTTGCTTTACGTTCTGTGTTTTGAATTGAGTTGTGAACGCAGCTAAAGTATCAGCCAACCCATAACCTAATGAAGGCCTAAACAAGAATATCTGAATTGTCTATTAGGTAAGGTGTCTGAAAGGTGACTTTGGGGACTATTGTGATTAGCAGGTAACAATAGATCTACCTTAGTCGAGTCTGAGAAAGAATTCACTTTTAATAAGAGGTTGAAGTTGTTCACTTACTTACGAATTGCGAATTGTGGTGATATTGATTTACCCCCCTCTCAGTATCACAAACTAGTAGATCCTAGGGAGAAATCGGGAACTTCAATACCTTATAGTTAAATTTCTATTATCAAACATCTATCATAATCACTATCAAAATTTAAATACATTAACTAATATTGAAATCAAATCATTAAAAAATATAAAGAATACAAATAGTTAACAAATAGGTTCAGTAACTAACAAACTAATGATAATAAAAAAAATGTTACTGTTTTCAAAATTGGAGGAAAATTAAATAACCTAATAGTTTGAATAGTCTAATTTTTCCAACAAAAGGAATAGTCCCATCAAATATATATATTAATCACATTTTTCATTAATTTTATTTTTGAAAAAATATAAAATAACTATTAAAATTAAATTTAAGTATATTTCAAATTAGTTGGTTTTCTATTTAGATTAATTGTAATCATTCTAATTGGCATTGTTTTATTAAAAGTCAAAATCCAACTCAAATGACAAATAAGCCCTTTAGATTTGGACAAAGAACAAGCACTTTCCAAATCAACAACCATTTATGGCCTCATCGTCCAATCGCTATGCCTTTAATCGGTGAGTTTTTGTCTAATATCTATTATGGGTCCATGTTGTATTACACACATGTTTTTGTTTTAGAATTTTTGTTGATTGATGTATTATTGATCAAAATTAATGTTTGTTTTTGGAATTTTGTTGAAGAGAGATAATGGTTAGGAAGCAAAACAAAGGTCCTCCATTTAAGTTCATAGTTCCTCTCATTTATGCTCTTGTTCTTCCTTTAAGTGAACTCTCCAACAAATTTTTATGATTCTTGTTTTTTTTATTTTTCATTTTTTGGATGATTCCTTGTTCTTGTTCGTCCTCTCATTGAATTTTGATTGTCCAATGATAAAGTATTGTAGGTGGTTGTAATGTTTCCATTCAACTCTCACTATGCCATAGGCCTATATATTTATAGTTGTGTTGCCTAACACAATTTTGATGGCTTTTACTTGGTGTATTCTTTTTAAAACTTGTTGCTTGTTCTATTATTTTGTTATTACAATGCAATTTCTAATTCTAATTCTTTTTACTAAACTTTTTGACCATATTTTTAATGGTGAGCAATCATATCAACTGCTCCAACTGCCTTAATGTTGGTTTAAACTTTTCTTGGGCTGTTGGAGTATCAATTTGCTTTTCTATTAGGGATGTATGAAAATTAGTTTGGATCATAAATTCATGTTTTTGATTGGAAGGATAAGCATGTTTGAATGGTTAGTAGTTGCAACTGAAGTAAATGTTATGGACATGATGCCCATGCCTACAAGTAGTTTGAAATATGCTTCATGTGTGCAAAATGGTGTTGTTTTTAGCATAATTCTTGTCATTGTTGAGTTAAAAGGGATGGAATTACTATAAAGGAATTTGCATTACTGGGGTAAAATAAAAAGGAGGGATTTCAAGTCAAATTTTGGAGAATTTCCATTAAACTTGTAGTATCTTTTGTTTTGAGCCCTAACTTGTTGAAATTGGTAATTGCTACATCATTCAGGCTATATAAAGAGAGAAGTCAAGAGAATAGTCAAAAAATTTTTGATTATCTAATCAATTTCAAAGGTGTGGACATTTTATATGAAGAACATATAAGCAAGTAGGGAGTTTGACATTGACATTAAGATAATAGTGTATTTGTGTGCTTGAATTTGAAATATTTTTAGTACTATGTTGATATTGAGCTAGAGAATCCACTCTTTATATCATTCTTACTTGGCGGGAACAAATATAACCTTTGTTTATTATGTTTTCAAGCAAGCTGCATCATTATAGCAAGAAATTTTTCTAAATTTGTTGCATGTCTTTGCTGCATAAACTATATTCTTGTGTTTTAGTATTGAAAACTTTCGTCCACTCCATAATCTTCTACTAAGTTAGTTTCCTTTGTTCTTTTGGGCTCTTTGCCCCATTGAGTTGGTGTTTATGATTTATGAAGCATATAACCATTAGAAAGTTGTGTTTAGTATTTCTTACCATGTAAATGCATGGCTAGTTGCACAAATGCAAGTGATTGAAGTTAACATCTAGAATAAGGGTCTTGTTATATCTATACAAGAAATTAGGTATAAATCCAAAAAAAAAAAAAATAATGGAGCAAATTTCAAGCATTTGTTAATTTCCTTTTTGACAACTAGAAATGTTACGATAGGAATTGGAAGGGAAAATTAACTGAAGATATATCCTTTGTTCTGTTTGTTTCTCTATGATGGTCTCAATTTAGTTATGAGTTATTAATTTTTGTCATCCTTTCTTCTAGTGAATATAGATGTGCAAACTTTTTGGTTGGTTTTACAACATTTTTTCAACTCAACTTCACCATTTGCAACTTTGCAAAGATTTTACTTTTGTTTCTATGTCTTACATGTGGGAAGTTAGTTTGGAAAATTAAGTAAGGGACCTAGTAGACCTTTTAACCCTTATCTTACATGGTAGAAATGTAGTGGCAACCAATTGTGAGAAAATCAAAATTTTTATTATTTTTTTCCCTTTTAATACATTTGTTTTCTTTTTGGGATGGTCTTATAGACAATCTCTTGGAGGATGATATTTCCCCATCCTATGTTCTACAAATATTGTTGCTTTTCCTTGGCAAATATGTTTAACATAACAAATCTATATGATATTTAGAGCAAGTCAAAAAGCAAAATGGTTGAGAAGTCTGTTTACATCCATTCTGCTATTTACTTTCATTTTTATGAGTCATACATGATGTTGCCATGAGTAGCTTAGAAGAAAATTAGATCGGATTGTATTTTAAAATTTTCTTTGCAATAATGTTTGCATCTAAATCCTTTTTCTAAAGGAGTTGTTCTATTATGGAAAATTAAGCTAACTAGCTTTGCAAGAGAATGAAACCAAAACTTTCAATGCATCCAAACCATTTTGTTTATTATCTAGGAGTTAATTTTTTTTTTTTAAAATTAAACTATATAAAAGCAAAAATATTTTCTTATTTTGGGGTTACCCAACATAAGCATAGTTTCTCTCCTTTTCCATTTAATTCCATAAATCTTATACCCTTTAAAAAAGAAATGAAAAGAAAAAACTTTTCAAAAAAGCATGAGCTCTTAATTATTTAAACACAAATAAACATATTCTTTGTGCATATGTGAAAAAAGTTAGGAATTACCCAAGATCCTTATAATTCTAGAGGCATCTTGAATTGCCATTGACTTCAATACGTCATTATGATCACTTTTATCTTGGCTAGAAAAGTTTAAAGTGGAAATACAATTGAAATTAGTATTAGTCAAGCCATACGTTATGTTTCATACAAAATCATTTCAAATTTTAGTCATCCAATTACAAAAATCTCAAAATATTAAATTATTTGTCCTATCCTCTTCATCTTCCACTGCTACTCATAGGAGTGGGGACAACTAGACTAGATAGATGCTAAATACAAGAAGTCCAATGCAATAATGAACTTGGCATTAATAGCTAAATTGCTATTAGTTAGGTCAATGTATTTTTAATTAATTGAATATAAAAAAATAAAATATAATAAAAAATACTTAAAATAAAATAAAAAGAAATGTCACTAATTGATATCATGAAATGAATTTGGACATTATATTATTTATCTAAACTTTCATAATAACTAGATAAATACACAATTAATATTATTATTAGGGTGGGTATAAGTTATTGTTAAACAATTAAACATGTTAACATCTATAATGCAAACATCACCCACATTTTCTATCACAAAAATCTTTCATAAACATAATTACATATTTTAATATCTCTTACAAAGTTTACAATTGAAAGAAACATCACTGGATTAGACCAACAAAACATGTCAATGAAGCCTTAAGAAGAAAAGAACTAAATTATATTATAACATTGGAAAAAAATGAAAAATAAATGAAAAAGGAAAAAAATGTACTAATGGGATGATGACCTATAAAAATCGACCCGAGGAGTGTCATATTATACGTATGTTTCTCCTTCAAAATCTTAGTTGATTGATGCATTATTGATTAGAGTTAGTGTTTGTGCTTGCATTTTGTTGAAGAGAGTCATCTGTTAGGAAGTAAAACAAAGGTGCCTCATTCAAGGTCTTGGTTCATCTCATTTATGCTCCGCTTCTTCCTTTAACTAAATTCCCCACCATTTTTTTTTGGTGCTCATTTTCGTCTTTCATTTTCTAGACTATTCTTTACGCATAGTTTTCTTTTTTTTTTTTTGAATTTTAGGTTTGTTTTACCAAAATGCTTTGTGTTTTTTATTTTGTATTTTTGTTGCTATTTGCATTAGTCGTAAATTTAAGTCCTTATCAGAGTAGTTTTTGCTATTTATGGGTTTTAAGGAATAAAAGGATTAATCATCTTGTGCAAAAGTCATGAGATTAAATCCTTATTAAAGTATTTAATACAATTAAATGTGTATTTTGTCTTATATAGTTGTAGTAGTGGTTAGTGACTCTTGCTAGGTAACATGGAGTTTGCTCTTTTATAAATTCAATGTAGTAGCACAACCAACTTTATGGCAACCTAGCACAATCCTTTCTAATAGATTTATGGGTGCTAACCTTACTTATGAAAAAAAAAAAAAACATATAAATAAGTATAAGTAGTAAATGTGTCCACACATGTCATTGAGTGGACTTTTTTTGAGTTGGAATACTTTTAAATCACATTACATTCAAATTGTTTTTTGATAGGCTTTGGGTTAATTTGAGAGTTAATAAGTTATTATTTAAGAATTAATTTTTAATTCTTGGACATTTTTATTTTATTTATTTTTAATTTTTTATATATTAATTTAATTTAAAAGTATGTATTTTTATTTTTATACTAATTTTTCTCATATCACTTCATTTTAATTATAAGTTAACTAATTAATTCAAAAAAATTAATTTTTTATTTATAATATAGTATAATAGGTAAAAAAAAAAACTTTATTATTTATTATTTATTTTTATATATTAGTTTGAATATAAATAATATATATTTTTTTTATTTTTATACTAATTTTTATCTTATTATTAAGTTTTAATTGTATATTAATTTATTAATTTATAGTAGACAAAACAATAATTATTTAATATGTATTTTTTGTTTATTAATTTGTATGAAATATTTACAAATATATTGTATATATTATATATATTTATATCATTTATTAGATATATATACAAAAATATGTGTTCGTGTGTGTATATAATTTATAAAATATTATAAATATTTAAAATAAAAATATATTATTATATATATAATAATAAGTTAAATTTAATATTAACTCTTTATATATATATATATTAATTAAAATAAAAGAAAACTTATGTAAAATAAATATATTATTTATTTACATAATATATATAAAAAAAATTGTATGCATATGAAATGTGTTTATGCTCGTGTATGTATATATATTTATATATATATAATAATAAATAAAAAATAAAAAAATAAATAATAAATTTATTTTATTTTTACTCATAAAAAAATTCATAAGATTCATATTTAAAATAGTAAAAATTATATTTTTTGATATATAAAATCAATGACTTAAATATTATAATATTTTAATTTAGTTTTTTATATTGTCTTGGAAAAAAGAAAAAAAGGTCACAGTGATTTATTTTTTAATTTTAGCAAAGAATGATAATCAATATGATGGAATATTATAAAAACAATTACAAATTTCAACATCTCTTGCAAAGTGTACAACTAAAAAAATGTCATTAAATTGGTTATCAATGATGTTGCATTGTTTGTGTAAAGAAGATGAGAAGTTTGTTGGGGTATTGATGTTTTCCGACCTATTGATGGTAACTTAGTCACCAATACATCTTATTTATTCAATTTACCCAGTAGCATCAAGTAAAATACACTCATATAGTGGCCAAGTTGAACCTTTGGTATTCAAATAGCAAACATATTGCATATATTTAAATGAAACAAAATTTAATATTGATCCAAATATCTAAATTTAGTTAAGAAAGGCAACACCATTACTTATAAATTGTTATCATTATCATGATTTGAGGCATTTTGTTTGTAAAATTATTTTCATCAATCTTGTAATTCATTTCATTCATAATAGTGATGTACTAGAAGAATTTTCTATTGTTTTTTGTGCTACCATTATCGATACTTGTCACAATTTCTTGGAGATGTTGGATGAGCATGGAAAAAAGAAGGTAGATGTTGGAGCTATTGAGAAACCATAGCTGCCCAATCAACTTCAACAATATGGACATTTTACATGAAGAGCATATAAACAAGGAGGGAGTCTGATATTGAGATAATAATGTATTTATGTATATAAAATTCAACATTTTCAAGTACTAGGTTGGTATTGAGCTTAAGGATTCACTCTTGTATATTTTTCTTGAATAATGTCATCTAATAAAAACTATATTTGCTATGTTTTTTTGGGAAATTATGAGTTAGTTTAATTACCATCATCAACAATATGTGAAATTAAGCATTATGCCGTTTATCTAAATTTTCATAATAACTGTATTTATACACAATTAATAGTTTTTTAGGTGGGTATAAGTTCTAGTTGAACAACTAAACACTATAACATTTGCAATGCTAACATTAAGAAAATGAGGACTTTGATGAGAGGAAGAGAGAGACATTAGAGTTGCATGGTGAAGATGAGGTTTCTAATATTATATTACATATAGAATATCATTTTATGATTTTTGTCCAAGTTGACTAATAATATTAGTATATTTTTCATAATTTCTAATAATATTAGATACAAAGTATAATTATGCCTTTTATTTTCTACTAAAGTTTTCTTTTCATTTGTTCTCCTTTGGGAGTTGATAGCTTGTAGTTGAATTCCTATCATCAAGAATCTATCATAGTCATCATCAAAATTTAAATATATTAAATAATATTGAAATCAAATCATTGAAAGATATAGAGAATACAAACAATTAACAAGTGAGTTAAATAACTAACAAGCTTATGATAATAAAAAAATGTTATTATTTTCAAAATTGGAGGAAAATTAAATAACCTCATATTTTTTTATAGTCTAATTTTTCCCTACAAAAGGAATGGTCCCATTAAATTTTTGAAAAAAATAAAATAACTATTAAAATTAAAATTAGGTATACTTTAAATTAATTGACTTTTTATTTAGATAAATTGTAATAATTCCATCCCACATTGTTCTATTAAATGTCAAAATTCAACTCAATGGCAAATGGGCCCTTTAGATTTGAACAAAGATCAAGCACTTTCAAATTGACATCCAATTATGACCTCATCATCCAATTGCTATGCCTCCAATGGGTAAGTTTTCGTCAAATGTCTATTGTGGGTTCATGTCGTATTACACACATGTTTTTGTTTTAAAATCTTTGTTGATTAATGTACTATTAATTAGAATTAATGTCTATGTTTGAATTTTGTTAAAGAGAGGCACTAGTTAGGAAACAAAACAAAGGTCCTCCATTCAAGTTCTTAGTTCCTCTCATTAATACTCCTATTCTTCCTTTGGATTAACTCTCCCATAAATTTTTATGATTCCTTTTTTTCTTTTATCTTTCATTTTCTTGACAATTCACTGCATGGGAATTGAATTTTGACTATCAAATGATAAAGTTTTGTAGGTGGTTGTAATGTTTCTGTTTGACTCTTGCTACGCCACAAGCCTAAATGTTTATGATTGTGTTGGTTGGAACATTTGCTCATGGCTTTTTCTTCATGTATCCTTTTTCAAACTTGCTATTTGTTTTTTTATTTTGTTGATTGATTTACTTAGTTATTATTTTAGAATGTGATTTTTTATTCAAATTCTTTTCACTAAATTTTTTGACTATATTATTGGTGGTTGAGCAATCATATCAGCTGCTCTAGGTGCCTTAGTTTTAGTTTATACTTTTCTTGGGTTGTCAGAGTATCAATTTGCTTTTCTATTAGGTATGTATGAAAATTAGTTTGGATCATAAATTAATGTTTTTGATTGGAAGGATAAGCATGTGTGAATTAGTAATTACAATTGAAGTAAATGTTATGGGCATGATGCCCATGTCTTCAAATTGTTTAAGAATATGCTTTCATGTGTGCAAAATGGTGTTGTTTTTAGCATAACTCTTTTGATTGTTGAATTCAAAAAGATGAAATTATTGTAAAGGAATTTGCATTAATGGGGTAAAATGAAAAAGAGGGATTGGGGATTGAATTTTGGAGAAATCCCATTAATTGATTAAACTTGTAGTACATTTTTGTTTGAGCCCTAACTTGCTAAAAATCGTACTTCATACTTTATTCAGGCCTGTGTAGAAAGATAATTCAAGGGAAGTGTCAAAACTGTTTTGGTTATTTAATCAATTTCAAAGATGTGGATGCTTTACATGAAAAGCATATAAGTAGGCAAGGAGTTTGACTCTGATATTGAGATAATTGTGCATTTGTGTGCCTAAATCTAAAACATTTTCAATACTATGTTGGCATTGAGTTAAAGGATCCACTCTTTTATATCATTCTTACTTGGTGCCAACAAATATAAATTTTGCTTGTTATGTTTTCTAGCAACCTACATCACTAGAGTTGGTAAGTCTTTTGAATTTGTTGCATGTCATTGCTATTTAGATTGTATGCTCATGTTTCAGTACTAAAAACTTTAGTCCACTCCATAATCTTTTGCTCAGTTAGTTTCCTTTGTCTCTTTTGCGTTCTTTGCCCCATTGAGTTGGTGTTTTTGATTTATGAAGCACATGAACATTAGAAAGTTGTGTTCAATATTTCTTGCCAAGTAAATGCATGTTTAGTTGCACAAATGCAAGAGATTGAAGTTAACATATGAACTAAGGGATTTATCATATATGTACAAGAAATTAGGCATAAGTCCAAAAAAAAAAAAAAGGAGTAATGGAGCAAATTTCAAGCATATGTTGATTTCTTTTTTGACAACTAGAAATGTTACAATAGAATTTAGAAGAGAAAATTGACTCAAGATACATCCTTTGTTGTTTTCGTTTCTCTATGTTGGTCTTAATTTAGTTATGACTTCTTCATCTTCGTCATCCTTTCTTCTAATGAATATAGACATGGGAACTTTTTGGTAGGTTTTACAGCATTTGTTTTACTCAACTTCAAATTTTGTAGCATAACAAAGATTTTACCTTTGCTTCTATGTCATGCATGTAGAAAGTTAGTTTGGAAAATTAAGTGAGGGACCTGGTAGACCTTTTGACCCTTATCTTATATGGCATAAATGTAATGACAGCCAATTATGAGAAAATGAAATGTGTTTTTATTATTTTTTTTCCATTTTAATACATTTGCTTTTCTTATTAGAATGGCCTTATAGATAGTCCCTTAGAGGATGATATTTCTCCATCCTATATTTTACAAATAGTGTTGCCATTCCTTAGTAAGCATGTGCAGTAGAATAGATCTACATGACAATGAGAGCAAGTGAAAATACAAAATTGTTGAAAAGTCTATTTGCATCTCTTTTATGACTAACTTTCATTTTTATGAGTCATACACGATGCTGCCATGAGTAGCTTAGGAGAAAATTAGATTGGATTGTTTTTTAAATTTTGCTTTGAGAATAATGCTTGCATTTAAAACAATTTTCTAAAGGAGTTATTCTATTAAGGAAAACTAAACTTACTACCTTTACAAGAGAATGAAACCAAAACCTCCAATGCATCCAAACCATTTTGTTTATTATCTAAGATTTAAAAATTTTTTAAAAAAATTAAACTAGATAAAAACAAAAATATCCTTTTTTGGATTACCAACATAAGCATATTTTCTCTCTTTATCCATTTTTTCCATAAATCTTATACCATTCAAAAAGAAGAGAAAACTTTTCAAAAATGTCTGAGCTTTTAATTATTTGAACACCAATAAGCATAATCTCTATGCATACATTAAAAATGCAAGGAATTACCAAGGATTCTAATAATTCTAGAGGCATCTTGAATTATCATTAACTCTGGTGCATCATTAGGATCATTTTTGTCTTGGCCAAAAAGGTTTGAGCTGGAAATATGATTGAAATTAGTATTAGTCAAGCCCTATGTTTTGTTTGATGTACAATCATTCCAAATCTTAGTCATTTAATTACAAAATTCTCAAAATATTAAATTATTTGTCCTATCATCTTCACTATCCATTTCTACCTATAGGAGTGGTAACAATTGGATTGGATAAACTCTAAATATAGGAAAGCCAATGCAATAACAAACTTGACATTAATAGTTAAACTATTAATAGTTAGGTCAATGCATCTTTAATTAAATAAATATATAAAAATAAAATATGATAAAAGACACTTAAAATAAAATGAAATGAAATGTCACTAATTGATATCATGAAATGAAATTAGGCATTATATTGTCTATCTAAACTTTCATTATAATTAGATAGATACACAATTAATATTATTAATAAGGAGGGCATAAGTTATAATTAAACAATTAAACATGTCAAGATTTGCAACGCAAGAATCACCTACAATTTTTGTCACAAAATTATTTCATTATTATAATTACATATTTTAACATCTCTTGCAAATTTTACAATTGAAAGAAACATCATTGGATCAAACCCATGAAACATGTTAATGAAGCCCTAAGAAGGAAAGAACTAAATTATAGTACAACATTGGAAAAAAAAATGAAAAATGAAAAAGAAAAAGGAAAAAAATGTATTGATGAGATGATGGCATGTGAGAACCAACTTGAGGAGTGTCATATTACATGCATGTTTCGCTTTAAAATCTTTGTTAATTGATGTATTATTGATTAGAATTAATGTCTGTGTTTGAATTTTATTGGAGAGAGTCACTCGTTAGGAAGCAAAACAAAGGTGCCCCATTCAAAATCTTGGTTCTCATTTATGCTCATATTCTTTCTCTGACTAAATTCCCCACCATTTTTTTGTGATTATTTTTTTCTTTCATTCTTTGGACTATTCTCTACCCATAATTTTTTTCCCCAATTTTGGGGTTTATACCAAAATTCTTTTGTGTTTTTAATTTTATATTTTTGTTGCTATTCTCATAAGTCATGATTTTAAGTCCCTATCAAGGTAGTTTTCACCATTTGCAAGTTTCAAGTAATAAAAGGATTGATCATCCTATGCTAAAGTCATGAATTTGAGTCCTTATCAAAGTATTCGATAGAATTAAACGTATATTTGATCTTATATAGTTGTATGAGTGGTTGATGACTCTTACTAGGTAACATAGAGTTTGCTATTATGTAGATTCAATGTGGTGGCACAACTAACATTGTGGTAACCTAGCGTAATCCTCCCTAATAGATTTGTGAGTGCTACCCTTATTTATGAAAAAGAAAAAAAACATATAAATGAGTGTCATTAGTAAATGTGTCAACACAGGTCTTTAAGTGGAATTATTTTGAGTCATATTACTTTTGAATCATATTTCATCCAAATTATTTTTGGGTAGGCTTTGAGTTAATCGAGTGTTGACAAGTTATTATTTAAGAATTAATTTTTCATTCTTAGTCATTTTTATTTTATCTATTTTTAATTTTTTATATATTAATTTATTTTAATAGTATATATTTCTTATTTTTGTACTAATTTTTCTCATATCACTCCACTTCAATTATAAGTTAAGTAGTTAATTAAAAAAAAACTAAATTTTTATTTATCATATAGTATAATAGGTAAAAAAAATTATTATTTACTATTTATTATTTATATATTAGTTTGAATAAAATGTATATAATTTTTTATCTTTATACTAATTTTTATATTATTGTTAAACTTTGACTATATGTTGACTTACCAATTTACTATTTAATATGAATTTTTTATATATTATTTTGTATGAAAAATTTATAAATATATTATAAATATTACATATATTTATATTATTCATAGAATGTGTATATAAAAATATGTGTATGTATATGCATACAATTTTTAAAATATCATAAATATTTTAAAATAAAATAAAAAATATATATATTAAAATAAAAGAAAATTTATGTAAATTAAATATATTATTTATTTACATATTATATAAAAAAATGGTGTGCATACGAGATCTGTATATACTCATGTTTGTGTGTGTGTGTGTATATATATATATATATATATAAAATAGAATAATAAATAAGAAAATAAAGAAACAAATAATAAATTTATTTTGATTTTTCTCAATAGAAAATTTATAAGATTTATAGTCAAAGTAATATAAATTGTAATTTTTAGTAAATAAAACTAATGATTCAAATATTACAATCTTTGATTTTAATATTTTATATTATCTTAAGAAAAAAAATTAGGTTATAGTGAATTATTTTCCAAGCTCAAACAAGACTAAAAATTAATATGATAGAATATTACAATGATAATTATATATTTTAGCATCTATTGAAAAGTTTACAACTGAAAGAAATGTCATCATATTGGTTATCAAAGATGTTGTAGTGTTTGTGTAAATGCGATGAGAGGTGTGTTGTGGTATTAACATTTTTTGACCTATTGATGGTATCTTAGGCATTGTTACATCTTATATGTTCAATTAGCCCACTAGCATCAAGTAAAGTATGCTTATACAGTGGCTAAGTCAAACCTTTGGTATTCAAACAACAAACATGTTGCACATATTTAAATGAAACAAAATTTAATATTGATCCGAATATATAAATTTAATTAAAAAAGGTGACACCATAACTTATAAACTGTTATTACCATCATGATTTGAGACTAATTGAGGGACAAAAGTAATAAAACTATTAAATATAAGAGTCAAGTACATTTACAAAACCATAAAGTGATAAGTTGCCTTCTTATATTCTTATGTCCTAAGCTCTATAATCTCATTAGTTGGCATAGCAAAAAATTTCATGTATAGTGCTCCTTTTAGTTTTCATGATTATAAATAGGCCTTTTATAAATAGGTGCAACAACCATTTTCTCTTCACTATTTTTCTCAAGCTACGTAAGACATTTTTGAATTACACATGCAACAACCCTTTTCTTCTCTCAATTTTTTTTGACACAACACTCATAGTTTTTCTAACATAATAGCTACAATTATTTTAGTACAACATACTAATTTTGTGGATTATAAATAGGCAGTAACCGTTCTTTCCATCTAATTTTTCATAAGCTCTCACTCTCCTCTCCTAATGAAACTTTTTCTCTCCCACTATGCCATGGATTCAATTGTTTAGCCCAGCTGATTCTGAGGTGGAGGAGAATAATAGCCACCATGTTAGCTATTATTTTTACATGGACAACTCTATTATTATTAAAAATTTTCAATTTTTCTCAAAACTTTTTTCCTCATCTCCAATTTCCCTAGAATTGGCAGATTGCAAGGATTCCATGTACCATCATACTCATTCTCAATTTTTTTAGACTCTTGTCAAGTTCATGTTGTGGCCATTTTGGTTGACTTTAGCCATTAAAACCATCTTTGAGTTGATTTTCTCTCTTTTAATCTCCTACCTTATTTATGTGTTGAAACTTTAAGCAATGGAGAAACCCTCACTTCTTCCATTTGCACTCATTCCAAAACATGATTCTCTTCTCGTGTTGGCAATGCATACTTCCATTTTAGATTCAGCTAGTTGGAAGGTTGTTCTTTGCCTTTTCATACTTGAGGCACTATTAATTTGTCTATTTGAAACCCTACCATCATCATTGAGACATTTTGTCCCTAAAATTATTTTCATTGATCTTAGAATTCATTTCATTTATGACAATGGGATACTAGAAGTATTTGTTATTGTTTTGGGTGCTATCATTATCATTATTTCTCACAATATCTTAGAGATGTTGGATAAGTGTGGAGAAAGAAGGCAAATGTTAGAGCTGTTGTGAAACCCCGGCTATCTAATCATCTTTAACAAGGTGAACATTTTACACAAGGAGCATATAAGTAGGGAAGGTGTCTAATATTGAGATAATAATGTATTTGTATATCTAAAATTTAGCATTTTCAAGTATTGGGTTGATATTAAGCTTACAAATCCACTCTTGTATATTTTTCTTACGTAATGTCATCTAATGAAAGCTTTGTTTGTTATGTTTCTTTTGGAAATTACGAGTTAGTTTAATTACCATCATCAACATAACGTGAAATTGGGCATTATACTATCTATCTAAACCTTCATAATAACTGTATTTATACACAATTAATGTTTTTAAGGTGGGTATAAGTTCTACTTAAACAATTAAACACTTTAACATCTGCAATGCCAACATTCTAAAAATGAGGTTTTTGATGAGAGGAAGAGAGGGATACTAGAGTTACATTCTAGACAAGAGTATCATTTTATGATTTTTATTTAAGTTGAAGAATAACATTAGTATATTTTTTATAATTTGTGACAATTTTGGATACAAGTATAATTATGCCTTATATTTTAACCAGGGTTTTCTTTTCTTTTGTTCTCCTTTTGGGGTTGATGGCTTGAAATTGAATTCTTATTATAAAGCATCCATCTTAATCACCATTAAAATTTAAATATATTTACTAATATTGAAATCAAATCATTGAAAGATATAGAGAATACAAATAATTAACAAGTGGGTTGAATAACTAACATACTTATGATAATAAAAAAAAAAAATGTTATTATTTTCAAATTTGGAGCAAAATTAAATAACCTAATATTTTTAATAGCCTGATTTTCTCAATAAAAGGAATGGTCCTAACAAATACATGTACTAATCACATTTTCCATTAATTTTATTTTTTAAAAAATAAAATAACTATTAAAATTAAAATTTGGTATGCTTTGAATTAGTTGGTATTCTATTTAGATTAACTCTATTAATTCCATCCCACATTGTTCTATTAAAAGTCAAAATCCAACTTGAATGGTAAATATGCCCTTTAGATTTGGACAAAAAATAAGTTCATTCCAAATTAATATCTAGTTATGGCCTTATCGTTTGATTGTTATGCCTCCAATCAATGAGTTTTCATCAAATATCTATTATGGGTCCATGTCATATTATACGATGCTACCATGAGTAGCTTAGGAGAAAATTGGATTGGATTGTATTTTATAATTTGTTTTGAGAATAATGCTTGCATCAAAAATTGTTTTGTAAAGTAGTTGTTCTATTATGGAAAACTGAGCTTATTACCTTTGTTTATTACCTAAGAGCATGAAACCAAAACTTCCAATGCATCCAATCCATTTTGTTTATTACCTAAGATTTGAAAATTTTTTTTTCTAAGAATTAAACTAGATAAACAAAAATATTTTCCTTTGTTGGGTTACCTAACATAAGCATATTTTCTCTCTTTGTCCATTTTCCCATAAATCTTATCCCCTTCAAATTAAAAAAAAAAAACATTTCAAAAATGTCTAAGCTCTTCATTATTTGAACACATAAGCATATTCTTTGTGCATACATGAGAAAAGCTAGGAATTACCTAGTATCCTAATAATTCTAGAGGCATCTTGAATTGTCATTGTTTCTAGTACATCATTAGGATCATTTTTGTCTTGGTCGAGAAAGTTTAAACTGGAAATACAATTGTAATCAATATTAGTCTAGCCATATATTATGTTTGATGCATAATCATTCCAAATCTTAGTCATCCAATTACATAGATCTCAAAATATTAAATAATTTGTGATATCATCTTCATTGTCCAATACTATGTGTAAAAGTGGAAACAATTGGATTGGATAGATGCCAAATGCAACAAAGCCAATGTAATAATGAACTTGATTTTAATGGCTAAACTGCTATTAATTAGATTAATGTATCTTTAATTAATTGAATATATAAAAATAAAATACAATAAAAAATAATTAAAATAAAATAAAATAAAACATCACTTATTTATACCATGAAATGAAATTAGGCATTATATTATCTATCTAAACTTTCACAATAATCAGATATATACATAATTGATATTATTAATAAGGTGGATATAAGTTATAGTTAAACAATTAAACACATCAACATCTGCAACACAAGCATCACCCATAGTTTTTATCGTGAAAATCTTTAATAATCATAACTACAATTCTAGTATCTCTTACAAAGTTTACAATTGAAAGAAATTTCATCACATTAAACCAATGAAAAACCTCAATGAAGCTCCATGAAGGAATGAACTAAATTATATTACAATGTTGGAAAAAAAATGAAAAAGGAAAAAAATGTATAGATGAGATGATGGCCAATGATTTATTATTAATTAAAATTAATGTCTGTGTTTCAATTTTGTTAGATAAAGTCACCGGTTAGGAAGCAAAACAAGGATGCCCTATTCAAGTTCTTGGTTCCTCTCATTTTTGCTTCTATTCTTCCTCTAAATGAATTTCCTACCATTTTTTTTGGTGATTATTTTTTTCTTTCATTCTTTGGACTATTCTCTACCCATAGTTTTTTTTTTTCCCCCAATTTTGGGTTTTTACAAAAATTCTTTGTGCTTTTGATTTTGTATTTTTGTTGTTATTCACTTGAGTCATGAGTTTAAGTCCTTATCAAGGTAGTTTTTACCACTTGCAAATTTCAAGTAATAAAAGGATCAATCATCCTATGTAAATGTCATGAGTTTGTATCCTTATCAAAGTATTTGATGGAATTAAACATATATTTGATCTTATATAGTTATATGAGTGGTTGGTGCCTCTTGCTAGGTAGCATAAAGTTTGCACTTATGTATATTTAATGTTATGGCACAACCAAAATTGTGGCAACCTAGCGTAGGATTTATGAGTGCTACCCTTATGTATATATTCATAAGCATCACTAATAAATTTGTCGACATAGGTCATTAAGTGAAATTATTTTGACTCATATTACTTTTGTATCATGTTACATTTTAATTGTTTTTGGGTGTGCTTCAAGTCAATTTGGGAGTTGACAAGTTATTATTTAAGAATTAATTTTTTATTCTTAGTCATTTTTATTTTATTTATTTTTAATTTTTTATATATTAATTTATTTTAAAAGTATATATTTTATTTTTCTCCTATCACTTCACTTTGATTATAAATTAATTAGTTAATTCAAAAAATCTAAACTTTTTTACTTATCATATAATCTAATAGGTAAAAAAAATTATTATTTATTGTTTATTTTTTATATATTAATTCAACTAAAATTTATATATTTTTTATTTTTATACTAATTTTTATTTTATTATTAAGTTTTGGTTGTATATTAACTTGTTAATTTATGGTAGACTAAAAAACTATTATTTAATATGTATTTTTTATATATTAATTTGAATGAAACTTTATAAATACATATTACATATATTTATATTATTTACAATATGTGTATACAAAAATATACATGTGTGTACGTGTGTATAATTTTTCAAATATCATAAATACTTTTTAAAAATAGATGATATATATATATAGAATATATAAGCTAAATTTAATATTAACTCTATAATAACTCATTATTTTTAACCTTATCAACCCACCACACTTTACCAAAGTGTAACCCCTACCACTTAACCCCTCTTGGAATTGAGATTATAAGGACTCAAGCCCACATCAAGGTGGTGGCAACTTGGCTCTAATACTAATTCGCCTAAAAGGATATCTTGTTATGGAATGGCCCAGAAACCTTGTTATTTTTAGAGGCAAGGATCTTACAAGATATAAACTTTGTATGAGAATGCATGATGATGGATGAATTTATCTAATATGTGGCATTATTATACCAAAAGTTGCGCAAACATATGTCTCTTAAATTGGTACTAGTTTTCAGCCGATATATTGAATATGCATTATGCATTTGAAAACATTCAAATGAAACCTTGGTACATGCATTTAAGATAAATACTGAAATTTATTTGCATGCATTAAAGATACACAGACATTTAAAGGATAACTTAGGGATTTCTCATTCAAGAATCCCTTTACAAGTTAAAAAGAGTAAAAGAACACTTACATAAGAGCTACTAGATTACAAGATAGAAAAATATTTACAAAAGATAAGATTTTGGTTTAGGAGGACTTCCTCTTAAAATGTTTTCTAAGGTTTGTAGAACTTATTCCAAAAGGAAAATTTTTTCTAAAAGCTTCTTTTTTTTTTTAAAAGCTTCTTCTTTTTAAAAGCTTTTTCTTTTTTTAAAAGTTTGCTTAATGCTTAATAAGTGAGGCATTTTGTAAATGCTTGGACCTTAGATTCCTTTTACTTTTGTCCTTGTATCCTCATTAAAAGCGTTTCACTTTTGCTTTTTGCCTTTGTCTTTATGCTTGATGTGAATAGGACCAAAAGAATCAAGGACAAGGCCCATGACATTTGCTTGGCTTTATCAATGCTTGATTGATAATTGTGGAGAATATCTAGCAATGTTATTAGAGGTCCTTTATGTACTTGATGCTTGAATTTGACATGGATAAGTCAAGATTATGATTCTAAGGAGAATTTAATGATGCATTCTTGACCTTAATTAAGAGCTTGGAGAGCATCCTAGAGAATATCTGGTAAGGTCTCTATAAATCTTTGTCATGACTAGCTTGTAGTCAAGAGGGCACTTAATGAGTTTGGGTTGCTTAGGGGTGGACTAATATGGATGTTTAGAAATCCATTATAGGACACCTTGCTTGTAAGTTCTTGTTGCCAAATAATAGGAACTTGTTGCTTGCAAATTTCCTTTTGTTGCTCAATAAAAGGCTTAAATTCTAGATAATAATCAACTATTTTTAAGTAGTAGAAGACTATTATCTAGGCTTGGAGTACTAGATTTGGCCAAGATCTAGAATCCTTTAGAGAGGATTATTAGGACTAGGACAAAGTCCAGAGGAGCTTGTTGACCAACTGAGTCTTGACCTGACTTAGTAGTGGACTAACTTTATGACTTGTTGGAGAAGTTCATTGGACTAATTTTAGTGAACTAAACACTTAATGCACTTAATAGAGATGGCTAATCAAACAATGTGAAGACTAAATGAATTTAGGCTTGGTGGCTATAATAGACTGCTACTTGGATACATAATGGACTCATTGACTTCCAAAGAATGTATTGATAGACATAGCAAGGACTTATGGACATACGTGGATGCTTGGATGACCAATAGGACTTTAATAGTGTGGTGGATTGGTCTTGGAATTGGATGACTCCTTTGAGTAGGTAGTATGTCATGTTAACTTTATTATGGAGACTGATACAGTGAAATAAGGACTCTTTGGATTGTTGACTCAAATGCAACAAGGAATTGAGTAAGATGCAACATTAAGATGAACAATGCAATGGACTAGTCATGAAACTTGCTTCACAATGGAATACTCGAAAATTTTGAATTTTTTTTAAAAATATTGAATTCCTTCTTAGAGGTTATCCTTCTTGACAGTTGTTGATGTTGAAGGCTTCTTCATCTTCCATGTGATAATTTGGATCAAAAGAATAGATATTTTGTAACTTTGATTTTAAAGCATAAAAATCAAGGTGATAAGCCTTTTTTGTGCTGTAAAGTAACAATGCTCAATCCAAGTCAATGTCAACATTTCTATGGAAGAATCATTGGTAAGTGGTCCTTCTTATTTCACAGTAGTGACTATAGTAAAAGGACTAATTCCAGTCATTTGCCTAAATGTAAGCCTACCAATGATTAGCTTGAGTTGCTATTGCTTTCCACCAACAGGGCAAAGGAATTTCACTTGGAATGCCCAATCACTTTCTCCATTGAATGTAAAGGTGATGGACAATTAGTTGATAATTTGAAAAGGAAATTTGTTCTAGAGGAGAACTAATAATATCTACAATGATGCAATAATGTCACTAACGTAGTTGCCTTGGTAGAACTTTTTGAACTGATTTGTAAGAGTTTCCTAAAAAATTCTACCAAAATGATTGAATTGAGAAGTTCAAAGAAAATCTCTTCTATGAATATGGAGTCATAGAACCTTTTGTAATTAAAAGGAAACTAGTAAAGATCAAGAACCATTAATCATAGAATGCTAAAGTCAAGCTGATGTTAGCAATCTAGAGGAACTAGATTGCATTCTTTGCAACTAAACATTGTGTCATATTTCCATGCCCTTTTCCAATAGTGGTGCAGCCCATTGGGCTATAAGACTACATGTTGTCAAGCCTCTTCAAAAATTGCTAATAGTGTTAAAAAAAAAATGTTATCTTCACTAATTTTGTGAGGTGTCTAGAGAGGTCTTTAGGAAAATAGGCAAGTGCCTTTTTCTTTTCTAAGTGGGAAAAAGTAAGATGAATAAGGGTAAAAAGAAATTTTCCCTAAGGAGGATAATGGACAAACTATTAAGGAGGTTGATATTGATCTAAAGATCTAGGAAAAGTTTGGGTACTGGCATTCTTTCTATATTTTGAAGGAGGCTAGTATGATTCCAAGGATGGAAAAGGTGTTTGAGTACTAACATGTCTTTTGTATGTTGAAGGAGGTCAGTATTTTTCTAAGGATGGAAGAGAAGTTTGATTATTGACATTTATTTTAAACTATGGAAAAGAAGTTTAAGTACTGGTATTTATTTTAGTTAGAGAAGGTGGAGGAATTGGTGCCATAGGGTTTACTCTAAGCAAGGTTTCTCTAAGAATTGAAATTTTGGTACTAAGAGTTTGAAATTGTTGAAGTAATGATGAGTGGATTTTTTCAAGATTTTGATGCTATTATATTAAAGAAGAATAGTCTTTGTCAAGTTGTTGTTTTTGAGATACTATAATTGAGGGATGTTGGCTTCACAATCAAAACATTTTTTGACATGAGGTGAACAAGGGCTATGTGCATTTGAAGAAAAAAAAAATACTGACTAAGCTAATGCTAAACAAATGCAAACTTCCTAAGTTGTCTAATATGAGTAGAAAAAACAATGACAAGACTATTGAGAACTAATAAAGAATCTTTCTTGCTAACTACATGATTCTTAAGATTGTCTAAGATGCATTGAAGTTCTAGTCCTATCAACTATTTCTAATCTAGTCTAATGATCTTGAACTTGGAGGGTTCAAATTTATATATGGGTGGACTAATACCCTTATACCTTTGGTAGATTTGGATGTACTAGTATTTATCAAAACTTGCCATGTAAAACATACAAATATAATGAGAATAAAGATATATTATTGAAGATCATAATTAGCGAAAAGTAATCCTAATTCTAAAACTACATAGATAAAATTTTTGTGTAGGTCTTGCAAGATGTTATAGAAGTTTTAGGGATATGGAGAGTTGATCTTGCATCTAGATTTATACTAGGAAGAATGCTAGAGTTATTAGAACAAATAAGTTTGCTTGGAATGGCTACACTACTTATTGGGCGATTGATGGTTGGATCAAGAGATGAAGAATTGAGTGTAGAGTTAAAAGTGTTAATGAATAGGTTATAGACTTGTTCATAGATTGGTTTAGGTAATTAGGCTTGGACTTTGTGTATAATTTCATAGTAATGAGCTAAGTGTCCACTTTGCTTACATGTGAAGCAAGTTATTTTGGGAGTGTATGAAATTTGGTTTTTTTTGGCTTAAAACGTTATTTAGGTTGTTTTTGGATTTTTGAAATGGGTTATTTATGGGCATATTTTAGAGGTTTGAAGGATGGGTTTATGATGGGTAGTGTGGATATATGGCTTATGGATAAATTTATGATAGATATTTTACCTGTCCTACCAAGGCACTAATTTGTGGACATGCATCCTTTACAAGTAAGGATGTTATCATCTCTTACCAAAAACAACTTTCTAATGCTATTAAACAAATTATCTAATTTTATGTTTTCCATGCCACTAATCAAATTGTTCTTAAAGTCTATTTAGGAGATGATTTTTCTATGATGATGTGCTAACTTAAAATGTGAAGATGCATCAAGATAAGCCTAAGATTCCTAAAATTCTCTAAAGTAAGAGGTTTGAACTATAAAAAGTGGACTCGATCTAAGAACTGGCTTTCTAAAAATTCTAGTTCTTTTATATTATGCAAGTGATTTGACTGAATGATAATTTTTGGAGTACTATCTAATGCAACTAATCTAAGAAAAATGAGATGCAAATTAATGACATTAAAGAGACTTATCCTAAAATTCATCTTGCTAGGTACTCTCCCATACTATACTTTAATAGTTTATGGCTTGGCTAAAGGTTTTCATACAGATCTCTTCCCAAGATATGTTGTTCCTAGTAATGGACTTAAAGGGGTACACATGGCTCAAGGATGAAGGTATAGACATAGTAAACATGGTAAGTTGGTACAAGGGTATGCCTTTCCTAGCTAAGTTGCTATAGGGATTCTCCTACAATGGAGCTTAGGAAATAGGGACTTCAACTACCTACATCTTAATGTTGACCAATGGTCTCATTGACTCACCCTTAAGACTTATTGCTAGGACCACACTCATTTGGTTTCCTCCCTTTACGTCACGCTCACACTTAGTTTCTCCCCTTGACAAGTAAACAAGACAAAACAAACCATTGTAACATAAAGACCAAGAATACTATATCTATTCATTTGCCATAAAAAGAACATGGGATTAGGCTTTGATACCACTTAAGGCAAGGATCTTATGAGATAGTGACTCTATATGAGAATGCACAATGATGCATATGAAGGATAAATTTATCTAGTACATGGCATTGTTATACTAGAGGTTGCTCAGACATAAGTCTCTTGAGTTGGTACTAGTTTTTAGTTAATATACTGAATATGCATTTAAAAACATTCAATTGAAACCTTGATACATGCAAGAAAGATAAATATTGAAATTTATTTACATGTATTAAAGATTCATAGACATTTAAAGGATATCTTATAGATTTCCTGTTTGGGAGTCCTTTTACAAGTTGAAAAGAGTAAAGTAAGTGAACATTTACAAAAGAGCTACTAGATTATAGGATAGGAAAATATTTATAAAGGATAAGATTCTGTTCTAAGCGAACTCCCTCCTAAAACATTTTCTAAGGTTTGTAGAACTTGTTCCTAAAGGAAAAGTTTTTTCTTAAAAGCTTTTGTTTTTTTTTTAAACTTGTCTAATTCTTAATAAGTGAAGCCTTTTATAAATGCTTGGGCCTTAAATGCTTGGAGCATAAAAACAAAGTTACTTCTAGTGAAAAGCAAATGCTTTTGCTTTTGAAAAGTAAATTCTTTAACTTTTCAGAAAAATGGATGGTTTTTATTTTAACTTTAGGTAAAAGTTGAGATTCCTTTTGCTTTATCCTTTTACCCTTAGTAAAAGCATTTCACCTTTTCCTTTTGCCTTTGTATTTATGCTTGATATGGATAGGGCCAAGAATTTCTTCATCTAAATCATGATTCTGAAAAGGATCATATAATGATGATGTGCTAGACTTAGGTTTATCCATGGCTAATTGAGCTAGTTGGAGAATATTAATTAATATAGTCAAATATTCCTACTTTGTTTTGGCTCCAAGTAAAAGGGCACTTGTATGTGTCTTTTGTCAGAGGAATTGAGAGGTGCTTACTTTAATGGTGTTGGAATGCTAGGGATTTGTAGAAAACCACTACAGGACACCATGCTTGTGAGCTTTTTGTGGTTGAGTAACAAAAAACTATTGCCAAAATTTGACCTTATAGATTAAACCAAGAACTAGAGTCCTTATGAAAGGATCATCCCTAATGGAGAGTTCCCATGCATAAATTCAAGGCAGGTTGAAAATATAACAAAATTGTAATAATTGAGGAAAAGAAGCTTTGGTAATTTAGGGCTAAAATTTTGATTGGGAGATATTGAAACCTTCCTGAATTGAGTCTAAAAAAATTTCATACATTGGACCAAACTAGTTCCACTAATGGTTAAACCAAAAAGGAAAGGTAATAATGGCTTTGGTTTCCTAGAAAAATATTCAGGAATGCTTGTGGGATTGATTTTGGTAATAGAAAGCATTAAACCATGCCTATTTGTAATCCCAATAGTTGAATTTGGGAAGGAAACTTGAGAACATAGTAATGCTAGCTTGAAATTGTTAATAGTGGTTTGGTGATTCAGACCGATTCAAGGGTTGAAGAACCTAAATAACTTGAATAGTTGAGCGAGTAATTTGGCTTGGATCATTAGGTGGTAATGGTGCTTGATTTTGACTAATCTAGTTTCAATTAGTATAGTTTCATAAAATGATCTAGGCTTCTATGAATCCTAAGGCTTGCAAAACTAGTTTAAAGAAAATAATTTGTTGGTAACAACCCAAGGGTTAGAGTCAAAGAATCTTCTTTCAATCAACTCAATGTTTTGAAAAGATGGATTAATAATATAAGGCAAAACCATTTTTTGAAGTTGCTTGAAAATTTCTTGGGAAAAGAGTTTGTAAAAGGGCATTTGAAACAACCAACTCTTTGCCTTTTGAAATTGATTTTGAGAGAGGGGCTGGTGATACCTTAACCACCTCTTTGCTTATTGCTTGATTGGTGTTCTTACTAGAAGAAACACTAATACATATTTTAGGCTTGATCTACTTCAAAAAAGTAGGCTTTGATGATACTTAATAGTTTGGTAGAGAGGCTAACCAAGTTTTAAGTGGCTAATGAGTTTTTAGTGGTGAGCTCAGAAGGGTTACTTTAGTTTTGGGATTGATATTTGAAAGGGAGGATGAATGGTGGGAGCTTGAAGAGTTTGAAGGTTTTTCTTGGGCTAATGCTTCTTCTCCAAAGACTTGAGTCCATATTTTGAGTGGCTTGATTGAAGATTTGGAGGAAGGCCTAGTGGACCTCTTTTAAGGCATTGTGGTGGTAGAAAGCCTTGTAAGAATTCTCTTGTAAAAAAATCAAGCAAAGAATTTGAACTACCTTTCATAAACTTGATGTCAAAGTAAAAAATGCTTAAAATTGCTTGCAATAGGCAAAAAATTATTTCGATGCAAGGTTTTGAACATCTTTTTGCAAAATGTATTTTGCAGTTTGATAGTCAATGAGGAGTAAAAACTTTTGATTAAGCAAATGAATTTGAAATTTGGAGATGCACAAAACAATTGCTAAAATTTCTTTTTTGATTGTGGAATACTATTACTGATAGTCATTCCAATACTTATAAGTAAAATGAACAAGTTATTTTTGTTTACCATTGGTTTGCTTAAGGATCCTACCCCCCAAGTTATTTTTGAGGCATCTATCTTAACTATCTTAGGTAGATTTGAATCACAAATGTGCAAGCAAGGAAGTCGTTTGACTTGCTACTTGATGGCTTAAACTATGGCTATATGCTCGAGCGATTGGGGAATTAAAGTTTTCTTTAGTCTATGATGTGCATGCTTGCAAAATAGATTGAGCTTGGGATAGAAGTCAATGACATAATTAAGACTTCTTAAGAACCTTTGGAGTTAAGATTCATAAATAAGCCAATCTAGAAATTTAGTGGCAAATTGGATTGATTGTTTTATAGGGATGAGTGTACCTTAATGGATATAATGACCAAGGAATCTTACCTTAGTTTGAATGAGATTGATCTTAGGCTTAGAAACAGCTAGCTTGTGCTTTTGAGTGACCTCTATGAAGATGGTCAAGTGCTTAAAGTTTTGATCCATATTAGATGAAAATACTAAGATATCATCAATATAGACAACTAAAAATTAAAAGAATAAATCTCATTCATGATCCTTTGGAACTTAGAGGGCACATTTTTGAGTTTGAATGACATTACATTCCATTCATACTAACCAAAGGGAATAATAAAGGTAGTTTTGTATTAATCTACCTCCTTGATCTAAATTGACTAGAATCTAAATTTCACATCAAACTTAGAAAAGACCAATGCCTTAACAAGGCATTGAAGGAGGAGGTCTTTTTGATTTGAAATTGGATACTTAATCCATTCCAAGTCTTGATTTAATGGCATGTAATTGATAACTAACCTAGGAGTGCCATGTTCTATTTTAAAACCTTGTTTGAGTTGATTCTATCTCTTTTAATCTCTTACCTTATTTATATGCTGAAACTTTGAATAGTGGAGAAACCTTTACCTTTTCCTTTTGCACTCACTCTAACACAATTTTCTTCTATGTTGGCAATGCACACTTCCATTTAAAATTCAACTAATTTAAAGGTTGTTCTTTGCTTTTAAATGCTTACAACACTATCAATTTGTCTATTTCAAACCATGTCATTGTCATTGAGATATTTCATCCCTAAAATTATTTTCATTGATCTAGACGTTCATTTCATTTACAACAATGGTGTATTGGAAGTATTTGATATTGTATTGGGTGCTACCATTATCATTATCTCTCATAATGTCTTGGAGATGCTGGGTGAGTGTGAAGAAAGAAGGTAGATGCTAGAGCCATTGAGAAACCCTAATTGTCTAATCAACTTTAACAACGTGGACATTTTACAAGAAGAACATATAAGTAAGGAGAGAGTCTAATATTGAGATAATAATGTATTTGTGTAACTAAAATTCAACATTTTCAAGTATTAGGTTGGTATTGAGCTCAAGGATCCACTCTTGTATATTGTTCTTACATAATGTCATTTAATAAAAACTTGTTTATTATGTTTTTTTTTGGGGAAATTATGAGTTAGTTTAATTACCATCATTAACATTATGTGAAATTAGGCATTATGTCATTTATCTAAACTTTCATAATAATGATATTTATACTCAATTAATATTTAAACAATTCAACTTCCATAGTGCTAGCATTTTGAAAATGAGATTTCTAATGAAAGGAAGTGAGGGATGCTAGAGTTACATGGTGAAGATGTTGATACAAACTCTTGACTATAGTGAAAATTTGAAAGATGATTGCTTTAAGTCATATATCTGATGCTACTCTCCTTAAGGAAAAATTTCCCCTCACTAATTTGCAACAAAGGTTTATGCAAATTCTTTCATAGGGTAAAATGAGGCACACCTAATTACAGGTTGCATGATTGAAATTAAGCCCTTGAGAAGTTATTTTATTTTTAGAATTGCTCTTTAAAATGTTTATAATATTTCTATAGTAATGTTATAGACAAAAGGATCCTTGATATAAAAATGAAGGAACCATGAGAAGGAAGAAAATTTTTTTAATCTCTTGAACAAATGATGGGCCCTTCATATTTATAGATATGGTAGTGGCTATTTGTTAATAAACACCTTTAGTCTAGCGGTTAACATCTTGACCATTCATGAGTTTAAATGCTAAGGACATAACAATTATATAGTCATGTGCATAAGTAAAAGTGTTTTACAAATCGAACCATTACATAGTGAAAAGGGCATTACAACAAATTTGAATAATGTGGTAGACAAGCTTTAAACCAACTATTTTCATTGATAAGTTGTAGAAACAATTTGCACACATAATGGTACAACATTAGACTTCTCTTTTAAATAATTGATACATTAAAAGGTCATTATATCCTTATCCTTTTTGTGAATGCTTCAAAGCCAGGTCCTTTGGCTTAATGGAATGGCCTAAACATTCCACATTCATATAGGTAGATTGGGGCCCTACTATAAGACACCGTTTTAAGTTTGTTAAGAGTGTTAAACACTCATCCTTCTAATTTTACTATTGGAAGCAACCACTATATAACCTTGGAATGGAAATAAATATTAATTATAGTGCTTCAATCACACTGATGATGTACTTTGACTCATTGAACTCAAGACTTGACATTGTATCAAGCGTTGAGTTGAGTTTCCATCATGAGTGATTTGTAGGCCCATACCTCTTGATGTCTTATTTACCATGTCACTTACTATTCCTTTTAATAAAGGATTAGCCATGTTTTAACTTAATCTTATAAAATCAATCATGATCACTCTATTTGTGATCAAGTCTCTTACATAGCTATGTCTAAGTCCAATGTGTCTAGACTTATCATTATATACTTGACTATACATTGTTGCTAAAGTTGTAGCACTATCACAATGTATATAAATGGGCGTTGTTGGCTTTTGCCACAAAGGAATCTCATAAAGCAAATTCCATAACCATTATACTTCTTTATTTGCCAAAGCTAATGCTATAAATTTTACAGCCATAGTGGAACCTTCTATGCAAGTTTGTTTTTTAGAACCCTTAGAAATTACAACCCCACTAAGCATAAATATCCATCCACTAATAGAATATCCTTCTACCAGTGGCATTTGAATATCCTTCTATAATGAAAGGATAATTAGTATAACCAATGTCATAATTCTTTATTTTCTTTAGGCACTTTAGGATTTTATTTCCTTCATGCCAATGCATGACACTTGGATTACTTGTATAGCTACTCATTTTGCCAATTGTATAGGTTATGTCTAACCTTGTACACATTATTATGTACACTAGACATTATATCACCTTAGCATATTCTGGTCGTGATACTGGGCTTCCAACATTCTTGGAAAAACTTATATTAAGATTAAATGGGGTAGAGGCTGGCATACAATTTGTGTGATTAAATTTATTAAGAACCTTATCAATGTAATGTGATTGAAAAGTGTTATGCTCTTTTGGTCTCACAAGATTTTGATTCCAAGGATAACATTTGCCTCACAAATATCTTTCATATTAAAATTGCCAGACAAAACCATTTTGGTAACTCCAACTTCTTCAAAGTTAGTCCCAAAGATTAACATGTCATTGGCATACAAATAGATAATTACACCTTTTCCTTCTTTAAACATACTATAGATACATTTGTATAATTCATTAATCTCAAATCCATTGGCAAGTATCACCTGATCATATTTTTGGTGCCATTACTTAGGTGCTTGTTTTAGTCCATATAAGGACTTAATCAATTTATAGACCTTTTCCTCTTGACTAGGTACAACAAATCCCTCAAGTTACTCCATATACACTTCATCTTCTAATTCACCATTTAAGAATGTTGTTTTCACATCCATTTGATGAATTATTAGATTATGAATTAAGGTAAGTGCAATGAGTAGCATGATTGTGGCAATTCTAGCCATTGGTGAATATGTATCAAAATAATTGACATCTTGTTTTTGTGTTAGCCTTTTGCAACCAACCTAGCTTTAAACTTGTCAATGGTTCCATTAACCTTTACTTTCTTTGTGAAAATCCAATTACATCCAATTGGCTTTGAACTAAGTGGGAAGTCTACTAATTTCTAGGTGTTATTATCCATAATGGAATCCATTTCATCATTTACACCTCCTTCCAAAACATTGCATCTTGTGATTTCATCACTTCACTAAATGTCTTAGAATTATCTTTAGTATTAAATCAATATGAAATTTGATTACTCCCTAATTCCCTTGTTCCTTTTATTAGGAACATAAAGTAATCAAAAGCAAAAGTCATTGCTTGTTTTGCCCTTTTGCTCGTACAAAGTTTAATGACTTCATCATTTTCATTTCCTTTTCCCAACACATCATTTTCCTTATTAGGAACCTATTTTTGTTCTGAAATTTTAGGAATAAAGATGAACCTATGTTCATTAAAAGTAGCATCCCTTAATTTTTTAAGTGTGTTATTAGATATAGAGTTATTAGGCTCTATGACCATAAATCAACATGTCTTGCTATTGTGAGCATATCCCAAAAAGATACACTTAACTCCTCTTTCACCCAACTTTTTCCTTTTGGTTTCAGAAACTATTTTCTCCTCTTTATTTCTCTCAAGCTAACTAAGACGTGTTCAAATTTCATGTGCAGTAATCCTTTTCTCCTCTCAACTTCTCTAGCACAATACTCATAGTTTTTCTAACACAATAACTGTAGTTTTTTTAGAACAACATACTAATTTTGGTGATTATAAATAGACAACAACCCTTCTCTCTTTTCGATTTTTCATAAACTTACTCTTTTTTCTCCTATTGAAATTTTTTCTCTCCCACCATACTATGGATTTAATTGTTTAGCCCCAACTAATTTTGAGGTAAAAGAGAATAATAGCCATCATGCTAGCTATTATTCTTACATGGACAACTCTATTATTATTGAGAATTTCCAATTTTTATTGGAACTTCTTCCCTCACCTTCAACTTCCCTTGAATTGGCAGATCACAGGGATTGTATGACCATTTAACTCATTCTCAATTTTTTTTAACTCTTGTCCAGTTCATGTTGCAACCATTTTGGTTGACTTTAGCCATCAAAACCTTGTTTGAGTTGATTCTATTTCTTTTAATCTCCCACCTTATTTATGCACTGAAACTTTGGGTAGTGGAGAAACCATCACTTTTTCCTTTTGCTCTCACTCCAACACATGATTCTCACCTTGTGTTGGCAATGCACCCTTCCATTTCAAATTCAGTTGATTTAAGGTTGTTCTCTTCTCGTGCTGGCAATGCACCCTTCCATTTCAAATTTAGTTGATTTAAGGTTGTTCTTTGCTTTTTCACACTTATGGCACTTTCAATTTGACTATGTCAAACCTTGTGATCATCACTGAGATGTTGTGTTCTAAAATTATTTTTATTGATCTCGGAGTTCATTTCATTTATAACAGTGGTGTACTACACGTATATGCTATTGTTTTGGGAGCTACCATTATCATGGTTTCAAACAATGTCTTAGAGAAGTTAGATGAGTGTGAAGAAACAAGGCAAATGATGGAGCCATTAAGAAACCCTAGTTATCTAATCAACTTCAACAATGTGGACATTTTATACAAAGAGGATATAAGTAGAAAGAGAGTATGATATTGATATAATAATGTATTTGTGTATCTTAAATTCAACATTTTCAAGTAATAAGTTGGTACTGAGCTTGAGGATCCACAATTGTATATTGTTCTTACTTAAGGTCATTTAACAAAAGCTTTGTTTACTATGATTTTTGTCCAAGTTAACTGATAATATTAGTATTTTTTTTATAATTTCTAATAATCTTAGATACAAAGTATAATTATGCCTTTTATTTTATACTAGAGTTTTCATTTCATTTGTTCTCCTTTCAGGGTTAATAGCCTGTAGTTGAATTTCTATCATCAAGCATCTATCATAATCACCATTAAATTTTAAATATATTAACTAATATTGAAATCAAATCATTGAAAGATACAAAGAATACAAACAATTAACAAGTGGGTTGAATAACTAACAAACTTATGATAATAAAAAAAAGCATTCCTTCTGCTTTTATCCTTTTACCCTCAGTAAAAGCATTTCAACTTTGTCTTTTGCCTTTATCATTATGCTTGATGTTGATGGGGCCAAAAACATCTTTATCTAGATGATGATTCTAAAAAGGATTATATGATGATGACATGTTGGACTTAGCTTCATCCATGGCTTGCTAAGCTTATTAGAGAATATTTGTCAATACAGTTGGATATTCTTGCTTGGTTTTGGCTCTAGCTAAGAGGGCACTTGTATGTGTCTTTTGCTAAAGGGATTGAAGGAATTGAGAGGTGCTTGCTTCAATGGTGTTCTACTACTAGGGATTTGTTAAAAACCACTATAAGACATCATGCTTGTGAGCTTTCTATTGTTGAGTAATAGAAAACTATTACCAAAATTTAACCTTGTAGATTTGGCTAAGAATTGGAGTCCTTATGAAAGGATCATCACTAATCTGGAGTTTTTATGCACAAATCCAAGGTTGCTTGAAAATATAACAAAATTATAATAATTAAGGAAAAGAAGCTTAGATAATTTGGGGCTAGAATTTTGATTATAAGACATTAAAACCTTCCTAAATTGAGTCTAAAAAGATTTTAGACATTGGACTAAACGAGTCCTATTAATGGTTAAACTAGAGAGGAAAGGTAATTATGGCTTTAGTTTCCTAAAAAAAACATCCAAGAATGCTTATGGGATTGATTTTAGTGATAGAAAGCATTAAACCATGCTTATTTATAATCCTAGAAGTTGAATTTGGGAAGGAAACTTAAGGACATAGTAACACTAGCTTGAAAATTTTAATAGTGGTTTGGTGATTGAGACCAATTTGAGGGTTGAAGGACGCAAATAATTTGAACAATTAAGCAGGTAATTTGGCTTAGATCATTGGGTGGTAATGGTGCTTGATTTTGATTGATCTAGTTTTGATCAATATAGTTTCATGAAATGATTTGGGCTTTTATGAATCCTAAGGCTTGTAAAACTAGTTTAAAGAAAACATTTTGTTGGCAACAACCCAAGGGTTGGTGTCAAAGAATCCTCTTTCAATCAACTCAATGTTTTAAAAAGAGGGAATGATAATATGAAGCAAAACCTTTTTGAAGTTGCTTGAAAATTACTTGGGAAAATAGTTTATAGAGAGGTATCTAAAACAACCACCTCTTTACCTTTTGAAATTGATTTTGAGAGAGGGGTCGATGAGAACATAATCACCTTATTTGAGAGAGGGGTAAGTGATACCTCAACCACCTCTTTGCTTATTGCTTGATTGGTGTTCTTACTAAAAGAAACACTAATGCTGGTTTTAGGTTTGATCTAATTTAAAGAAGTAGGCTTTAATAATACTAGGTAGTCTTGTAAAGAGGCTAACCAGGTTTTAAGTGTTTGATGAGCTTCTAGTGGTAAACTTAAAAAGGTTGCTTTATTTTTGGGACTAATATTTAAATGGGAGGATGAATGGTGGGAACTTGAAGAATTTGAGGGCTTTTCTTAGGCTAATGCTTCTTCTTCAAAGATTTGAGCCCATGTTTTGAGTGGCTTGATTAAAGATTTGGAGGGAGGCTTAATGGACATTTTTCAAGGCATTGTAATGGTAAAAAGCCCTACAAGAATTCTCTTGTAAGAAAATTAGGCAAAGAATTTGAACTACTTTTCACAAACTTAATGTTAAAGTAAAACATGCTTTAAATTGCTTGCCAATTGGCAAAAATTTGTTTTGGTGTAAGGTTTTGAAAATCATTTTTCAAATTGTATTTTGTAGTTTGACACTTAATGCAAAGTATAAACTTTCGATTAAGCAAATCAATTTAAAATTTGGAGATGCACAAGACAATTGGTAAAATTTCATTTTTGATTATGGAATACCATTGCTGACAATCATTCCAATGCTAGGATGTAAAATGAACAAGTTATTCTTAATTACCATTGATTTGGTTAAGGATCCCACCATAACTATTTCTTTGCATTTGTCTCAACTATCTTAGGTAGGTTTAGA
Source organism: Rhizophora apiculata (assembly GCA_037832385.1). Classification (NCBI taxonomy): domain Eukaryota; kingdom Viridiplantae; phylum Streptophyta; class Magnoliopsida; order Malpighiales; family Rhizophoraceae; genus Rhizophora; species Rhizophora apiculata. Next base: position 3,787,106 of record CM075435.1, on the reverse strand, counting down.
TCACAAATGTTTAAACAAGAATTCCTTGACTTGTTACTTGATGACTTGAACTATGGTTGTATGCTTGGGAGACCAAGGAATTGGAGTTTTCTTTAGACTATCATGTAAGGGCTTGCAAACTAGATTAAGCTTGGGAAAGAAGTCTATGACATAATTAAGACTTCTTAAGAACCTTTGGAGTCAAGATTTGTCATTAAGCCAATTAGGAAATTTATCAACAAATTGGCTTGATTGTTTAATAGGGATTAGTGTACCTTGATAGATATAATGACCAAGCAATCTTTCCTTAGTTTGAAAGAGATTTATCTTGGGCTTGGAAATGGCTAGGCTGTGCATACAAGTCACATTTATGAAGATGGTCAAGTGCTTAAAGTGTTGATCTAGATTAGATGAAAATACTAAGACATTATCAATGTAGATAACTAAAAATTGAGAGTAATGAGAACAAATCTCATTCATGATCCTTTGGAACTTAGAGGGTGCATTTTTGAGTTTGAATGGTATTACATTCCATTTGTATTAGCCAAGAGTATAGTGATAGTAGTTTTGTATCAATTTTCCCCCTTGATCTGAATCTACCAAAATCCAAAATTTACATCAAACTTAGAAAAAACCAATGCCTTAGCAAGGTGTTGGAAGAGGTCTTTTTGATTTGAAATTGGATACCTAATCCATTTCAAGGCTTAATTCAAGGCCTTGTAGTTGATAATTAACCTAGGAGTGCCACATTTTATTTCGGCATTCATGTTGACGTAGAATGCTACAAAACTCTAGGGTGCCTTGCTAGGCCCAATATTACCTTTAGCAAGTAAGGCTTAGATTTCTTGCTAGCAATATCCACTAATTGTGGATGTATTTGAATTGGGTTTGCTTTAGTAGGGATTTGGCACTCATCAAAGTGCTTGGCATATGGTAAATTTTCCATATGTTACTTGTGATGCCAAAAGGCATTTGGTACTTTGCAACAAATAGTGGTTTCAAAATGATTGGATTTTTGCTTGGAGAAATGGTTATGGCAATTGGTGTTCAAGTTTTTTGAAATTGATCTCATCATGGAGATGGTGAAGATGAGATGTTTTGGTCTAGAGAAATAAATTGAGTTCTGTTGATTCTCGAATTAAGATACCTTTCAAAAGATTAAGGTTTCTAACTCAAGGCTTATATATGAATTGGAATTAAAGTGTTTAACCAAGGATAGTATTGGTTATTCCTTGTTGTGTAACTTGAAATGGTTGGATAAGGTTAAAGAAGGGTGCACTTAAGATAACCTTTTGCTTGAGGTTTTGATCAAAATAAAAGAAGTTTTGATAATAATACCTAAATGGTAAATACAATCACCAAAGAGCTTATATGAGATTAGAAGGGAATGGTTGCTTGTAGATTTGAGTCCTTCTAAGGTTTTCTTGTAGTATTTGGTTGGGATAAGGCCTTCTTAAATATAATTTAAATCTGCACTAATATCTAACAAGGCTATAATGGTTAACTTGTAATCATGAATTTAAATGGTAATATTAATAAGCCATTTATAGGATGTGATTTTTGTCAACAAATACAAAAAATTAGCTTAATCCAAGGTAGATAGGTTAAGATTACAATCTTGGTTTATTAATGGATTAGCTTAAGGAGGGCTTGGTGAAGAAGAGATAGCAGTAGGTTATGATCTATCAATCTCTATTGCTTAAGTTCTTTGATTTCTAGCTTAAGTTGTTTAACTTCTTGTTGAAGTTCTTAAAGAGTAACAAGCTTGGGGTTAGGTTGGGTTGGTCAAATAGCTTGAGTAGGCTTGTAAGATTGTAAGGTGTTTGGGCTTGTTCGAGCAAAGGATGTTAAGTAGAGCTTGATAGTGCTTGAGTCAAAAGCTTGTGAAGATATTAAGTTTTGGCTTGCGGATCATTCATAGAATTAATCAATTCTAGGATGAATTCCTAGTTTTTAGTGAGAACACTTACCTATTTCTCACTACTTAAAGTAGATGAGGTGGCAAGTTCATCTACTTGGAGTGTTTGTTCTTCAATCAACAAAGAGTTAGAATCAGAGGAGTCAATGAATAGGTTTTGGATTTGTTCATAAATTGGTTTGGGCAATTGAAGGGCTTGGACATTCCTTTGGATTCTACAGTAATGAGCTAGGTGTCCAAGCTAGCCACATCTTAAGCAAGTTACTATTGTGCTTGGAAATGTTTGGGCTTTGGGCCATTTGATTTGTTTTTATAGTTTTTCATGGACATTTTTTAGGCTTTTGGGTATTAAAACAACAAACATTTTGCACATATTTAAATAAAACAAAATTTAATATTGATCCAAATATTTGAATTTAATTAAAAAAAGGTGATGCCATAACTTATTAACTGTAATTGCCATCATGATTTAAGACTAATAGAGGAACAAAAGTAACAAAATTATTTAATATAAGAGTGAAGTACATTTATAATATTATAAAGTGATAAATTGCCTTTATATATTCTCACATTCTAAGCTTTGTAGCCCCATTTAACTAGTACAACAAAAAGTTTCACATATAATGCTCCTTTCAATTTTTTACACACAACAATTCCACATTTCATGCTACAAACAAATAATTTTTAAAGATTTTAAATAGGCCTTTTATAAAGTACAACAACCATTTTCTCCTTTCTATTTTTCTCAAGCTACCCAAGACAAATTTGAGTTTCATGAGCAGCAACCCTTTTCTCCTCTTAGTTTTTCTAGCACAACACTTACAGTTTTGCTAGCACAACAACTACAATTTTTCTAGCACAACATTCTAATTTTGGGGATTATAAATAGGCGGCAACCCTTCTCTCCTTCCAATTTTTTAGAAGCTCTCTCTCTCTTCTCCTAATGAAACTTTTTCTCTCTTGCCATGCCAGGATTCAATTGTTTAGCCCTAACTGATTTTGAGGTAGAGGAGAATAATAGCTACTATGCTAGCTATTATTTTTACATGGGCAACTCTATTGTTATTGAAGATTTCCATTTTTCCTGGAGCTTCTTCCCTCACCTCCAATTTCCCTAGATTTGATAGATCATAGGGATTGCATGTACCATCTCACTCATTCTCAATTTTTTTTGGACTTATGAGAAGTTCATGCCATTGCCATTTTGGTTGATTTTAGCCATCTCTCCCTCACTTTTTCCTTTTGCACTCACTTCAACACATGATTCTATTCTTGTTTCAACAACACGCACTTCCATTTCAGATTTAGTTGATTGGAAGATTGTTCTTTGCTTTTTCACGCTTACAACACTATCAATTTGTCTTACTCAAACCTATCATTGTCGTTAAGACATTTTGTCCCTAAAATTATTTTCTTGTATCTTAGAATTTATTTCATTTATGACAATGGTATATTAGAAGTATTTGCTATTGTTTTGGGTATTACCATCATCATTATTTCTCATAATGTCTTGGAGATGTTGGATGAGCATGAAGAAAGAAGGTAGCTACTAAAGCTGTTGAGAATTCCTAAATGCCTAATCAACTTCAATAACATGGACATTTTACATGAAGAGCATATAAGCAAGATGAGTGTTTAATATTGAGACAATAATGTATTTGTGTATCTAAAATTCAACATTTTCAAGTATTTGGTTGGTGCTAAGCTTAAAGATTCACTTTGATATATTGTTCATATGTAATGTTATCTAATAAAAGTTTTGTTTGCTATGTTTTCTTTTTTTTGTTGGGGGGAAAATTATGAGTTAGTTTAATTACCATCATCATCATAATGTGAAATTAGGCATTATGTCATCTTTCCAAACGTTCATAATAACCGTATTTATACACAATTAATATTTCTAAGGCAGGTATAAGTTCTAGTCAAACAACTAAACACTTCAATATTTGCAACACCAACATTTTGAAAATGAGATTTTTGATGATGGGAAGTAAGGGATACTAAAGTTGCGTGGTAAAGATGTTGATACAAACTCTTGACTATAATGAAATTTAAAGGATGATTGCTTCAATTCATGTATCCAATGCCAGTCTCCTTAAGGAAAATTTTGCCCTCACTAATTTGCAATAAAGGTTTATGTGGATTCCCTCAAAAGATAAATTAAAGTACACTTGATTATAGGTTGCACTACTAAAATCAAGCCCTTAAGAAGTTGGTATATTTTTAGAATTGCTCTCTAGAATGTTTATAAATAATATTTATGCAATAATGTTATAAACAAAAAGATCCTTGATATAATAATGGAGGAACCAACAGAAGAAAGAAAAATTTTTTGATCTCTTGACCAATTGACTGGCCCTTGGTATTTATAAACGTAGTGGTGACTATTTGTTAATAAACACTTTTGGTCTAGTGGTTAACATCTTGACCATTCATTGAATGACCATGACTTTGAATGCTAAGATACAACTTTTTATTATTTTTTGTCATTTATTGTGAAACGACATATAAAGTAATTAATTGGTAACTAAAACGTAATAATTATTTAGTCTATTGGTCACAACTTTTAGTTGTAACTCATAGGTCCTACATTCAAAACCCATTAGACATTATTTTCAGTTAATTATTAAAGTCACATTTATTACTTAGCAGACACAATAAATAGTTGTTTAAGGGTAAGTGGACTAGTGTTTGTGTCCTTTGGCACCATACACCCCTCTTAGGTTTAAATCACAAGAGGCATGACCTATCACTTTTCTTTCTTTTCATCTTAAAAATTTCAACAATCCATCACCATTTTCAAAATATCAAAAAATAGAAAGGATCCTCAATAATTCTATAGTCATGTGCATAAGTGTAGGTGTCTTACAAATTAAACCTTTACATAGTAAAAAGTGAATTACAACATATATAAATAATGTGGTAGGCAAGCTTTGAACCAATTATTCTTATTGATACGTTGTAGAAACAATTCACACATATGATAATATAACATTACAATTCTCTTTTAGATAATTGACACATTAAAAGGGCTTTTTTCCGTATCCTTTTCATAAATGATTCAAAGCCAAGCCCTTTAACTTAATGGAATGGCCTAAACATTCCACATTTATATAGGTAGACTAGGGCCCTTGCTATAAGACACCCTTTTAATCTATTAAGAGTGTTAAACACTTATCCTCCTTAATTTTATTGTGGAAATAAGCACTATATAACTTTGGAATGGAAATAAAAATTCATTATAATGCTTCAATCACATTAATGATGTAGTTTAACTCATTGAACTCAAGACTTGACATTGTATTAAGCATTGAGTTGAGTTTTCATCATGGATGATTTGTATTTATGGACTTAAGACCTATCCCTCTTGATGTCTTATTCACCATGTCTCTTGTTAATCCCTTTGTTAAAGGATCAACCATGCTTTAACTTGATCTTACAAAATCAATAATGATCACTCCATTTGTGATCAAGTCTTTCACATAGTTATGTCTAATTCCAATATGTCTAGACTTACCATCATATACTTGACAATACACTCTTGCTAGAGTTACAACACTATCACAATGTATTTAAATGGGTGTTATTGGCTTTTGCCACAAAGGAATTTCATAAAGAAAATTCCTTAACCATTTTGATTCTTTACTTGCTAAAGCCAATGCTACAAATTTTGCAACCACAATGGAATCTACTATGTAAGTTTGTTTCTTAAAACTCCAAGAAAATGCACCCCCACTGAGCATAAAAATCCATCCACTAGTAGAAGCATGATCCTTTTTAATAGTGATCCAACTAGCATCTAAATATCCTTTTATAATAGAAGGATAACCAATATAACTTATGCCATAATTCTTTATTTTCTTTTGATACTTAAGGATTCTATTTACTTTATACTAATGCATCTCACTTGGATTACTTGTGGTAATTCTAGCCATTGGTAAATATGTATCAAAATAATCGACACCTTGTTTTTATGTAAAGCCTTTTACAACTAGCCTAGCTTTAAACTTGTCAATGGTTCCATTGTCCTTCATTTTCTTTATGAAAGTCCATTTATATCCAATTGGCTTTGAACCAAGTGGAGGTCTACTAATTTCCAAGTGTTATTACCCATAATGGAATTCATTTCATCATTTATTGTTTCCTTATAAATCGTGGCATCTTACAATTTCATTACTTCACTAAATGTCTTAAAATCATATTTAGAATTAAAGTAATATGAAATTTGATTACTCACTAATTCCCTTATTCCTTCTACTAGGAACATAAAGTAATTAGAACCAAAAGTCATTGCTTTCTTTGCTCTTGTGCTTTTATGAAGTTCAATGACTTCACCATTTTCATTTCCTTTTCCCAACACATTATTTTCCTTATAAGGAACTTGTTTTTATTCTAAAATTTTAGGAATAGAGATAAACCTATGTTCATCAAAAATAATATCCCTCAATTCTATGAGTGCGTTAATAGATATAAAGTTATTAAGATTTATGACCATGAATTAATATGCCTTGCTATTGTGAGCATATGCCAAGAAGATACACTTAACTCTTCTTTCACTCAACTTTTTTCTTTTGGGTTTGGGAACTCTAATAATTGCTCTACAGCCCTAAACTCTTGGGTAATCAAGGTTTGACTTCCTTTTATTCCATAATTCATATAGGGTTATTTTATTCCTTTTTGTTGGAACTCTATTCAAAATGTAGCATGTTGTAAGCAATGCTTTAACCTAAAATTCATGGCTAGAGCCAAAAGTTGACAACATGGCATTAACCATTTCCATCAATGTTTAATTTTTGCATTTGACAACACTATTTAGTTATTATGTGTAAGGAGCAATTCTTTGATGAATGATTCCCAAAGATTTGAAGAATGTAATGTCATATATTCTCGTCATCTATCAAATCATAAGCATTTAATAATAGATTCACATTGTAATTCAATTTCAAATTTATAAACTTTGAATCTTGCATTAACTTAATTTTTAGTATGCAACAAGTAAACATGACAATATCTAGAGTAATCATCAATAAATGTCACAAAGTATCTTTTCCTTACTAGTGTTTGTGTTATGTGAATCATATATGTCACTATGAATTAATTCTAACATACTTCAATATCTTTAAATACTTGTAAATGCATTTTTAGTTATTTTTGTTAACGTACAAGGTGTGCTTTTATCTTTAGATGCATCAAAATGTGACAATAATTCTAATTTAACCATATCATATAAACTTTTAAAATTTATATGTCCTAATCTATTATGCCATAAAGAAGTAAGCTTAACAATATATGTAGAAACATTAATATTATTATTAGTAACAATATTGAATTTGAAAATCCCATCACAAAGGTAACCCCTTCCCATAAACACACCTTTTTTAGAGATGACAAAGTTATTAGTTTTAAATACAACTTTAAACCCATATTTGTTCAAAAGACATCCTAAAACCAAAATTTTCCAAATGTTTGGAAGATAAAATATATTAATAAGAGTAATGACTTTTTTAGAAGTGAATTGCAATTTTACTTCCCTAATCCCCATAATAGGAACTATAGTAGAATTTCTCATGTACACAATAGTACCATCAATTACTGGTTTCAATCCTCTAAAGAGACTTTTATTCTTGTAGACATGTCAAGTAGCCCCATAATCAATCCACCATATAGTGTCATTTTCTATCAAATTGATCTTTGTGATTATAGCAACCATCTCCTCATTTATTTCTCTAAAAGAGGCTTACTTTTCTTTTTACTTTTTGAACAAATGACACTAAAATTTGTAGTGTCCTTTCTTTTGGAAAAAATGAAATTTTCCATTTTTCTTCTACTTTTTATGTTGTTTTTTGTCATCATTGGATTGATTTTTCCTTTTATGGGAGGACTTGCTTGATTGCCCTTCCTTGACTACACACACTTTTGAATCATGAGAGCCTTGCTCTTTATTAACTTCTTGCAAGCAAAATTCTTCTTCTACATGAAGATGGTTAGCAAGCTTTTCAAGAGAAACACCTTTCAGTACCTTTTGTTTTAGCCTTTGTAGCACATGAAGATGAGGGATTTAGGGTTAAATTTTGGAGAATTCCTATTAACTGATTATACTTGTAGTACCTTTTTATTTGAGCCCTAGCTTGCTGAAATTGGTACGTGCTATTTTATTTAGGCTATTATAAAGAGAATTCAGGGGAACTATCAAAATGTTTTTAGTTGTCTAATCAATTTCAAAGACATAGACATTTTACATGAAGAGCATATAAGAAGATAGGGAGTTTGATTCTAACAGTGAGATAATAATGTATTTGTGTGCCTAAATCTTTAGTATTATGTTAATACTAAGCTAAAGGATCCACTCTTTTATAATGTTTTTACATGGTGGTGACAAATATAAGCTTTGTTTGTTATGTTTTCAAGCAACCTGCATCACTAGAGTTGGAAATTTTTTTGAATTTGTTGTATGTTGTTCATTTATAGATTATATTCTCATGTTTCATTATTAAAAACTTTAGTCCACTCCATAATCTTCTACTAAGTTAGTTTCCTTTGTCTCTTTTGGGTTCTTTGCCCCATTGAGTTGGTGTTTATGATTTATGAACCATATGACCATTAGAAAGTTGTTTTGGGTATTTCTTCCTGTGTAGATGCTTGGCTAGTTGCACAATGCAATAGATTGAAGTTAACAACTATACTAAAGGTCTTATCATAACTGTACAAGAAATTAGGCATAAGACCCCAAAAATACAAAAAGCAATAAGGCAAATTTCAAGCATTTGCTATTTTTTTTTTTGACAACTAGAAATATTACAATAGAAATTGGAAGAGAAAATTGACTCAAGGTACATCCTTTGTTGTTTTTGATTCTTTGTGTCGATCTCAATTTAGTTATGAGTTATTCATCTCCATCATCCTTTCTTCTAGTGAATACAAACATGGGAACTTTTTGGTTGGTTTTATAGTATTTGTTCTACTCAACTTCAAAGTTTGCAACTTTGTAAAGATTTTACCTTTATTTATAGGTCTTGCATGTATAAGTTAGTTTGGAAAATTAAGTAAGGAACTTGGTAGACCTTTTGACCCATATCTTTCATGGTAGAAATGTAATGGTAGGCAATTATGAGAAAATGAAATGTGTTTGTATTATTTTTCCTCTTTTAATGCATTTGTTTTTCTTATTCAAATGGTCTTACAAACAATCTCTTAGAGGATGATATTTCTCCATGTTGTATTCTACAAATAGTGTTGCTTTTCCTCAGCAAACATGTTCAAAAGAATAGATCTATATGACATTAAGAGCAAGTAAAAATGCAAAATGGTTAAGAAGTCTATTTGCATCTCTTTTCTAACATACTTTCATTTTTATGAGTCATACATGATGCTACCATGAGTAGCTTAGCATAAAATTGGATTGGATTGTATTTTAAATTTTGCTTTGAGAATAATGCTTACATCTAAAACCATTTTTTAAAGGAGTTATTCTAATATAGAAAATTGAGCTAACTACCTTTGCTAGAGCATGAAACCAAAACTTCTAATGCATTTGAACCATTTTATTTGTTATTTAAGATTTAAAAAGTTAAACTAGATAAAAACAAAAATATTTTCCTTTTTTTGGGTTACTCAACTTAAGCATATTTTCTCTTTTCATCCATTTTTTTCCATAAATCTTATGCCATTCAAAATAAAAAGAAAAAACTTTTCAAAAATCTATGAGCTCTTAATTATTTAAACATAAATAAGCATATTGTTTGAGCATATGTGAAAAAAGAATTACCTAAGATCCTAATAATTCTAAAGGCAACTTAAATTGTCATTAACTCTAATACATCATTAGGATCATTTTTGTCTGGATTAGAAAAGTTTGAACTAGAAATATGATTGAAATCAATATTAGTCAAGCCATATGTTATGTTTGATGCACAATCATTCCAAATCTTAGTCATTTAGTTATGAAGATCTCAAAATATTAAATTATTTATCCTACTTCACCATCCACTACTACTTGTAGGAATGGCAACAATTGGATTGAACAAACACTAAATATAGCAAAGCTAATGCAATAACAAAGTTGACATTAATGGCTAAACTACTATTAGTTAAGTCAATAAATCTTTAATTAATTGAATACATAAAAATAAAATACACTAAAAAAAAAAGTACTTAAAATAAAATAAAATGAAATGTGACTAATTTATATCATGAAATGAAATTGGGTATTATATTATCTATCTAAATTTTCATAATAACTAAATATATACACAATTAATATTATTAATAAGGTAGGCATAAGTTGTAGTTAAACAATTAAACACATCAATATTTGAAACATAAGCATCATCTATAGTTTTTGTCATGGAAATCTTTAATAATCATCATTATAGATTTTAGTGTCTCTTACAAAGTTTACAATTGAAAGAAACATCATAAGATTAGACCAATGAAACATGTTAATGAAGCCCTAAGAAGGAAAGAACTAAATTATATTACAATGTTAGCAAAAAAGAGAGAAGAAAAGTGAAAAAGAAAAGAAATGTATTGATAAGATGATGGCCTATGAGAATTGACTTAGGGAGTGTCATATGACACATATGTTTTTGTTTTGAAATATTTGTTGATTAATGTATTATTAATTAGAATTAATGTCTATGTTTGAAATTTCTTAGAGAGAGTCACCCATTAGGAAGTAAAATAAAGGTGCCCCATTCAGGGTTCCTCTCATTTATATTCCTATTCTTCCTTTAACTAAATTCCTCACCATTTTTTTTCTTTTTGGTGATTATTTTTTTCTTTCATCATTTGAACTATTCGCTACATGTGTTTTGAATTTTAATTGTCCAATGTTTGGTTTTTGTGGGTGATTATAGTGTTTCAGTTCAACTCTCACTGTGCCATAAACCTATTTTGAGGAATCAATTGTTTACAACTGTGTTGGCTGGCTCATTTGCTCATGACTTTTACTTGGTGTATCTTTTTCAAATTTGTTACTTGTTTTACTATTTTGTTGATTTATTCATTTATTTTAATTTAGAATGCAATTTCTAATTCTAATACTTTTCACTTTGATTATAAGTTAACTAGTTAATTTAGAAAAACTAAAAAACCTAATAAGTAAAAAATTAATTAATTATTATTCATTTTTTATATATTAGTTTAAATATAAGTATATAATTTTTTTCTATACTAATTTTTATCTTATTATTAAGTTTTGGTTATATATTGATTTGTTAATTTATAATAGACAAAAAAATTACTATTTAATATGTCTTTTTTATATATTAATTTGTATAAAAAATTTACAAATATATTGTATATATTATATATATTTATATTATTTACAAGATGTATATACAAAAATATGGGTGTGTGTGGGTGGGTGTGTGTGGGTGGGTGTGTAATTTTTAAAACATTATAAATATTTAAAATAAAAATAAATTATTATATATATATAATAGATAAGTTAAATTTAATATTAACTATATATACATTTACATATAAATTAACAAATTAACATACTCTACAATTTAAATAAGGAGTTGCTCTAAATTGAATAAAAAATAAAATACTTTATTTAAATAAAAAATGATCAATTTAAGTCATTCATATTCAATTCTAACTGTTAATCAAATTTAACAATTAAGTCACTAAATTCCATTGATAACACCCCAAAGTGCACATCAATTTTAGTTCATGCCATTTTAAGGAATGGTCGACCAAAAATAAGAGGTGCATGGCTACATTGTGCCTCACCCTCAATTTCCAAAATGTAAAAGTCAACAAGGAAGATTAACTCACCGACTTGGACTAAAACATCCTTGACTATTCTGAGTGGATAGGCGTTACTTCTGTTAGCCAATTGGATAACCAATTCTATTCCCTTCAATGGTCCAAGATCTAGCTCAATAATCATTGAAAGAGACATAACATTGATCAAAGCTCCAAGATCCAGTAAGGCCCTATCAAACTTTTAGTTACCAATAATGCAATGAATTGTGAAAGTACCAGGATCCTCGTATTTTTGTGGTAGAGGCTGTATAAGAGCCGATACATTCTATCTCATACTAACCTTTTTCTTCCTTGGAGCCTCTGCTTATTTGTGCACAGCTCTTTCAAAAACTTAGCATACCTCAGCACTTGCTTGATTGCATCAAGAAGCGGAATGTTGACTTCCACCTTTTGAAACATCTCCAGAACTTCCTTATCCTTTTCTAGTAGGTCATCTTTTTTCTTAGACTTCATTCTTTAAGGAAATGGGAGTGGCTTAATGGATTGGTTAGCTATCTCCTTTCCCTTGGTGGTTAGATCTTCTTGGCTCGTCTGGGTCTTGGTTAGGTTTGAAGCAGATGATTGTTTTTTGTCCTTCTCTTTCAATGATCTTAGCTGCTCGTCCAGCACCTTTCCAAACCTTAATTCAATGGCATTTACACCCCCCCTTTGGATTGGGGATGGATTAGCTCGGCAATTGCCCAGAGACTTGCTGTTAAAGGGCATTCATCGAAGTGGCTAGTTGAGTTATCTGTGTCCATAGATCTTGGATGGTTAAGTCAATTTTTTGCTGGAATTGAATATTTTGATCAGCTAGTTGTGTGGTGCGAGTCGTTAATTGCTTCATCATATCCTTTAATGATGACTTAAACCTAGGTACAGGTGGTTGATGTGTCTGGCCATGCAATTGTTGTTGGTGCTAACCTTGGCCGAATCTCCAAGGTGGCTATCTTGGTTGCTCTTATGATGTCAATCCTGAGTTCCCATACTGAAGGTTGGGATGATCATGCCACCCTAGGTTGTATGTGACTGAGTATGGGTCGTACCGAGGCTGATTTTCCTGTTGATATGGCCTTCCTTAATATCCTCCAGCTGCCAGGACTTGATCATGTGACTCCTTTACCAATGTTGGGCTTGATGCAGTAGGATGCCCTAAACTTGCATAAATACCACAAACTTGGCTCTTAGGGTCAAGTTGAGATCCCCCTTGGCCTAGTTGTTGTTGACCTATAGCCAATCTCCTTACAAGTGAGGTAAGTTTGTCAAGACGGCTCTCCACTCTTTGATGATCTTGACTTGTGGCTAATACTTCATGTATTCCTTGAGGTGGAATTGTGGCCCTTATGCTAAATTGCTGGGAATTCATTGCCATGTTTTCAATTAACGCTTGAGCGGCCTGGGGTGTCTTGTCCACTGGTGTGCCACCACTTGCTACATTGATCATGCTACGATCCATTGGAAGTAGACCTTCATAAAAGTACTAGATCAAAAGCTATTTTGATATCTGGTGAAATGGACAGCTCACACACAACTTATTAAACTGATCCTAGTATTCATAGAGGGTCTCACCATTAAGTTGTTGGATCCCACAAATCTCTTTTTGGATGGTAGCAGTACGTGAGGTAGGAAAGAACTTTTTGATGAAGGCCTTTTTCATGTCATTCCAACTTTGGATGGCCTCGAGATGAAGATGATAAAACCAATTTTTTGCAACTCCCTCCAAAGAAAATAGAAATGCTCGGATCTTGACATGGTCCTTGGAGATTCCTTGTGGTCTCATTGTCGAACAGACAATATGAAATTCCTTGAGATGTTTATGAGGATCTTCACCTGCAAGGTCATTATATTTAGGCAACAAATGAATGAGTCCAGATTTAAGTTCAAAGTTAGCCTCAACACTCAGAAACTGAATACACAGAGGTTGGTAATTGATATCAGGTGCTGCTAGCTCTTTCAAAGTTCAATTGTTATTTCCATTATTTCTAGCCATGTTGTTATCCCTAGCTAGCTCCAGTTCTTGATGTTCTTCCTTATTGAATCTAGATGAAGATAAAGTGGGTGGAACTGATGATGATCGTGCAGTCCTATGACATTTACTCAATGTTTGTTCTATTTTTGGGTCAAAATCAAACAATAAATTACTAGACAACCTAGTCATATACTATGCAGACCATAAAAAATAAAGTTGGAACAAGGATAAAATAGAGCTGAACACAACAAGAGCAAACAACCAAGAATTGCAACTGACTAAAATAACCTTAAGCAGTAGAGAGCAGCCAAGCCAATCTGAAAATGGAATGGACAACAACAAAAAAAGTGAAACAAGGCAAAGCTAGAAAGAATGGCAATAGAACCAGCAAAATATAACCAATACTGATCAGAACTAAAATAAATAGACGAATTAAAGTTAAATCAATAGAATAACCATAGAATAAACTAATGCAAACATGAATCACATTAACGAGTAGAAAGTGAAAAGGAGAGTCAAAAGAAAATTTATGCTGGTCGGATGTTGGTAGAAAGCCACGTGAGGTCACGAAAGGAAGAAAAAGAATCAGTAGTGAAATTGATGTTCTTCCCCTCCTTTCTGTAATTGTGACCAGCAGTAAGACACCTACAAAAGTGGTTAATTATTTACAAGTAATCAAGAAAAAATTATAAACATACCTTGGTTCCCTAGCAAAGGTGCCAAAATTTGACAGATTTGACTGTCGTGTCAGTCAAATTAATTTTTAGGGTGGCCTGAAGGCTTGTAGTTAGTGGCAAGACCCTAGTTATCTCCCAATAAACCAATGTATTTTTGGACTATATAATATGAGACAAACTCTAATAATTTTGAACTGTGATGACCTATCCTTGATTCTTAAGGATATAGGAATGTAGGTCTAATTGGTTAGCCCTAGTCCTAGTAGAGATCTCGCACGAGACAACTCTGCACTCTCTAAAATCTCTAGACGATCACCCAGATTTGACTAACTATGACTCATGAAAAACCTGCTATCATGCAATCTAACTAGCCTAAGCATTGGAGTTTACTAACCTAAGTAGCAAATCTACCCCTTAATTTCATCCTAAGCATGACTCAAGTCTCCGATCAGTAGCTCTCAAGACACTTCTTAACTCACCCAAAACCAATCGGTATTATCACATAAGGAATCCCATTAAGTGACTAAATGAGAATAAGGATAGAAAGAGAAAACTAGAATGCATTCATTCAATGATAAAACATGATCTCTAGGTACATGAGTTCAAGAACCCTAGAGTTGAAATGATTTACACAATCATGGAACAAAGGAAAAGAAATGCAAAATTGAGAAGAATATGCTATTTTTGTCTGTCCATCCCCCCTTTTTATCTATGTTCATTCACCCCTCTTTATCTTCCTTGTACTTAATGCTCCCTTGGCCATTCATGCTTGCCTCTTCATCTTCCTTGGATCATTCATGCTTGCCTCTTCATCTTCCTTGCACTTTAATGATCCTTTGGTCATTCATGCTTGCCTCTTCATCTTCCTACCTTCTAGAATAGATTATTCCTCAACTTGGACATTAATCCCAAGTGGGTTGGACATGATTCCAGGCCTTAAATTTAGATGGCAGAGTATCATGGCCCAAAACATACAAATTAGCCCAGTTTCCAGCTCCATGGAGGCTTGCTGAGCTTCATCCATGCATAACTCCATTCAGATGGCCTTATCTTCTTATGTTTCCTTCACAAGAGTTGTAGCTCTTCAAGTTAGCTTTCCAAGGACTCAAATTTGGTGGCTAAACTCCTTCTTGTTTATGAGATATGGCCAAAAAACTAAGTAGTGTGTGGCTGATCTGCTCTGTCTAGCGCCCCTCTTGTGATCAGAGTTCAATATTTTGCCTTGTCCAATTGGTTCATAATTTGGATGTGGTTTCTCAGTGAAAATCATAGCTCAATCTCTTAGCTATCCATAGAAATTGGTTTTGTTAAAAGAAATCTTTTATAACATAAGAAATAATCAAAGTACCTAAACTACATAAAAAACTAAATTTTGCCAAGATTTTCTAATAATTAGGCATATGGACAACTAAGTGAGAAGCTAATCAAATTACATCATCTAGACTATCAAACATGCATAAAATATTAAGTATGAGGCAAAATATTATGCAAAACTTGGTTGTTATCAGATCTTCACTAGTTTCCTTTTAATTACAAAGGGATCTATGACTATAGACTTCTTACAAGACTCCATATTCATAAAAGAGATCTTCTTTGAACTTCTTAATTTAATCATTTTGGTAAAATTTTTTAGAAAACTCTCACAGATCAATTTAAAAAGTTCTACCAAGGCAACTACGCTAGTGATATTATTGCCATTATTGTAGATATTATTAGTTCTCCTCTAGAAAAAATTTCCTTTTCAAATTATCAACTGACTGTCCATCACCTTTACATTCAATGAAGAAAGTGATGAAGCATTCCAACAGAAATTCCTTTGCCTTGTTGGTGGAAAGCAATAGCAACTCGAGCTAATCAATGGTAGGCTTACATTTAGGCAAACAACTGGAATTGGTCCTTTTACTATAGTTATTACTATGAAATAAGAAGGACCACTTACCAATGATTCTTTCGTAGAAATGTTGACATTGATTGGGATTGAGCATTGCTACTCTACGACACAAAAAAGGCTTATCTCCTTGACTTTTATGCTTTAGAATCAAAATAACAAAATATCCCATGGATGATCCAAATTATCACATGGAAGATGAAGAAGCCTTTAACATCAACAACTATCAAGAAGGATAAACTCCAAGAAGGAATTCAATATTTTAAAAAAAAATTCAAAATTTTCTAGTGTTCCATTATGAAATAAGTTTCATGACTAGTCCATTGCATTGTTCATCTTAATGTTGCATCTTACTCAATTCCTCATTACATTAGAGTTAACAATCCATAAGAGTCCTCATTTCACTGTATCAGTCTCCATAATAAAGTTAACATGACATTCTACCTACTCAAAGGAGCCATCCAATTCCAAGACCAATCCACCACACCATTAAAGTCTTATTGATCATCCAAGCATCCACATATATCCATAAGTCCTTGCTATGTCTATCAATACATTATTTGGAAGTCAATGAGTCCATTATGTATCCAAGTAGTAGTCTATTATAGCCACCAAGCCTAAATTCATTTAGCCTTCACATTGTTTGATTAGCCACCTCTATTAAGTGCATCAAGTGTTTAATTCACTAAATTAGTCCAATGAACTTGTCCAACGAGTCATAAAGTTAGTCCATTACTAAGTAAAGTCAAGAGTCAATTGGTCAACAAGCTCCTCTGGACTTTGTGATAGTCCTAATAATCTCTCTAAAGGATTCTAGATCTTGGCCAAATCTAGTACTCCAAGCCTAGATAATAGTCTTATACTACTTAACAATAGTTGATTATTATCTAGAATTTAAGCCTTCTACTGAGCAACAAAGGGAAATTTACAAGCAGCAAGTTCCTATTATTTGGCAACAGAAACTTACAATCATGGTGTCTTACAATGGATTTATAAACATCCATATCAGTCCACCACCAAGCAACCCAAACTCATTGAGTGCCCTCTTTACTACAAGCTAGTCATGACAAAGATTTATGGAGACCTTGCCAGTTATTCTTTAGGATGCTCTCCAAGCTCTTGGTTAAGGTCAAGAATGCATCATTAAATTCTCCTCAAAATCATAATCTTGACTTATCCATATCAAATTCAAGCATCAAGAACATGAAAGACCTTTAATAACATTGCTAGATATTCTCCACAATTATCAATTAAGCTTTGGATAAAGCCAAGCAAATGTCATGGGCCTTGTCCATGATTCTTTTGGTCCCATCCACATCAAGCATAAAGACAAAGGCAAAAAGCAAAGGTGAAATGTTTTTATTGAGGATACAAGGACAAAAGTAGAAGGAATCTTTGGTTTTACCCAAAATTAAAGTAAAAAGCATTTGCTTTTCATTGAAAGTAACTTGGTCTTCAACCTCCAAGATCTAAGGCCCAAGTGTCTACAAAAGACCTCACTTATCAAGTATTAGGCAAATTTTAAAGAAAATGAAAAAGCTTTTAGAAAAACTTTTCCTTTGGGAATAAGTTCTACAAACCTTAGAAAACATTTTAAGAGGAAGTCCTCATAGACCAAAATCTTATCTTTTGTAAATATTTTTCTATCTTGTAATCTAATAGCTCTTATGTAAGTGTTCTTTTACTCTTTTTAACTTGTAAAGGGATTCTTGAACGAGAAATCCCTAAGCTATCCTTTAAATGTCTATGTATCTTTAATGCATGCAAATGAATTTCCATATTTATCTTAAATGCAGTACTGAGATTTCATTTGAATGTTTTCAACTGCATATTCAATATAACGGCTAAAAACTAGTACCAATTTAAGCGACATATGTCTGAGTAACTTTTGGTATAATAATGCCACATATTGGATAAATTTATCCATCATATGCATCATCATGCATTCTTATACACAGTTTCTATCTTGTAAGATCCTTGCCACTAAAAATAACAAGGTTTTTAGGTCATTCCATAACAAGATGTCCTTTTAGGCGAATTGGTATTAGAGCTAAGTTGCCACCAACATGATGTGGGTTCGAGTCCCTATAAATCTCAATTCCAAGAAGGGTTGAGGGGTAAGGGTTACACTTTGGTGAAGTGTGGTGGGTTGATAAAGTTAGAAATAACGAGGTTATTATAGAATTATTAGAGTTAGTATTAAATTTAACTATATATATATATATATAGAATAAATAAGCTAAATTTAATACAATCTATTTTTTAAAAATATTTATGATATTTGAAAAATTATACACACATACACATATGTATATTTTTGTATATACATATTATAAATAATATAAATATATGCAATATGTATTTATAAAGTTTTCATACAAATTATTATATAAAAAATGCATATTAAATAATAGTTTTTTCTACCATAAATTAGCCAATTAATATACAACTAAAGCTTAATAATAAAATAACAATTAGTATAAAAAATAAAAATATATATATTTTAGTTGAATTAATATATAAAAAATAAATAATAAATAATAATTTTTTTACCTATTAGATTATATGATAAGTAAAAAATGTTTAGATTGTTTGAATTAACTAGTTAATTTATAATCAAAGTGGAGTGATAGGAGAAAAATAAAAATACATGTTTTTGAAATAAATTAATATATAAAAAATTAAAAATAAATAAAATAAAAATGACTAAAAATAAAAAATTAATTCTTAAATAATAACTTGTCAACTCCCAAATTCACTTGAAGCATACCCATAAACAATAAGAATGTAATATGATTTAAAAGTAATTTGAGTTGGAATAATTCTACTTAATGACCTATGTAGACACATTTATTGGTGATGCTTATATTTATATTCATAAGGGTAGCACTCACAAATCTTATGCTAGGTTGCCATAATGTTGGTTGTGCCACAACATTGAATATACATAAATGCAAACTTTATGCTACCTGGCAAGAGGAACCTACCACTCATATAACTATATAAGATCAAATATATGTTTAATTCCATTGAATACTTTGATAAGGATACAAACTCATGACTTTTACATGAGATGATTGGTCTTTTTATTACTTGAAACTTGCAAGTGGTAAAAACTACCTTGATAAGGACTTAAACTCATAACTCAAGCGAATGGCAACAAAAATACAAAATTAAAAGCACAAAGAACTTTTGTAAAAACCCAAAATTGGGAAAAAAAAAAAAAGCTATGGGCAAAGAATAGTCCAAAGAATGAAAGAAAAAAATAATCACCAAAAAAAAAAGGTATGGACTTTATTTAAAGGAAGAATAGGAGCATAAATGAGTGGAACCATGAACTTGAATAGGGCATCCTTGTTTTGCTTCCTAACGGGTGACTTCATCTAACAAAATTCAAATATAGACATTAATTATAATCAATAATAGATCATTGGCCATCATCTCATCTATACATTTTTTTTCTCATATTTTTTCCAACATTATAATATAATTTAGTTCTTTCCTTATTGGACCTTCATTGAGGTTTTTCATTGGTTTGATGCGATGAAATTTCTTTCAATTGTAAACTTTGTAAGAGATGCTAGAACTATAGTTATGATTATGAAAGATTTTCATGATAGAAACCATAGGTGATGCTTGTGTTGCAAATGTTAATGTGTTTAATTGTTTAACTATAACTTATGTCCACCTTATTAATAATATCAATTATGTAAATATCTTATTATTGTGAAATTTTAAATAGATAATATAATACCCAATTTCATTTCATGATATAAATTAATGATGTTTTATTTTAAGTATTTTTTGTCATATTTTATTTTTATGTATTCAATTAATTAAAGATGCATTGATCTAACTAATAGCAGTTTAGCCATTAAAATCAAGTTCATTATTGCATTGGCTTTATTGTATTTGGCATCTATCCAATCCAGTTGTTGCCACTTTTATGAGTAGTAATGGACAATGAAGATGATATGACAAATTATTTAATATTTTGAAATCTATGTAATTGGATGACTAAGATTTGGAATGATTATGCATCAAACATAACATATGGCTAGACTAATATTAATTACAATTGTATTTCCAATTTAAACTTTCTCGACCAAGACAAAAATGATCCTAATGATGTACTAGAATCAATGACAATTCAAGATGCCTCTAGAATTACTAGGATCTTGGGTAATTCCTAGCTTTTCTCATGTATGCATAAAGAATATGCTTATGTGTTCAAATAATGAAGAGCTTAGACATTTTTGAAAAGTTTTTTCTTTTTTCTTTTTTATTTGAAGGGGATAAGATTTATGGGAAAAATGGACAAAGAGAGAAAATATGCTTATGTTGGGTAACCCAACAAAGGAAAATATTTTTGTTTATCTAGTTTAATTCTTAGAAAAAAAATTTTCAAATCCTAGGTAATAAACAAAATGGATTGGATGCATTGGAAGTTTTGGTTTCGTGCTCTTCCAAAGGTAGTAAGCTTAGTTTTCCATAATAGAATAACTACTTTACAAAACAATTTTAGATGCAAGCAATATTCTCAAAGCAAAATTTAAAATACAATCCAATCTAATTTTCTCCTAAGCTACTCATGGTAGCATCATGTAATACGACATGGACCCATAATAGATATTTGATGAAAACCCACTGATCAGAGGTATAACAATCAGCCAATAAGGCCACTGATCAGAATTTGTTCTTTGTTCAAATCTAAAGGGTCTATTTACCATTCAAGTTGGATTTTGACTTTTAATAGAACAATATGGGATGGGATTAATAGAGTTAATCTAAATAGAAAGCCAACTAATTCAAAGTATACCAAAATTTAATTTTAATAGTTATTTTATTTTTAAAACATGAAATTAATGGAAATGTGATTAGTACATATATTTGTTGGGACCATTCCTTTTATTGAAAAAATTAGGCTATAAAAAATATTATGTTATTTAATTTTGCTCCAAATTTGAAAATAATAACATTTTTTTTTTATTATCATAAGTTTGTTAGTTATTCAACTTACTTGTTAATTATTTGTATTCTCTATATCTTTCAATGATTTGATTTAAATATTAGTTAATATATTTAAATTTTAATGTTGATTAAGATGGATGCTTTATAATAAGAATTCAATTTCAAGCTATCAACCCAAAAGGAGAACAAAAGAAAAGAAAATTGTGGTTAAAATATATGGCATAATTATACTTTGTATCCAAAATTATCACAAATTATAAAAAATATACTAATATTATTAGTCAACTTAAACAAAAATCATCAAATGATACTTTTGTTTAGAATATAACATTAGAAACCTCATTGTCACCATGTAACTCTGGTATCCCTCTCTTCCTCTCATCAAAATCCTCATTTTTAGAATGTTGGCATTGTAGATGTTGAACTATTTAATTGTTTAACTAGAACTTATACCCACCTTAAAAACATTAATTGTGTATAAATACAATTATTATGAAGGTTTAGATAGATAGCATAATGCCCAATTTCACATTGTGTTGATGTTGATAATTAAACTAACTCACAATTTCCAAAAGAAACATAACAACCAAAGCTTTTATTAGATGACATTACATAAGAAAAATATACAAGAGTGGATCTATAAGCTCAATATCAACCCAGTACTTGAAAATGCTAAATTTTAGATACACAATACATTATTATCTCAATATTAGACACCTTCCTTACTTATATGCTCTTTGTGTAAAATATTCACCTTGTTGAAGATGATTAAACAGTTAAGGTTTCACAATAGCTCTAACATTTGCCTTCTTTCTCCATGCTTATCCAACATCTCTAAGATATTGTGAGAAACAATGATAATGGTAGCACCCAAAACAATAGCAAATACTTTTAGTATCCCATTGTCATAAATGAAATTAATTCTATTGTAGCAAATGAATTTTGTTATCTTTAGTATCCCAATACAATAGCAAATACTTTGGTATTCCAATATGTTAAGAATTGCAACCTCTCCAACACTGATAATGGTGTTAGAATTAAATCTTGGCCTGCGTTGTATGGTGGATTGGTCTCAAAGATACACTTTGAGGGTGTTATCATGAATAATGTCACCAACCCCATCATTGTTGATCAATAGTACTACCCTTGGAACCAGTGCAACTTAAAGGTACATTCCATTTGATTTATGCTCAAAATCTTAATTAACATGAGGAAAATAATATTTGGTCCATATTTTGGCATGCCATAAGTGTACCATTCATCTTTATCAAATCCTTCTACCATAAAGCATGCATTCAATTAAGATCTCATAATGATAGCATAAAATTAGGAAAACATGGGAATAAAATAGGTTCTTCACTTAAACTTGATTTAATTATTTGTAATAAAGAGTTGTGATGGTTTTGTCTTTTATCCTAAACACAAATTGTAGTTAAGTTATTTAAACCCAATATAACAACTGGTTTTAAAGCTACCTAAACCATCCTAATATGGATAAATTTATACTTTTACTAATGAGAACTAATAAGCTCATGATAACAAGAAAATGTCATTATAACCCTAAGCTAAGGTAAAGCTTCTTCAACAATTTTAATAATATAATCACATTTTGAGAAAAAACATTCTTATTTAAAAATATAGGAAGGAGAGGAAGAAGGCAAAGTGCAATTTTGTAAATAATTATTATCTAAATTTTCACTTACAATAATTTCTTTATTTTTATTACTTAAACTACTATTACTATTACAACGAGAAAGTCATCATGGTTTTCAATGATCCACTGACTCATGATATCACTGTCAACAAATTTGCACCTAATGTTCTAAATGCCAACCCTAATGACACAAGCAAATAAAGACAAACATGATTTAGGTTTCAAACACAAGTTTAAATTAGTCACCTAATACCCTTAAGGCTTTGATACCATTCCTTTCATGCATGCAAACAAAGAAACAAGTAATAGATCTTTAACAGCAAACAAGCAATAGCACTAAATCACCTATTATTAAAACTAAATCATAAAGAGATAAAAAAAATAAAAAACTTATAGAAATAAGAGCTTTATTCATGAGACATTCCACGGGAGGTGAGAAGAAGAAGATTATGCATCCTTGTTTGGACTCCTAGTCCAATTTATAAGGATTTTACCCAGCTTCAAAAGAAGGAGCCTTATTAGCTAGAAATGAAGAGAATGTCCCATTATTCAGTATTTTAAACCTTCATTATGAATAAGAAAAGCTAATTGAGATCAATCAAAGCTTTGTTTGATGGAATTTAATGGTTTAGAGAACAACGATGTGCAAACGAGCTTGTTGTAAAGAATATAATGTTTCCTATTGACACAAATGTTACTTATGAGATCATTTTGTGTGAATGAGTACTTATAATAAAAGGAGAAGCCTTATTATCAAAAAAAGAAGAGGCAATGTCATTGTTCAAGAATTAAATGACTCAATATTTTAAAGGAAAGCTAATCAAGATCAATGACACGCTTACTTGATGGAATTCAATAGGTTTAAAGTACTAAAGGTGTGTAAACATGTTTGTTTCAATGAATATAATGTTTTGTGTAGACACAAAAGTTAATTTCACCATTATTTGTGTAAATGAGTTCTTGTAACAAAGGAAGGAGCCTTGTTGGGTAAAAATGAAGAGATAGTCTCATTATTCTTGAATTTAGATATTCAATATGTGTAAAAAAGCTAATCAAGACCATTGAAACCTTCTTTTTTTTTTGATGAAATTTAATGAATTTAGAATAATGCAGAAGTAAAAATGAGCTTTTTGTAGGGAATGCAATTTTTTATGTTGACAGAAAAGTTAATTATGGGATTGTTTTGTATGAGTAAGACCTTGCAATGAAAAGAGAAGCCATGTTAACGAAAAAATGAAGAGGCAATCTCATTGTTTGAGAATTAAACCATTTAATACCTATAAGGAAAGCAAATCATGATCAATGACTCATTTCCTTATTGTAATTTAATGGATTTATAGTACCAAAGGTATACAGACATACTTGTTCCAATGAATAGAATATTTTAAGTAGACACAAAAGTTATTTTCATCATCAATTCATGTAAATGAGTCCTTACAACAAAGGAAGGATCCTTGTTAGTTAGAAATGATGAGACAATCACATTATTCAATAATTAAAATAGTCTTACATATCAGAAAAGCTAATTTAAACCAATGAAACCTTTTCTTTTTTTGATGGAATTTAATGGATTTAGAGTAGCAATGATGTACAAATGAGTTTCTTGCAATGAATACAATGGTTGTTGTTGACACAAAAGTTAGTCATAAGATCATTTTGTGTCAATGAGTGCTTGCAACAAAAAGAGAAACCTTGTTATCAAAAAATGAAGAGACGGTCTCACTGTTTGGGAATTAAACCATTCAATACCTATAAGGAAAGTTAATCTAGATCAATGACTCATTTAATTTATGGAATTCAATAGGCATAAAGTACCAAAAGTGTCCAAACATGCATATTCCAATGAATATAGTGTTTTGTGAGGCAAAAAGGTTAATTTAACCATCATTTTGTGTAAATATGTCCTTGCAATGAAAGAAAGAGCCTTGTTAGCTAAAAATGAAGATAAATTCACATTATTCAAGAATTGAATCATAGCTATAAGAGAAGCCAATAAAGATCAATCTAGCCTTTGTTTGAAGGATTTTAATGGGTTTAAAGTATCAAAGTTGTATAGATGTGTTTGTTGCAATGAATATAATGAATATATATGTCATTGTTATTATAAAAATGAAGAGACAATCACATCTTTTGTTGATAGAATTCAATGGATTTAGAGTATGAAAAATGTACAAGCGAGTATGTTGCAATGAATATTATTTGTTGTCGACATAAAAGTTAATTACGAGATTATTTTGTGTGAATGAGTTCTTCCAAGGAAAAGACAAGTCTTGTTAAAATGATATGACAATCTAATTGTTCAGGAATTAAACTATTTAATGCCTACAAGGAAAGCTAATCAAGATTAATGATTCATTTGTTTGATGAATTTTAATGGATTAAGAGTACCAAATGTGCAAAAACGTGCTTAATCCAATGTATATAATGTTCTCTATAGACTCAAATATTAATTTAACCTTTTTTTTTTTGGTGTGAATGAGTCCTTACAATGTTGGAAGAAGCCTCATTAGCTAGAAATGAAATGAAGGTCTCATTATTCAAGAATTAAAACATTTAAGAGGTATACAAAAAGTAAATAAAGATAAATCAAAGCATTGTTTGATAGAATTCAATGGATTAAGAGTAACAAAGATGTAAAAATGAGTTTCATGCAATGTATGCAATGGCCGTTGTTGACACAAAAGTTAGTTACAAGTTCATTTTGTGTTAATGAGTCCTTACAATGAAAAGAGAAGCTTTGTTATCAAAAAATGAAGAGGTGGTCTCATTGTTAAAAAATTAAACCATTTAATACCTATAATGAAAGCTAATTAAGATTAATGACACATTTAATTGATGGAATTCAATAGGTTTAGAGTACCAAATGTGTCCAAACATGTTTGTTTCGATGAATATAATGTTTTGAGAAATCAAAATGGTTAATTTCACCATTATTTTGTGTAAATAAGTCCTTGCAATGAAGGAAGGAGCCACATTAGCTAAAAATGAAGAAGTCTCAATATTCAAAAATTGAAACATCAAATAGCTATAAGAAAGGCTAATGAAGATCTATCAAACCTTTGAAGGATTTCAATGGGTTTAAAGTATCAAAGTTGTATATATATGTTTTTTGCAATGAATATAATGAATACTGACATCCTTGTTATCAAAAAATGAAGACATGATCACATTGTTTGGGAATTATACTATTCATTACCTGTAAGGAAAGCTAATCAAGTTCAATGACTAATTTACTTGATGGAATTAAATGGGTTCAAGTACCAAAGATGTACCAATGATCTTATTGCTATGAGTATAATGTTTGCTCTTGTTACCAAAGTTAATTATGAGATCATTTTGTATGAAGGACTCTTTGTAATGAAAAGGGATGCCTTGTTGCAAAAAAATGAAGAGGTAGTCTCATTGATGGAGAACAAACCATTCAATACTTATAATGAAAGCATATCAAGATCAATGACTCATTTACATGATGGAATTCGATGGATTGATAGTACCAATAGTGCACAAATAAGCTTGTTTCAATGAATATAAATTGCTTAAATAGATTTTTGTGACTGATAGAGGTGATAAGTATATTTTAATGAATTTAAGGAGTATTGTGAAACACAGGAAATAAAGCATGAAGTCATAATTCCTTATACCTCATAGCATAATGGAGTTGCTGAAAGAAAGAATAGATCAATCATGAATATGACAAGAAGCTTGTTAAAGGTTAAGTGAGTTCCCAATCCATTTTGGGAAGAAGCTATTTTGTGTTCTATTTATTTGTTGAATAGATTTTCAACAAGTATTTAGAATGTCATTCTTAAAGAAGTATAGAGTAGTTTTAAGCCTAGTGTAAGACATCTCGAGGTGTTTGGATTTATTACTTATGCTTATGTTCTAGTAAAAATAAAGACAAAGTGAAATGATCAATGAGTGAACACAATCTTTTTAGGCTATATAAAAGGAGGATATAGGCTATTTAATCTTATGACAAAAAAGGTAATTATGAGCTGAGATGTGACCTTTGTTGAAGATGAAGTTCGGAACTTTGATGTTGTGGAGTAAAATAATTCTTAAAGATGTCTAATTGCTATTTTGGGAGAAAAGGAAACTTAAGCTATAATTCCCACTATAAATGGGGAAGTCTCACCAGTTGGTGCACAAAATTCTACACCACAAGCTCTACATGGGAATGGAAGGCCAAAAAAAATCACTAACAATCAATTAGATCACAAGATTATAAGGTAATCCTTGATAATGTTATTAATGATGATGGGGATTTGGTGTCATCTGTCATGTTTGTAGATTATGAACTAGTGTCAATTGATGAGGCAATTCAAGATACAAAATGGGTGAATGCCATGAATGAAGAAATCAAGAAAATTAAGAAGAATAATAAATGGGAGCTTACTACTTTTTTACAAGGTTAGAAAGCTATTGATGTGAAGTGTCTTTAAGACTAAGATAAAGTCTAATGGAGAAGTAGAGAGATATAAAGCAAGATTGGTTGCAAAAGGATTTGAACAATGACTAGGCCATGATTTTCACGAGGTATTCTCCCCTATTGCTTGACAAATTCAACTGTTGCATTAATCAAATTAATTCTTAAGGTCGCCTAAAGGTTTGTAATTAGTGGCAAGACCCTAGTCATCTCCTAATGAACCAATGCATTTTTTTGATTATATAATATGAGACTAACTCTAGTAATTTTTGAACCTTGATGACCTATCCTTGATTTCTAAGGATATAGGAATGTATGTCTAGTTGGTTAGCCCTAGTCCTAGCTGAGATCTCACACTAGATGACTCTGCATTCCCTAAAATCTCTAGACGATCACCTAGATTTAACTAACTATGACTCATGAAAAACCTGCAATCACACAATTATCATGCAATCTAACTAACCTAAGCACCAGAGTTTACTAACCTAAGTAGCAAATCTGCTCCTCAATCTCATCTTAAGCATGACTCAAGTCTCCGATCGGTAGCTCTCAAGACACTTCTCAACTCACCCAAAACCAATCGGTATTATCACCTAAAAAATTCTGTTAAGTGACCGAATGAGAATAAGGCTAGAATAAGAAAACTAGAATGAATTCATTCAATGATAAAACTTGATCTCCAGGTACATGAGTTCAAGAACCCTAGAGTTGAAATGATTTACACAATCATGGAACAAAGGAAAAGAAATGCAAAAATGAGATGAATGTGTTGTTTTCATCTGTCCTACGCCCCCCTCTTTATCTATGTTCGTTCACCCCTCTTTATCTTCCTTGTACTTAATGCTCCCTTGGCTGTTCATGCTTGCCTCTTCATCTTCCTTGCACTTCAATGCTCCTTTGGCCGTTCATGCTTGCCTCTTCATCTTCCTACCTTCTAGAATGAATTATTCCTCAACTTGGACATCAATCCCAAGTGGTTTGGACATGATTCCGGGCCTTAAATTTGCATGGTGAAGTATCATGGCCCAAAACATACAAATTAACCCAGTTTCCAGCTCCATGGAGGCTTGCTGAGCTTCACCCATGCATAACTCCATTTAGATGGCCTTATCCTCTTCTTTTTCCTTCATGAGAGTTGTAGCCCTTCGAGTTAGCTTTCCAAGGACTCAAATTTGGCAGCTAAACTTCTTCCTGTTTATGAGATATGGCAGAAAAACTAAGTAGTGCGCGGCTAATCTGCTCTGTCCAGCGCCCCTCTCATGATTAGAGTTCAATATTTTGCCTTGTCCAATTGGTTCAGAATTTGTGCATGGTTTCTTGGTGGAAGTCATAGCTTAGTCTCTTAGCTATCCATAGAAATTGGTTTCGTTGAAAAAAACCTCATATAACATAAGAAATAATCAAAGAACCTAAACTGCACAAAAACTGAATTTTGCAAGATTTTTCTGATAATTAGGCATACGGACAACTAAGTGAGAAGCCATTCAAATTACATCATCTAAACTATCAAACATGCATAAAATATTAAACAATTGAGTCACCAAATTCCATTAATAACACCCCAGAGTGCACATCAATTTTATTTCGTGCTGTTTTAAGAACAATCGACCAAAAATAAGAGGTGAATGGCTACTTTGTGTCTCACCCTCCATTACCAAAATGTAAAAGCCAGTAGGGAAGATCAACTTGCCGACTTAGACTAGAACATCCTCAACTATTCCAAGTGGATAGGCATTACTTCTGTTAGCCAAATGGATAACCAAATTTGTTCCCTTCAATGGTCCAAGATCTAGCTTAATAAACATCAAAAGAGGCATAACATTGATCGAAACTCCAAGATCCAACAAGGCCCTGTCAAACTTTCGGTTACCAATAATGCAGGGAATTGTGAAAGTACTAGGACCCTCGCATTTTTGTGGTAGAGGCTGTATAAGAGCCGATACATTCTGTCCCATACTAGCCTTCTCCCTTCCTTGAAGCCTCCGCTTATTTGTGCATAGCTCTTTCAAAAACTTAGCGTACCTCGGCACTTGCTTGATTGCATTAAGAAGTGGAATGTTGACTTCCACCTTTTGAAACATCTCCAGAACTTCCTTATTCTTTTCTAGTATGTCATCCTATTTTTTAGACTTCATTCTCTGAGGAAATGGGAGTGGCTCAGTGGATTGGTCAGCTATCTCCTTTCCCTCGGTGGTTGGATCTTCCTAGCTCGTCTAGGTCTTGGTTGGGTTTAAAGCAGATGATTATTTTTTGTCCTTCTCTTTCACTAGTCTTGGCTGCTTGTCCAGCACCTTTCCAAACCTTAATTCAATGTAATTTAGGCCCCCATTTGGATTGGGGATGGATTGGCTCGGCAATTGCCCAGAGACTTGCTGTTGAAGGGCATTCATCAAAGTGGCTAGTTGAGTCATCTATGTCTGCAGATCTTGGATGGTTGAGTCAATTTTCTGCTGGAATTGAATATTTTGATCAGCCAGTTGTGTGGTGCGAGTCGTTAGCTGCTTCATCATATCCTCTAAAGATGACTCAAACCTAGGTACAGGTGGTTGATGTGTCTGGCCATACGGCTGCTGTTGGTGCTGACCTTGGCTGAATCTCCAAGGTGGCTATCTTGGTTGCTCTTATGATGTCAATCCTGAGTTCCCATACCGAAGGTTAGGATGATCGCGCTACCCTGGGTTGTATGTGACTGAGTATGGGTCATATCGAGGCTGATCTTCCTATTGATATGGCCTTCCTTGATATCCTCCAGCTGCCAGGACTTGATCTTGTGACTCCTTTGCCAATGTTGGGCATGATGTAGTAGGATGCCCTGAACTTGCACAAATACCACAAACTTGGCTCCTAAGGGCAAGTCGAGAACCCCTTGGCCTAGTTGTTAATTTATAGCCAATCTCCTTACAAGTGAGGTAAGTTCGTCGAGATGGTCCTCCACTCTTTGATGATCTTGACTTGTGGCTGATACTTCATGTACTCCTCAAGGTGGAATTGTGACCCTCATGCTGAATTGCTGGGAATTCATTGCCATGTTTTCAATTAATGATCGAGCAGCCTGGGGTGTCTTATCCACTAGTGTGCCACCACTTGCTACATCGATCATGCTACGATCCAGTGGAAGTAGACCTTCATAAAAGTACTGGATCAAAAGTTGTTCTAATATCTAGTGAAATGGACAGCTCACACACAACTTATTAAACCGATCCCAGTATTCATAAAGGGTCTTGCCATTAAGCTGTCGGATCCCACAAATCTCTTTTCGGTTGCCAGTAGTATGCGAGGCAAGAAAGAACTTTTCAATGAAGGCTTTTTTCATGTCATTGCAACTCCGGATGGCCTTAGGATGGAGATAATAAAGCCAATCTTTTGCAGCTCCCTCCAAAGAAAATGGAAATGCTCAGATCTTGACATGGTCCTTGAAGATTCCTTGCGGTCTCATTGTGGAGCAGACAATATGAAATTCCTTGAGATGTTTATGAGGATCTTCACCTGTAAGGCCATGATATTTAGGCAACAAATGAATGAGTCTAGATTTAAGTTCAAAGTTAACTTCAACACCTGGAAACTGAATACACAGGGGTTAGTAATTGATATAAGGTGTTGCTAGCTCTTTCAAAGTTCAATTGTTATTTCTGTTATTTCCAGCCATGTTGTTATCCTTAACTAGCTCCGGTTCTTGATATTCTTCCTTGATGAATCTAGATGAAGATAAGCTGGGTGGAACTAATGATGATCACGCAGTCCTATGGCATCTACTCAATGTTCGTTCCATTTCCGGGTCGAAATCAAACAATAAATTGCTAGACAACCTAGTCATACACTATGCAAACCATAAAAAATAAAGTTGGAACAAGGATAAAACAGAGCTGAACAGAACAAGAGGAAACAACCAAGAATTACAACTGACTAAAATAGCCTTAAATAGTAAAGAGCAGCCAAGCCAATCTGAAAATGGAATAGACAACAAGAAAAACTGAAACAAGGCAAAGCTAGAAGGAATGACAATTAAACCAACAAAGTATAACCAACACTGATCAGAACTGAAATAAATAGACAAATGAAAGCTAAATCAATAGAATGACCAGAGAATAAACTAATGCAAACAGGAATCAAATAACATCAACGAGTAGAAAGTGAAAAGGAGAGTCAAAAGAAAACTTATGCTGGTTAGATGTTGGTAGAAAGCCACGTGAGGTAACAAAAGGAAAAAAAAAAAGAATCAGCAGCGAAATTGATGTTCTTCCCCTCCTTTCTTTAGTTATGACCAATAGTAAAACACCTACAAATGTGGTTAATTATTTACAAAAAATCAAGAAAAGATCATAAACACACTTTGGTTCCCCAGCAATGGCGCCGAAATTTAACAAATTCGACTGTTGCGTCGGTCAAATTAATTCTTAAGATGGCCTGAAGGCTTGTAGTTAGTGGCAAGTCCCTAGTCGTCTCCCAATGAACCAATGTATTTTTTTGACAATATAATATGAGAAGAACTCTAGTAATTCTAGAACCTTGATAACCTATCCTTCATTCTTAAGTATATAGGAATGTATGTCTAGTTGGTTAACCCTAGTCCTAGCTGAGATCTCGCACTAGATGACTCTGCATTCCCTAAAATCTCTAAACAATCACCTAGATTCAACTAACTATAACTCATGAAAAACCTATTATCGTGCAATTATCATGCAATCTAACTAGCCCAAGCACCGGAGTTTACTAACCTAAGTAGCAAATCTGCCCCTTATCTCATCCTAAGCATGACTCAAGTCTCTGATCAATAGCTCTCAAGACACTCCTCAACTCACCCAAAACCAATTGGTATTATCACCTAAGGAATCCTCTTAAATGATTGAATGAGAATAAGGCTAGAATGAGAAAACCAGAATGCATTCATTTAATGATAAAACATGATCTCTAGGTACATGAGTTCAAGAACCCTAGAGTTGAAATGATTTACACAATCATGGAACAAAGGAAAAGAAATGCAAAAATGAGATGAATATGTAATTTCCGTCTGTCCTTCCCCCCCCTCTTTATCAATGTTCATTCAGCCCTCTTTATCTTCCTTGTACTTAATGCTCTCTTGGCTGTTCATGCTTGCCTTTTCATCTTCCTTGCACTTCAATGCTTCTTTGGCCGTTCATGCTCGCCTCTTCATCTTCCTACCTTCTAGAATGGATTATTCCTCAACTTGGACATTAATCCCAAGTGGTTTGGACATGATTCCAGACCTTAAATTTGGATGGTGGAGTATCATTGCCCAAAACATACAAATTAGCCCAGTTTCCAGCTCCATGGAGGCTTGCTGAACTTCACCCATGCATAACTCCATTCAGATGGCCTTATCTTCTTCTGTTTCCTTCATGAGAGTTGTAGCTCTTCAAGTTAGCTTTCCAAGGACTCAAATTTGGCAGCAAAACTCCTTCCTGTTTATGAGATATGGTGGAGAAACTAAGCAGTGCGCATCTAATATGCTCTATCCAGTGCCCCTCTCATGATTAGAGTTCAATATTTTGCCTTGTCCAATTGGTTCAGAATTTGCACGTAGTTTCTTGATGGAAGTCATAGCTTAGTCTCTTAGCTATCCATAGAAATTGGTTTCATTAAAAGAAACCTCCTGTAACATAAGAAATAATCAAAGTACTTAAACTGCAGAAAAACTAAATTTTGCCAGATTTTTCTAATAATTAGGCATATGGACAACTAAGTGAGAAGCCAATCAAATTACATCATCTAGACTATTAAACATGCATAAAATATTATGTATGAGACAAAATATTATGCAAAACTTGGTTGTTATCACTCCCCCACACTTAAATGTTTGCATGTCCATGGCAAAGCAAAAATAAAAATAATTCCGAAGGGTTTCTCAACTTCCTATCCTATAAATGCTATGTCTATGCAAGATGCAACCCTTTCCCAAACATTTCCCACTTCAGATGACTTCTAGGTCCAAG
Organism: Rhizophora apiculata; assembly: GCA_037832385.1. Lineage (NCBI taxonomy): Eukaryota > Viridiplantae > Streptophyta > Magnoliopsida > Malpighiales > Rhizophoraceae > Rhizophora > Rhizophora apiculata. The sequence goes on along the minus strand of CM075435.1, from coordinate 3,753,920 downwards.
AATAACTCATCAAAAATCAAAGAACCAAACTTGAACCACACCACAGATCATGGTTCTCATTCATCCGCACCATGAAAATCACATGCAAGTTACCATCATATGAGAAACTTTGGCCAAGTGATAGGTCCTCATGGATTCTTGCAATTCTCTCATGGATTTAGGGATCTGTTTACACTCAAAACACCATCCATAGACAACCCACACAACCATATGTTTGCAATCATTCTAAATCTCCACCACTTAATACAAGTGTAATACAAAAATCAAGAGGACTTCCATAGGTTGTAACGGGGTCATGGGTTGTAATGCATTGGGTAGGTAAGAATGAGGGATGGATGGGCTGCAATGTCATTCCAAGGTAGGGACAATAGAAGTAAGGGATAAAAAATCATTGAAGGAAGAGCTTTTAACCTAAAGGCGAAGGTTTCCCACAATGCAAACAAAACACTCTTCCCACTCAACTCTTCCAATCATTCTAATTTTCCTTTTCCTTTCCTACCAAAAACATACCCAAATGATGATTCTTAGTTGTGTTCTCATGATTTTTATTTTGTTTTGTTTGTTTTTAGATGAATGCTTTTATATATATATATATATATTTTATGTGCCCCACACAATTGCAATCCCTCCCCTACACTTAAATCATGCTTGTCCTCAAGCACATGAAAGGGAGTCCCCCACACATAAATCAAAAGCTCTTTCTGCAATGTCTAGGGGTGTCAATCGTGAACATATAATGGTTAAGAACAAACAAGCTTAAGGCTTAATAGGGCTAGCAATGGTCATAATTTATAAACGGTAGCTAATTTGGCCCAAACTCGAGAAGGAAAAGATATCTCTATCATTTTCATGCATACAAATGTCATGTGATTTTAATAAAGAATGAGAGCAAGTTCTAGTGTGAAAAGTTCCTAGGAGTGGACACTCATGAAAGAATGATGAGAATGGCATGTGATGTAATTCATTCAATTAGGCTCAAATATCCTCACCTAGTTTCTATCTATCAATGTGGCCGAGCAACCCAAAATCTAGCTCCTAGCATGCTCATTCCATGATGGAACTCACTTGAACCAATCAATGCCATGGAATATAAGTATGTCATTTGTTATTTAATAGTTTTTCATCAACCTAAGTCATCAGCTATCATGGCAACTATCTGAGAAATTTTATTCATGAACGTAAATGAAACTGCCATGCAACTATCCTTATTTGATGCAAGCAAACACCTACGTCTAAAAAAAAATGATGGGATTAAAAAGCTTATCAAGGTGCTGGGTAGTGTGCATCCAGCAAATGTAATTCCTCCCTTGGTGATTCTTTATGGCTAAGTGCTTCATGGAAGTGCTTGAGCCTATGGCCATTTACTGTGAACCTTCTCTTTGATGCTGGTTCTTCCACCTGCACAGTACCATAAGGATACACATGAGAAACCAAAAAAGGTCCTTCCCAATGAGAACGTAACTTACCCGGTATGAACTTGAGCCTTGAGTTGTAAAGAAGAACTCATTGCCCAAGCTTAAATGTCCTACGGTAAATCATTTGGTCATGCAGCTGCTTTGCCCTATCCTTATAAATCCAAGCATTTTCATAAGCCTCCATTCGGACCTCTTCAAGCTCTTGAAGTTGTAGCTTCCTTTCAGCTCCTGCTCGAACTAGACCTAAGTTACAACACTTAACCGCCCAATATGCTTTATGTTTGATTTCCACTGGCAAGTGACATGCTTTCCCATAGACTATTCGATATAGGGATATATCAATTGGGGTTTTGTAAGCAGTGTGATATGCCCATAATTTTTCCTTTAGCTGTGCACTCCAATCCTTCTGGTTTGGTTGAACCATTTTTTTGAGTATGCTCTTAATTTCTCGATTGGAGACCTCAGCGTAGTCATTTGTCTGTGGGTGATACGGCATGGAGATCTTGTGGATTACGCTATATTTTTTCAACAAGGCTTCTACTTGTCAATTACAAAAATGGGATCCTTGATCTGAGATGATAGCTCGTGGAACTCCAAACCTGCAAATAATCTGCAAATGGACAAAACTTGCCATTACTTTGGCATCATTAGTTCGAGTAGCCTTAGCTTCTACCCACTTAGAAACATAATCAACCGCCAAAAGAATGTAAATATTACCAAACAAAATTGGAAATGGTCCTATAAAGTCTATACCCCAAACATCAAAAACTTCATAGAACAATGGTTGTTGGGTCATCTCTTGCCTACTTGATAACTTCCCAGTTCGTCGACATTGGCCACATGCTTTTCAAAAAACATAGGCATCATGAAATAAAGTTAGCCAATAAAGACCTGAATCTAGCACTTTCCTAGCTGTTCTAAAAGAACCAAAATGGCCACCACATGCGCTAGAATGACAAAACCTCAAGGGAGACTCATGCTCATGCTTAGGCACACATCTCCTAATGATGTTATCACTATAAAATTTCCAAAGGTAAGGATCATCCCAAACATAATATTTGGACTCACTTTGAAGCTTGTCTACTCGATGCTAGAAAAATCAGAGGGAATCACCCCAGCAACTAGGAAGTTAACTAAGTCAACATACCAAGGAGTGTATTGATGTCAGGACATACCATGGATTTGCAAGAGGTGCTCATCTGGGAAGTCATCTTGAATGGGAAGGGGTTCCAGATTCCCTTTAATTTGGCTAAGATGATCAGCCACCAAATTGTTAACTTCACTTCTATCCTTAACCTTAACATTGAACTCTTAGAGTAATAACATCCATCGGATCAATTGTAGCTTCATGTTGGGTTTTTTCAAGAGGTATTTAAGTGCTGCATGATCAGAAGAAACTACCACTTTAGAATCAAGTAAATAAGATCTAAACTTGTCAAGAGCAAAAACAATAGCCAAAAGCTCCTTCTCTGTTGTGGTATGGTTGGATTGAGCGGCATTGAGTGTACGGGATGTGTAATGGATGACTCATGGCTGCCCATTAAATCTCTGTGCCAAAACAGCTCCCACTGCATTGTTGGATGCATCACACATTAATTCAAATGGTTAAGCCCAATCTGGGGCTTGTGCAATCAGCACGGTGGTCAAGGCATGCTTGAGTTGGTCAAAAGCTTCATAGCAATCCTTGTCAAACTTGAACTCCATGGTCACCTTTAAAAGGTTGGTCAATGAGAGGGCTATCTTGCTAAAATTCCTTATAAATCTCTGATAAAACCCTACGTGACCAAGAAAAGATCAAACTTCCTGCACACACACAGGGTAAGACAGTTGAGAAATAACTTTAACTTTTGCCAGATCAACTTTAATACCATCCTTAAAAACTACATGTCCTAACACAATTCCTTGCTCAACCATGAAATGACAATTTTCATAATTAAGGACCAAGTTAGTTTCTATGCACCTCTTAAGAACTTAAGATAATCTTTCTAAACATTCATCAAAAGAGGAGCCATAGACAATGAAGTCATCCATAAAAACTTCCATGCCTTCCTCCAAGAAATTAGAGAAAATACTTACCATACAATGTTGAAAAGTGCCTAGAGCATTGCAAAACCCAAATGGCATCCTCCGGTAGGCATAAGTGCCAAGAGGACATGTGAAAGTAGTCTTCTCTTGATCCTTAAGGGTGATGCGAATCTGAAAGTATCTCATAAAACCATCCAAAAAACAGAAGTGAGAATTCTCAGACAATCTTTCAAGGATTTGACCAATAAAAGGTAAAGGATAGTGATCCTTCCTTGTTGCTTGGTTGCATCATCGGTAGTCTATACACACTTGCCAAGAATTTTTCACAAGAGTTGGCAACAATTCATTATTCTTAGTCTTAACTATTGTAACTCCAGATTTCCTAGGCACTACATGGACTAGACTTACCCAATCACTATATGAGATTAGATAAATAATTCCTGCTCAGAGCAATTTGGACATTTCTTTCTTTACAACATGAAGAATAAGTGGATTAAGTCTTCATTGTGGTTGCCTCACAGGTTTGGCTCCTTCTTAAAGGAAAATTCTATGCATGCAAATTGCTGGACTAATCCTCGTAATGTCCCCAAGTGTCCAGCCAATAGCCTTCTTGTGCTTTCATAAAACTTTAAGCAAATGAGCTTCTTACAACTCATTAAGGCTCCTAGCAATAATCACTGGAAGTTTGCTATTCTCAACTAGGAATGCATACCTTAGATGCTCTGGAAGTGGCTTTAAATCAAGCTTAGGAGGTTGTACAATGGATGGAAGAAGTCTGATCGACTTGCACTCAATTGTTTCTAATTAAGCCTTCTCTATTATTCTCGGTTCTGATCTGCCCATTTCCTGTTATTCTGCTAAATGTGCCACTTGTTCTGTCCTCTCAGGGACTCCTCTAAGTGTACATGAATCAAAGATGTGTTGCATACATCATTCCTAAGCTATGCACTATGACAAAGAACTGGAGGAGAAGGAGAGAGTGCACTTTCCAAGGTATATTGATCAACATTATTTTTGCCACTTCTTTGAAGTTTTTCTGGGCTGAGTGGCACTTCTTTATTTTGTTCAAATTCAGCACCTTCTTGGGCTCCTTGTCCCCCAAAAAAGATCATGTCACAAGTTAGAGAGTCATCACAATGAGCTATCTCTGGGAATTCTTTCTCAAGCTCAAGTTGTACTTCCTTCACCAAATCCTCGATGAACTTGATATGGAATAATGAATGATCCTCCGATGGGTGTTTTATGGCTTCAAGAATGTTAAATTGAACAATTAAGTCACCAAATTCCATCGATAACACCCCGGAGTGCACATCAATTTTATTTTGTGTCATTTTAAGAATAATCAACCAAAAATAAGAGGTGAATGGCTACTTTATATCTCACCCTCTATTTCTAAAATGTAAAAGTCAGTAGGGAAGATCAACTTGCCGACTTGGACTAGAACATCCTCGACTATTCCAAGTGGATAGGCATTACTTCTGTTAGCCAAATGGATAACCAGTTCTGTTCCCTTCAATGGTCCAAGATCTAGCTCAATAAACATCAAAAGAGGCATAACATTGATCGAATCTCCAAGATCCAACAAGGCCCTATCAAACTTTTGGTTGCCAACAATGCAGGGAATTGTGAAAGTACCAGGATCCTTGCATTTTTGTGGTAGAGGATTTATAAGAGCCAATACATTCTGTCCCATACTAACCTTCTCCCTTCCTTGGAGCCTCCGCCTATTTGTGCACAGCTCTTTCAAAAACTTAGTGTACCTCGGCACTTGCTTGATTTCATCAAGAAGTGGAATGTTGATTTCCACCTTTTGAAACATTTCCAGAACATCCTTATCCTTTGCTAGTATGTCATCCTTTTTCTTAGACTTCATTCTCTGAGGAAATGGGAGTGGCTTAGTGGATTGGTCAACTATCTCCTTTCCCTCGGTGGTTGGATCTTCCTGGCTCCTCTAGGTCTTGGTTGGGTTTAAAGCATATGATTATTTTTTGTCCTTCTCTTTCACTAGTCTTGGTTGCTTGTCCAGCACCTTTCCAGACCTTAATTCGATGTCATTTACACCCCCATTTGGATTGGGGATGGATTGGCTCAGCAATTGCCCAGAGACTTGCTGTTGAAGGGCATTCATTGAAGTGGCTAGTTGAGTCATCTATGTCTGCAGATCTTGGATGGTTGAGTCAGTTTTCTGCTGGAATTGAATATTTTGATCAGCCAATTGTGTGCTGCGAGTCGTTAGCTGCTTCATCATATCCTCTAAAGATGACTCGAACCTAGGTACAGGTGGTTAATGTGTCTGGCCATGCGGCTGCTATTGGTGCTGAACTTGGCCAAATCTCCAAGGTGGCTATCTTGGTTGCTCTTGTGATGTCGATCCTGAGTTCCCATACCGAAGGTTAGGATGATCATGTCATCTGGGTTGTATGTGACTGAGTATGGGTTGTATTGAGGCTGATCTTCCTGTTGATATGGCCTTCCTTGATATCCTCCAGCTGCCAGGACTTGATCTTGTGACTCCTTTGCCAATGTTGGGCATGATGTAGTAGGATGCCTTGAACTTGCACAAATACCACAAATTGGCTCCTAGGGGCAAGTCGATAACCCCCTTGGCCTGGTTGTTGTTAATTTATAGCCAATCTCCTTACAAGTGAGGTAAGTTTGTCAAGATGGTCCTCCACTCTTTGATGATCTTGACTTGTGGCTGATACTTCATGTACTCCTCGAGGTGGAATTGTGACCCTTGTGCTGAATTGCTGGGAATTCATTACCATGTTTTCAATTAACGATCGAGCAGCCTGGGGTGTCTTATCCACTAGTATGCCACCACTTGCTGCATCGATCATGCTACGATCCATTGGAAGTAGACCTTCATAAAAGTACTGGATCAAAAGTTGTTCTAATATTTGGTGAAATGGACATCTCACACACAACTTATTAAACTGATCCTAGTATTCATAAAGGGTCATGCCATTAAGCTGTCGGATCCTACAAATCTCTTTTCGGTTGCTAGTAGTGTGCGAGGCAAGAAAGAACTTTTTGATGAAGGCCTTTTTCATGTCATTGCAACTCCGAATGGCCTTAGGATGGAGATAATAAAGCCAATCTTTTGCAGCTCCCTCCAAAGAAAATAGAAATGCTTGGATCTTGACATGGTCCTCGAAGATTCCTTGCGGTCTCATTGTCGAGCAGACAATATGAAATTCCTTGAGATGTTTATTAGGATCTTCACCTACAAGGCCATGATATTTAGGCAACAAATGAATGAGTCTAGATTTAAGTTCAAAGTTAGCTTCAACACCCAGAAACTAAATACATAGAGGTTAGTAATTGATATCAGGTGCTGCTAGCTCTTTCAAAGTTTGATTGTTATTTTTGTTATTCCCAGCCATATTGTTACCCTTAATTAGCTCCGGTTCTTGATATTCTTCCTTGATGAATCTAGATGAAGATAAAGTGGGTGGAACTGATGATGATCGTGTAGTCTTATGGTGTCTACTCAATGTTCATTCCATTTTTGGGTCGAAATCAAACAATAAATTGCTAGATGACCTAGTCATACACTATGCAAACCATAAAAAATAAAGCTGGAACAAGGATAAAACAAAGCTGAATAGAACAAGAGGAAACAACCAAGAATTACAACTGACTAAAACAACCTTAAACAGTAAAGTGCAGGCAAGCCAATCTGAAAATAGAATAGACAACAACAAAAAAAAATGAAATAAGGCAAAGCTAGAAGGAATGACAATTGAACCAGCAAAATATAACAAACACTGATCAGAACTGAAATAAATAGACAAATGAAAGCTAAATCAATAGAATAACCAGAGAATAAACTAACGCAAACATGAATCAAATAACATCAATGAGTAGAAAGTGAAAAGGAGAGTCAAAAGAAAACTTATGCTGGTTAGATGTTGGTAGAAAGCCACGCGAGGTAACAAAAGGAAAAAGAAAAAGAATCAGCAGCAAAATTGATGTTCTTCCCCTCCTTTCTTTAGTTGCGACCAATAGTAAGACACCTACTAATGTGATTAATTTTTTACAAATAATCAAGAAAAGATCATAAACACACCTTGGTTCCCTGGCAATGGCGCCGAAATTTGACAAATTTGAATATCGCGTCGGTCAAATTAATTCTTAAGGTGGCTTGAAGGCTTGTAGTTAGTGGCAAGTCCCTAGTCGTCTCCCAATGAACCAATGTATTTTTTTGACAATATAATATGAGACGAACTCTAATAATTCTAGAACCTTGATGACCTATCCTTGATTCTTAAGTATATAGGAATGTATGTCTAGTTGGTTAACCCTAGTCCTAGCCAAGTTCTCACATTAGACGACTCTACACTCCTTAAAATCTCTAAATGATCACCTAGATTCGACTAACTATGACTCATGACAAACCTGCTATCGTGCAATTATCATGCAATCTAACTAACCCAAGCACCGGAGTTTACTAACCTAAGTAGCAAATTTGCCCCTCAATCTCATCCTAAGCATGACTCAAGTCTTTGATCAGTAGCTCTCAAGATACTCCTCAACTCACCCAAAACCAATTGGTATTATCACCTAAGGAATCCTATTAAGTGATCAAATGAGAATAAGGCTAAAATGAGAAAACCAGAATGCATTCATTCAATGATAAAACATGATCTCTAGGTACTTGAGTTCAAGAAGCCTAGAGTTGAAATGATTTACACAATCATGGAATAGAGGAAAAGAAATGCAAAAAATGAGATGAATATGTTGTTTCCATCTATCCTTCCCCCCTTTTTTATCTATGTTTGTTCACCCCTTTTTATCTTCCTTGTACTTAATGCTCCCTTGGCCATTCATGCTTACCTCTTCATCTTCCTTGCAATGCTCCTTTGGCTATTCATGCTTGCCTCTTCATCTTCCTACCTTCTGGAATGGATTATTCCTCAACTTGGACATTAATCCAAGTGGTTTGGACATGATTCCAGGCCTTTAATTTGGATGGTGGAGTATCATGGCCCAAAACATACAAATTAGCCTAGTTTCCAGCTCCATGGAGACTTCCTGAACTTCACCCGTGCATAACTCCATTCAGATGGCCTTATCTTCTTCTATTTCCTTCACAAGAGTTGTAGCTCTTCGAGTTAGCTTTCCAAGGACTCAAATTTGGCAGCTAAACTCCTTCCCGTTTATGAGATATGGCAGGAAAAACTAAGCAATGCACAACTATTCTGCTCTGTCTTGCACCCCTCTCGTGATCAGAGTTCAATATTTTTCCTTATCCAATTGGTTCAGAATTTTCAGGTGGTTTCTTGGTAGAAGTCATAGCTCAGTCTCTTAGCTATCCATAGAAATTGATTTCACTAAATGAAACCTCTTGTAATATAAGAAATAATCAAAGTACCTAAACAGCGCAAAAACTGAATTTTGCTAGATTTTTCTGATAGTTAGACATATGGACAACTAAGTGAGAAGTCAATCAAATTACATCATCTAGACTATCAAACATGCATAAAATATTAAGTATGAGGCAAAAGATTATGCAAAACTTGGTTGTTATTACTACTTAAATGAAAATTATCAAACTTATAATTGCCTTGGCTATGCAAAATCTTTGTAAAATTCATTAGATGGATGTGAAGTTAGCTTTTCTCAATGGTCCTCTCAAAGAGAAAGTGTTTGTCAAACAACCATTAGGCTTTGTAAGAAAGGAAGTGAAGCGAAGGTGTATAAGCTGAAAAAGGCACTATGTGGCCTAAAATAAGACCTTAGAGCATGGAAAAAATGCATTGATTTTTTCTTCCATGAAACTAACTTCCAAAAGTGTCCTTCTGTGCATGCTTTATATGTGAAAATCAATGATTTTAGCGATATGTTATTGGTGGGTCTATATATGGATGATTTGATCTTTACATACAACAATCTCAAAATGATTAAAGACTTTAAGAAGTCAATGATACATGAATTTGAGATAATAGATTTGGGCTTAATGTCTTATTTTCATGGAATTAAAGTAACTTAAGGAGATGATGGAATATTTATCTACCAGAAGAGGTATGGTACCAAGCTATCAAAGAAATTTCAAATCGATGATTGTAATCTTATGAGAACTCCCATAAAAGTTGGTACTAGATTATTTAAAGAAAGCAATGAAGCACCTGTTGATTCTACACTTTTCAAGCATGTTGTTGGGAGTTTGAGATATTTTACAAGCACGAGGCTTGATATATCTTATGGAATTAGTTTGATCAGTAAATTTCTTGTGTCTCCCTATCAATCTCATATGCAAGTTGCTAAAAAATTATGCAATATATAAAAGGAACTTATTATCATGACCTATTTTATTCTTCATCTAAAAGTTGTATTCTTATAAACTATTTTAACATTGATTAGGGTGGAGATGTAAATGGTAGTAAAACTACTTTTGGATACTATTTCAATTTTGGAACTACTACTTATTCATAATCATCTAAGAAACATTTTATTATTACACTTTCAATTTGTGAAGTAGAGTATGTAATTGCAGTTTCAAGTGTTTGTCAAATTATTTAGTTTCATAATTTGTTATATGAAATCCGTACTTCAATTAAAGTTTTTATGAAAATATTTGTTGATATTATTTCTACAATTAATTTGGCCAAAAGTTTAGTAACATATGAAAGGATTTAACACACTCATTTTCATTTTTTAAGAGATCAAGTTGATAAAAAAAAAAATGAATTGGTTTATTGCAACTCTAAAGATTAAGCAGCTGCTGATATTTTCACGAAATTGTTGAAGAATGGAGCATTTGTTAATCTAAAAAAGATGTTGGGTTAAAAATATCACCCAATTAGAATTAAAAGGGATATTAATTTTAATTTAAATTAAGAATTTATTATAATAAAAATTAATTTAGTTAAATGTAATTTAAATTTAATTGTTTGGATAAATTTAAATATTTATAATTATATAAAACTATTATACGTGACATTTTTATTAGATTAATAAAAGTATAGTTTTTTTATAATTTTCTATTAGTAGTATAAAGCTGCCGTGCCCTATCTGTTCCGAGATCGTTGCAGCTGCTGTGTATCCGTCAATATTGGCTCTAGGTACAAAGGAATACAAGGTTGACCGAGTTCCAACAATTTGGCAGCTTCACTGAACAGCTCTACGGGTGTTCGCAGATTATATTGGGCAATTCTGAAGCATATTTTACATTCGAACTGCCAATCGCGATTTCTTTAAAATTCAATTCGTAACCAATCCACCTATTGTTTCAAACCATCTAAAACAGCACGGATGTTGCAGATTAGTCGGGAATTATTTGAGGCAGTTTAAAACTTACAAAGTTTAACAAAATTATTGAGCGTGATATAAATCATCAATGGCAGTTGTGTCATTAACGGTAAGGACGAAATGATATCATAATTGGCAAATGTGTTGACACAAGCATGTGTAGCACAAATCTAGACCTATTTCAGTCATCCGACAAATGATTTGGTATTCTCCAGCATCTCCATAGACGAAAACTGAACATCTGGAGTAAACATTGATTCAAGTTAGCGATAAATGATCTTAGAGACTTGAAGGGTCTATTCTTTTTTTTTACTCAATTGCCAACTTCACAAACCTTGAAGGGCTAATGTTATCAAACCCTAAGGTCCAAACTCAGTATTCACATAATTGGCTACCTACATTTTAGCTTAAGGTTCTTATGATATCAAACTACAAATTTTACAATATTCCTCTATTTCTTACTCACCAAACTAACTTGAGAGTTGAGGATCTCTCTCATAAGAACCTAATGGAGCCTTCCATAATTGGTTGTTTGAAAATAATACAAAATTGGAGCTCTTAAGTCTTAGAAATAACTCCTTCATGGGTTAGATCTGTTTATCTTCCTACTCCAACTTTATGACAAGCTGCATAGATATATCAAACAATCACCTTCATAGGGAACTTCAACTAGATATTAGCAATTTGTTTTCAAACGTTTGAATATTTAATCTTTTTGCAAATGCCTTTGAAGGTCACATTCCATTATGAATTGGCTGCATGCCAAAGCTACACTATTTAAATCTATCCAATAACAAGTTTTAAGGAGAAATTGCTACTACTTTGATAAGATTAGCACATTTCTCTAATTTGAGAATTTTTGTGGCTTCAAACAACAAATTAGATGCCAAATACCAAATTCCATTAATATCACTTTATTGTGGACCTTGCAACTAGGTGGAAATAAGATTATAGGCAATATGTCAAGTTGGATCCCACACTATCATAGCATAAGGACCTTAGTATTAGTGACCACCACATAACATGTGAGATTCCTCCCTTCATTAACAATCTGACAACTTTTCTAGGAACTATACTAAACATGGTAGGCAATAAGCTCAAAGGTAGAATTCTAAGTGAATTGACAAGGCTTGAGTTAAATTATTTGGTCCTTTAACGTAACTTCCTTTCTGGCTCTATTTCATCTTGCTTTAATTTGTCACCTTTACTTTATTTCAATTTGGAAGGAAATACACTTATTGGCTTAATTCCAAAAATGTTGCTTAATTCTTTTGCATTCTAACACTAAATATTGGAAATAATCTTTTGTCTAATTGTATTCCATCCTCGGTTGGGGCTTTATCGAATTTGAGGGTTCTTCTTCTAGGCCAAAATTCTTTGGGGGGGTTTAAAACTAGATTAAATGAGTCAGTTAAATAAACTTGCCATCTTATATCTTTCACATAACTCATTTTTTGTATCCATTCCTCATTGTTTTGGTAACATCTCTTGTGGGAAGTTAACACTACTTGATTTTGTAAACCCAATCTTAAGGCTTCTTGATTATGGTGTGGGATACTATGACGACATTAGCAACAATGTAATGGATAACTTCTCCCCAATTTCAAGCTTAAATGTTGTGTTTATGCAACCAATGCAAGTTGGGCTTGTGACAAAAGCAAGGCACAACATGTATGAAGATAGCATTCTTGAATTAATGACCAGATTGAATTTATCTTGCAACAAGTTAATAGGGAAAATATTGGAAGAGCTCAAAAATTTATGTTCAATATATGCATTGAACTTGTCTCACAATTAGTTGATGGGTTTCATTCCAATAACTTTTGAAAATCTTGGTAAGATAAAGAGTCTAAATCTTTTCCATAATAAACTTAGTGGACAAACTCCATTAGAACTAATTGGTCCTAATTTTCTATCATCCTTTAATGTAGACCATGACCTTGTAATTAACAATAAATATTAAATTCATTACAACAAACTTGTCTGTACATCTTTGGTACTCTAAATCCATTGAATTCTATTGAAAAAAAAAAAAATTGATCTAGATAACCTTTTCATATATCTATTTAGTGTTTCAATTGTTAAATAATAAGATAGTCTCTTCATTTCAAACAAGCAAGGCTCCTTCTTTTGTTACTAATGAGATCTATGGAGAAGTTGATGCATGGAGGGCTTCTAAAGATCCATTGAGCATTCAAAAAGGGCCAATGATATGTTCAAGAGCTAAAAAGATGAAAGAAGCACTTAATGGGTTGATTAAAGAAATTTGGATCAAAGAAGCCAATTCAAGCTTAAAGGGCAACAAAACATATCATAATAAGGCTTAAGACTTTATTAATTAAATATGTTAAATGGCCCAATGTTAAATGATTGTAAGGATTTTTGTAACAACTCCTAAAACAAATAGGAGTAGATTTGTTGTTAGCTTATTTAGGAAATGAGAATTTTCTCCTTTACTTCTTTCACGAACTAGAGAAGCTATCAAGAACTAACTCTTCTTGCAGCATTTAACTCAACTTATCACTCCTAAATCTGCTCTTTTCTTGAGTGTGATATTTGTATCCTTCTTTATACCTCAGGTTCTTTTCCTTAAACATTGGGTCTCAGTCTTACATGATTGAAATCTAATTTTGCTTTCTTAGGTTCTTGTTTGATTCCTAATGTAGGTTGGGTTCCTAAGCCACATCTTTTGGGGTTCACATTAGCTAGTATTAGAGCTTTAGGGCTTAAATTAGGTTTATTTATCTAAATTTAAGTTTTTCTTTTGTTCTTCTTTGTAGCCTCATTCTAAATCCTCTTTTTCTTTGAATCTACAAACCCTAGTTTATTTTTTTTAGTAGGCAAACCTTTGTTTATTTTTCTTGTCTTTAAATCCAGGCAAAAAGGCACAATGAACAATGTTTGTTGTTGCAATAAACAATTATTTTAAGTGAAGTAAATCCATGCAATAATTATTTACTTCTTTGTATTAACAAGCTTTATAATAAGTGAAGTCACCCAATTTTTCTTTCCATTGAAATGTAAAGTCTTGTCTTGAAACTTTAAAGAGATAGTCTCATTGTTCAGCAATTAAACCATTTAATACCTATAAAGAAAGCTAAAAAAGATCAATGACTCATTTTACCTGGTGGAACTCAATTATTACAGAGTACCAAAGGTGTGCACATGTGCTTGTTCAAATTAATATAATATTTTGAGTAGGCACAAATGTGCTTATATGTATTAGGAGTTTCAATTCCTAAATAATGAGACCATCTCTTCATTTTTAACTTACAAAGCTCCTTCTTTCATTGTAAACACTAATTTACACAGAAATATGTATAAGAAATGGTAATCTAGACAAATCACACCTTTTTTGATGGAATTCAATGGATTTAAAGTACCAAAAATGTATAAATGAGCTTATTGTAGTGAATATAATATTTGTTGTTTAACCAAAAATTAATTATGAGATCATTTTACATAAATGAGTCCTTGGAATGATGGAAGGGGCCTTCTTAGCGATAAATGAAAAGATGGTCTCATTCAGAAAATGAAACTCTTAATAAGAATTTCAAAAGGTAATCTAGATAAATCACAACACTTTTTGACAAAATTTAATGGATTTAAGTACCAAAGATGTACAAATGAGCTTGTTTCAATGATTATAATGTTTTGTGAAGATGCAAATGTTAATTTCTCCATCATTTTGTGTAAATTTGTCCTTCCAATGAAAATTAAAGTCTTGTCTTGGAAAATTGAAGAGATAGTCTCATTGTTTAGGAATTAAACCATTCAATACCTATAAGGAAAGATAAAAATGATGAATGACTCATTTTACATGGTGGAACTCAATTGGTATAGAGTACTAAAGTGTGCACGAGTGCTTGTTTCACTTAATATAATGTCTTAAGTAGACATAAACATGCTTATATGTGTTGAGTGTTTAAATTCCTAAATAATGAGATTGTCTCTTTATTTCTAACTTACAAAGCTCCTTCTTTCATTCAAACACTCTTTTACACAAAATTTGTATAAGAAATGGTAATCTATACCAATCACACTAGTTTTTTATGGAATGGATGTATTGCCAAAGATGTACAAATGAGATTTTTACAATGAATATAAGGTTTGTTGTTGACAAAAAAAGCTAATTATGAGATTAGTTTGTGCAAATGAGTTGTTACAATGAAGGAAAGGGTGGCTTTGTTTGCTAGAAATGAAGAGATGGTCTCATTCAAGAAATGAATCTCTCAATACATATTTAAAAAAGGGAATCTAAGCCAATCACACCCTTTTATGTTGTAATTCAATGGGTACAAAGTAACAAAGGTGTACAAACAAGCATGTTGCAATGAATATAATGTTTTGTAAAGACAAAAATGTTAATTTCATCATCATTTTGTGTAAATTTGTCCTTCCAATGAAAAGTGAAGTCTTGTCATGAGAAATTAAAGAGACGATCTCTTTGCTCAAGAATTAAACCATTCAATACCTATAAGGAAAGCCAACAAAGTTCAATAACTCAATTTACTTGGGGGAATTCAAAGGCTTCAATGTACCAAAGGTGTGTAAAGATGCTTGGTCCAAGGATTATAATGTTTTGTGTAGACACAAACTTGCTTATACATATTGAGTTTTTTAATCCCTAAATAATAAGACTATTTCTAAATTTCTAACTACAAATGTTCTTTTTTCATTTTAAGCACTCATTTACACAAAATATGTATAAGGATGGGCAATCTAGGCTAATCACACAATTTTTGATGGAATTCAATTAATTCAATGAACAAAGGATGTAAAAATGAGCTTATTGCAAGGAATATGATGTTTGTTGTTGACCTTAAAGTTAATTTTAAGAGCTTTTTGTGTAAATGAGTTCTTACAACAAAGGAACAAGACTTGTTAGTTAGAAATAAAGAGATGGTCTCTTCAGGAAATGAAGCTCTCAATACATATTTGAAAAGGTAATCTAGGCCAATCACACCTTTTAATGATGAAATATAATGGATTTAGGGTAACAAAGATGCTTAAATGAACTTGTTACAATGAATATAATGTTTTGTGTAGATAAAAATGTTAATTCTACCATCATGCAAATTTGTCCTTCTAATGAAAATTAGAGCCTAAACATGAAAAATTGAAGAGACTATCTTGTTCTTCAAGAATTAAACCATTCAATACTTGTAAGGAAAGCTAATTAAGATCAATGATTCAATTTACTTGATGGATTTTAGTGGGTATAGAGTACCAAAGTTGTTCAAACATGCTTGATCTAATGATTATAATGTTTTGTGTAGACAAAAATGTTCTTATATGTATTAAATGTTTTAATTCTTAAATAATGAGACTGACTCTTCATTACAAACTAACAAAGCTCCTTTGGAACCATTATACTCAATCAATGGTCTTTAACAGCAATCATACTCTAAGCCTATCCTATTTTTGAAAAAGGACAAAGAAGAGCAGAAGGAGATGTGGAAGAGAAAATGTAAGCATAAGGAGCAGTAGGAAGGAACAAGAGAACAAAGGGTTTATTTATTCCTTTTTTCACTATTTAATCTACCTGCATGAACTCTTGCATTTTATTGATTTTCTTTGCTTTTTCCTTCTTAAATATATGCATTCTTGTGCATTGTACTTTGCGGTTCAGTGTCCTATAGATCAAATCTTCACTAACTATTAATCATACAAATTTGTATGGCATAGAAGGTATCCTAAGGAGAAAAGCCCAAATGATCTTTTTTTGTTTAAATGTTAGATCCATAAGTAATTCTGAATGTCAAAGGGAGAAAGCTATTGAAAATTTGGATATGATCTCTTTTAGGTTGAAACTCTTGCTTAGTTTGCTTGAGTTTATGGAAGAATGTAATAAAAGCACCCAAATTTTTCCAGCCATTTTCTAAAAAAATACATATAAAATTTCCATGATCATCTTACTTTTGTGCTATGCCTGCATTTTTCTTCCTTCACTCTCTCTTTCTCTCTCTCTTTCTCCAAATTAAAAAAAAAAAAACTATATGTTATATTTCTTTTTTTACAGTTTTCCTTTTTTATGGTCCTAAGCATTCAATCTTTCACACTTCAACATAAAAATTTGGCATGTACCCCTATTTTGAAGGGTATATGGCATCTGTTAAAAGTTGTATTATGGAACAAGTTAAGAATACTTTTTGGCCTCTTACCTATGTATTGTCATATTATTCTTAATACTTCAATATTTAGCTTAGTTGGATCTGTTACATGTTTTTGCTTGATTATCAGGTTTTAAGCTGGAGAGATTTCATGAAGACAGGTAAGAAGGTTAGACCATTCTGATTTCGGTTCTTTTAGATGAGATATATTTTACACGTACACATTTTTCCATGAAACTTTAAAAGAATAGAAAATTCCATGCCATCATTTCTTTATCTTCTCTATTATGTCTTACATGTGACATTTATAGGGGAAAAAGGGCAAAACTCAACCACCAAAGCTGAAGACAGAGGATCTAGAAATAACTCTATACCACTGATAAAAATTATAAAAATACTATAATTTTATTAATATAATAAAAACATCACACAAAATAACTGAGAAGTAGACATTTAATAATATATACAATGTGTCTATATATAGTCGTATTCACTTAAATTTACCCAAACATTTAAGCTTAAATTAGATTCAATTAGATTGACTTCAATTATATTAAACTCTTAATCTGAATTATTATCAATAGGAACTAAGTCAATTTTGGATTCCTTGGTATGAAGATCTTTGTAATTTCTGTGATTCTAAAAAATACCAACGCAGTGGGGGAACCTTGTCTTTATACACATATAAAGATAAGAATTAGATATTTGTTTTTGTTCATCAATGGGCTACGAAGTGCATAATATAGAATTATTTTTTTAAATTCTTATAAAAAGTATATTTTTTTCTCAAGATTAGAATTGAAATCTTAAAAATAAAAATTTAAATTTTTAATTATTAAAATATCCCTTAAGAGACCATGAGTCATACATTAACGCAGAAGCTTATTGATAAATTTGCAAAGGTTTGAATTTATAATGTCATTTTAGGATGTCCTATAGGCCATTACAATAGATGGGTCTTCACCAAAAACCCTCTTTTTGTTGTATCAGTCATTAGCAATAGTTAGCTTATGGCTTTAAGGTCCCAATAGGTGAAGGCTATTGTTGCTACATAACATCATACTATTGTTGCTAATTCAACTTAGTGCCCTATGTACTTTATTAATTGCTTTTTCCTACCCTCCACTATGGACCAATTATCACATCATTCCATAAGGAGGTGATGTAAGAATTATTTAGTATGTCAAAGTTATAGGTCAGTGTGGTTGGAGAGTCACTTAATTGACATTTGCATCATTACATGTTAACAAGGACATTATCACCATAATTTTAAAACCCATATTTTGCTTAAGCCTAATTCTTTTAGTAACCTACTAACCTAAGACACCTCATAACCTTAAGCATTCTGGTGGATGTTTATTCTAAAAGACTTGTCTAGATAAGCCTCTCCTCAATCTCATGACAATTTGATCCACAAGATACACATTGCCATACTAGAGATGGTTTGACACTTGTACACTAGAACGATCCTTTCCAATGGTTATAGTGTGCACTTGACCAAGCATCATGCAACTACCTTCATTACTGCTAATACATGTTAGTAAGACACCCCACACTACCCACCAAGGGTGACTACATTTAGTGCCAACTTGGTTAGTATCTTCTGTTGTTTTATGTTTGAAGTTTTTGCAATAATAGAAAATCAGAAAGAGCAAAAGAGAATAGAGAGAGCTTGCTTAACATATAAGAAGTCCTTGACTTTCATTGATAATCATTCTCTTTTATAAATGTTCCTTGATCACATTACAAATTTCAAATTGAATTTTGAAATTTCATACTAGCAAGCATAAACTAAAACTTAAATTTGAACTTAAATTTAAAATAAAAAAAGGTGGCTTAGTTGTAATTCAAATTTTGTAACAAGTTTAGTGAAGTTGGCTAACATAAGTTGAGATCATACTCTAGTAATCATGTTAACTAACTTAACTAACTTTTAAGGCCTAGAAGAAAGCTAGAGAAAAAAATAAAAATAAAAATAAAATAATTGCAACAATTAAAAGACAAATCAACTGCACCAATACTTCTCATCATCTTCATCACTTCTCCTTGGTGCTGCTGGTTTGCATTTTCAACTTGCTCTTTAGCCCCAGAAACCCTTTTTTATGAAGTGATTTGGTAAAAATATCTACTAATTGCTCCTCTGAAGAACATAACATTAATTTAACTCCATTATTCACTTGTGCTTTTCTAATAAAGTGGATTTTCAACAGAAAATGTTTAGTCTTTCCATG
The DNA here is from genome assembly GCA_037832385.1 of Rhizophora apiculata. Taxonomy (NCBI): domain Eukaryota; kingdom Viridiplantae; phylum Streptophyta; class Magnoliopsida; order Malpighiales; family Rhizophoraceae; genus Rhizophora; species Rhizophora apiculata. The sequence goes on along the minus strand of CM075435.1, from coordinate 3,734,882 downwards.
TAGTATAAGATTTTTTGAAATGGCTATGGTTGTCTTGTTGTCATAATAGATTAGGGTAGACTTTATTGGTGTTTATTTTAGGTTCATTAGCATGTTTCTTAACCAAATAGCTTGCTTTACACCTGTAATAGTGGCTAAATACTCAACTTCAACAATTGATTATGTAACAACTAATTATGTTTTTGAGCAATAGCTAAAAGCTCCTAAACCTAAGCTAAACACATACCCTTAAGTGCTTTAATGTCATCTTATAAGCCTTCCCAACTTCTATCTATATACCCAACCAAATCAAGTTTCTCAATTATTTCAAACAAAATGCCATAATCTAGAGTACTTTTGATATATTTAAGAACTCTCTTTGTAGCCTTAAGATTAATTTCACTTGGTTCATGATACAAGACTCATAGTTTGCAAGATGTTTGGTTTGGATATAGACAAATAAAGCAAATAGCCAATTAAACTCTTAAACTTATTAGGATCCACCCTTGATGCTTTACATTCCTTTGTGAATTTTGCTTTAACAACCAAAGTGGTGCTTAAACTTTTGCAATCCATCATTTGAAATCTTCTCAAAACTTCTTTTGCATACCCCTTCTGACTCATTACTATTCCTTTCTTGGTCTGCTGCACTTCCAATCCAAGAAAGAAAGTAATTTTCCCTAAGTTAGTCATTTCAAACATGTTCATCAATAGGTCATCAACATAAAGAGACATCACTAGTAGCTCCCTTTCTTTAGCTTTCACATACAGTGTTGCTTCATTCTTACTCTTGGTAAAAGAAAGGTCCAACAAGTAGCCATTGATCTTGTTATACTGAGTTTTTGGTGCTTGTTTCAATCCATCAATAGTCTTCTTTAGCATATAGACTCTACTTTCCCACCCTTGTTTAGCAAACCCTTTAGGTTGTTTTACAAAAACTTCTTCCTCTAACTCTCCATTTGAAAAGGTTGATTTCACATCAAGTTGGTGAACAATCCACTCCTTTTGGGCTACAACAGCAAGAAGAAGTTTTATCTATCAAGTTTGGAAATAGGAGCAAATGTTTTAGAGTAGTTAATGCCATACAGTTGAACATAGCCCTTTGTTACTAGTTGTGCCTTCAACTTGTTTATTAATCCATTAAGATTCAATTTTTTCTTGGAGACCCATTTTACTATTATAGCCTTTTGTTTTTAAGTCTATCAACAAAAAGTCAAGATTTTTTTTTTTTTTCTTAATAGCACTTATCTTAGCTTGCATAGCTTTTCTCTAGTAAGGACTCATAGAAGTTTCATCATAGGTTGTTGGCAAAATTTGAGCAATAAGACTTTTCTTATATACCTTAGAGATAGGCCCTATTACCTTAGCAAGTATATGGTCAATAATGTCATCATCTAACAAATCTAATTCCTCCTCTTATTATTGCTAAGATTGAATTGGTTGAAATTGAGGGATTTCAACATTAAATTCCTTCCAATTCTATGACTTCTCTTTTAAGAATTTAACATCTCTACTCATGGATAATTTTCTTGATTAAGGATTATACAATTTGTAATTCCCTGCAACATTTATATATCTTACAAACACAATTACTTTTACTTTAAAGTCTAGCTTGTCTTTCTTCCTATTTGGAACATAGGTGTAACATATGCTACCAAAGATTTTTAAATGACCTGAAGAGGGCCTTTTTGCAAACCAAGGTTCAAATGGGATTTTCTTAGGCAAGACTTAAGCTGGTAGTTTGTTAAGAAGGTATACAATTATAGTTACAACTTCACCCCAAAGCTTTTTTGGCATTCATTTCCCAAGAAGTAAGCATCTAGACATCTCCATTATTGTTTCATTTCTTCTTTCACTTATCCCATTCTATTAAGGGTTTAAGGAGCTACAAACTACTATTGTATCCTAGCTACCTAATAGATTTACTTAAAGAGACTAGAGGTTTATTTAATTCCATTATTAGATCCAATGGCTTTAATTTGTATCTTGATTAGTTTTCAATCTAGGCCTTGAAGTCTTGAATAGTCTTTGCAACATGTGACTTTTGTTTTAAAAGAAAGAGCCAACAAAATCTCATATAATCATCTATAAAAGTTATAAAGTACCTACTTTCATTAAGTGAGTCTATGCTCACAGGACCATAAACATCACTATGTAGTAGCTCTAATTTTGTTTGGGCTTTATAACTTTGACAAATTGAAAAAGGGACTCTAGCTTATTCTCATTATTGGTAGCTTTCATAGATAGTTTCTTTTTTTATTATTTTTTTGTAAATTATGTACCATCTCTTTTCTATTAAGCATTTGCAAGCCCATATAGTGAACATGCCCTAGTCTCTAGTGCCATAAGCCTACTTTAACTAAAGAAGTTAGCATTGTTACATTCTTAGCATGCTTTAGATTTAAGTGGAAGCTTTTTTCTTTTATAGGAATTGCAAAATGTTTTACCTTGAATGCATCACGAATGGTTCATAATTTGTTCTTAAACTTCAATGAGAAGCCTTTCTCTAAGAGTTAACAAACATTAAGAAGATTCTAACTAATGTTAAGGACATATAACACATCAGTTAAGGTTTGGACCAGATATCACAACTATTTTTATGATTAATCTACTTTCCATTAGACTTGATATATTAATGACATATTGTATACTAATATGAATTTCATTGCCTAAATGAACATGATATATTAATGTAAAGGATTATTTTTACTCTACAAAAAAAGGAAAAAAAAAAAAAAAGGAAAGAGTTAGTATAGTTGATCTTTTAAGAGTCCAATCTTAAGAAATGGATGTAAACTCTTAATTTAAATCGAATAACTATAAATCATTATATGTACATTGTCTTCTCTTATCTTGTTATTTTTAGTTGATTACATTATTTTGTTTTTTATTTATCATTTGTTATCTTATTATTACTTTTTAAAATCAGAATTGTGTGTAGGTTGAGTGATTAAACTGAAGAAATCCAATTCAACCCTTTTTGGGTTAGTTATTCTAGGGACTAACACAAACTATTGTTATTTTATGAGAAATAAGAGATAAGAAACTATATATTTTCTACATTTTTAGAAAAGTTTATTTTCAAAACAATAACTTCTAACTTTTTAATTATAAGGGAATACTTTTATTATTATATTAAACTGAAACTCTCAAAATTTGCATACTAACTAAAAATATATGCTTTATTAAATTTCTTATAAACCTATTATATATTTAGAGAATTAATCCGATCATTAATGAATTTTCAAAAAGTTATTTAAATTTAAAATATTACATATATGATCATCCACTTCATTTATTTCAAATCAAAAAATAAAAATATTATGGTTTTGATTCGAACAAAGACCTTTATATATTTTATTTTAGGTTTTGTCTAGTTTACTTGTTTGATATTATAGTTAGTATTTACTATTATTAATTACTAGTGTCGATTGCTGATTACTGATTATTATTGATAATTATTGAAAATTAATAAAATATTTATTTAGTTTTATAATTATTTTTATTATTAAATAGTGAAACAACTAATTTAGATATTTAATATGTATTAATATATAATATCAATAAAATTAATTTTATTTTTATAATTTTTATTTTTATAATAAATATTATAAGAATATTATGAAGACGTTTTTTACTTAATTTTAAATATCAATAAAAATATATTAAAATTCAATAAATAGTGAAAGAAATATTATGTTGGAGATATCTTTTCTTATAGGTGGCGATGTTAGTGAGAAGTAGAAAAAAAATATATTTAAGACTTTTGAAAAACAAATGATATTATATTTATATAATTATTTATAAAATAGAAACAAAGAGTTAAATCTTATAGTAAGTGAAAAATAATAATAAAATAATATATTAATTTTTTTGGGGTAATTTAATATATATAAATTATTTTTAAATATTAAAGAGTGAAAAGTATAAAAAAAAAATGTTTTTATTACTTTTTATTAGCTGTTAGTAAAAGGATATATAAAAAAATTATTATGCTTCGATAACATCATTAAAAGAAAAATAATGATAATAATAATAAAATACTTTTAAATTTACTTTTAATTATTAACCAACAAACAACAACACCTAAAAATTAAACCAAATACCTTTTTAATAGGGTTGCTTGCATTTGTAGTGACTTTTAAACAATATGGGTAGATTTTTTATAGCTCAAATTATATTTTGTTATAACTAATTGCCTTGACATAAATAATATAAGAAAAAGAGAAATGATCAATATATAAATAAATTCTTAATTTTGAATATTTTAACAAATTTACTTTGATTTTTAAAAAGTAAAAATTTGGTCATTTTATATATAACAAATTTAGTCAACTATTAAACTACATTAATGGATATCATTAAACTATATGATGTGTCAAGCTAATGTGTAAAAATTGTTGATGTGGATAAAAATAAATGTTAATATTGATAACATAGAATGCCATAAAGAAATTAATTAAAATTAAATAAATAAAATACAATTAAATAAAAAATTAAAAATTTATTTACCTTTCATTCTTTTGCCTCACCTTATAAAATCAACTTAATTTAAATTACAAAGTTTCAACATCACCATTTTGCAAGTCCAAACAATCATGGAAGTTGAAACCAATCCATAATAACATAAAGAATTTGTGTTGATTTCTATTTTCAACTAAAATGACCTTAAGAACATCATCGTCAATAAGGCCATTAAAGTGCATCAACTCCAAAATGGTCTTTAGTCTTGGCATTGACTTTACCATTTCTTTGTGGTAACAAAGATTAGAGACCCAAAAGAGCAAGCTCACCTTAAACTTAACAAAAGTGCTTGCCCACCTTAAACATTTAGCAAATTACATGATGGATTTACCTTAAAAGTCCAATTTGAGATGGGTATGCCAATAAGAAGGAGAGGTTGGTGCATCACTCTTTCAATCTTGGCCTATTTAATTTCTTTAAACTCAAATCAACACCTAGGCCTTTATATCTAATTGAATTTGATGGATTCTTTATCCTTTATCTTCACTTAGAAGCTATTGCCCTCCTTGACCAAGGATCTTGACATCGGGTGATTCACAGGAAAGTCTGACTCTTTGAGTCATCCTTTCCCTTTATTAGGGTTTTAGAATGACTTATTTTTATAATAAGAGCACAACTCATCAAAGGGTGACTAAAACCTTAGGCCTCATTTAGAGAGAGAACCCAATCTCTAGGTTAATGATAAAATTTAACTTGTGATTTTACTAGTCACTAGGTCCTTTAAATAAGATAAGTTTGCTAGAAATAGGAAACCTATAATTTTGGATCAAAACTCTGAAATTTAAAGAACAACCAAATCTAGGAGATAAGTTTCCAACAAACCCAAACAACTTAAAGATAAAGTAGAAAAATAAAAACTTAAGTTAGATGTTAATTAGCAAGTCTTTTATACATGCATTCAACAAATGAGTCCATAACATCACCTCCCCCTAAAGAAAGAGCTTGTCCTTAAGCTCAAAGGCTAGATATGCATTGTGGAAACTGATCCAATGATTCCCAAGTTGAGTCAGCAACATTAGTTTTGGTCCAATGGACTAATAGCTCCCAGTTACCATAATTCAAATAAGCTCGCAAAACAGCAACAGGAGTTGGGATGACCTAACCATTGTCAACTGGAGGTAGCGATGGCAAAAGAGTAGGTGGTGTGCCCTTATGTGGTTTCAAAAGAGAGACATGGAAGACATCGTGGAGCTTGGAGTCTTCCGGTAATTGGAGCTTGTAAGCAACGGACCCCACACACTGTAGAATAGGAAAAGGGTCATAAAACTTCAAGAACAGCTTGTGGCGATGCTGCCTAATGAGTGAGTGCTGATGGTGTGGTTGTAAACAAAGCCAAACTCAATCCCCAATGTTATATTCAACAACCTTACACCCTTTGTCTTAATGCTCCTTCATGCAGTCTTGAGCTTGCTGTAGTTTGCTCATAATTTGATTGAGCACCAACACATGATTGGCCAAGGCTTTGTCAACCACCTCAACATGAGATGAACTCAAAACATAAGACAACAAGTGAGGAGGGTCATGTCCATTAACAACTTGGAAGGGAGTCTCTTGTAGAGCTGAATGGAAGGATGTGTTATAGCAATATTCAACCCATGGTAACTAATCAACCCAACTTTTCAGATGGTCCCCCACAAAGCATCTCAAGTACATTGCAATTGTGCGATTAACAATCACTGTTTTCCCATTAGATTATGGATGATATGATAAAGAAAAGGCTAGTTTAGTTCCACTTAAGCGAAATAGTTGTTTCTAGAAGGTACTAGTAAAAACAACATCACGATCATAAGTAATGGATTCTAGTATGCCATAAAGACGAACAATGTTCTCCAGAAAAATATGTGCAACCTGAGTAGCAATATACAAATGTGCCAGGGGAATGAAGTGTGCATATTTACATAAACGATCCACTACCACAGATAAGATTGTCTTCCCCCATGCTTTAGGTAACCCATCAATGAAATTCATTGAAATTGAAGTTACCAACTTCACCCTAGGATCTACTAGTCTATGATACTGAGAGGGGGGTGAATCAGTATCACACCCATTAAAAAAAACTCTGATAACTTAAGCCAAAATGAACTCTTTCCCATATTCAACTAAGGTAGATCTATTGTTACCTACTGATCACAATAGTCCCCAAAGTTACCTTTCAAACACCTTGCCTATTAGACGAATCGGTTGTTCTTGACTAGGTCTTCTTTTAGGTTATGGGTTTGATGATTCTTTAGCTGTGTTCACAACTCAATTCAAAACACATAATGTAAAATCAAAGCAAGGACATGAGAGATTTACGTGGTTCTATCAATGTGACGTACTCCACGGTGGTAAAGATTCTTCCTCTACCGAGACAATCCACTATACTTGAGAACACTAGTATGGTATCCCCTATGATTACAATGGATGTCTTAATCTTCTACTCCTTTCACTATTACAAATATAATGCAATCACAATACAAAGAGTGTCACTTACTGTGTCTACCCTTCTTCTAACTTGTATTGCCTCTGTTTGATTTGAATAGGCTGCTTCACTACAGCTTGGAAGATCACCAAAACACTCTCTAACCTCTCTTGAAGAAATCTGAAAATTCGTTGAGTTCTCTCAAATGCTTCACCGAATTTCTTCTCTAGGTTGTCTTACCTAACTCCTGGTCTCACCGTCTCACGGTCTCACCTGTCTTCTGGTCTCACCATCTCACCATCTCATGGTCTCACCCGTTTTCTAGTCTCACCGTCTCACTTGGTCTGGTCTCACCCATTTTCTGGTCTCACTGATTTTGGGTCTCACGATGTGTTCTGATGTCACACGTTTCACCCTTTTCTGGTCTCACCAATTCTGGTCTTCCGGTGTGTTCTGGTGTCACCCGTTTCACCCTTTTCTAGTCTCACGCCTCACCTGGTCTCACGTCTCACCTGGTCTCACACCTCACCTGGTCTCACTAGATCTCACGTTTCACTTGCTCCAGGTCTGGTCTGGTCTGGTCTCATCCGTTCCAGGTCTGGTCTTGATCTGGTCTCACGTTTCCAAGTCTGGTCTTGATCTGCTATCACATTTCTAGGTCTAGTCTTAATATACTCTCACGTTTCTAGGTCTGCTCACACTATTTTCCGGGTGGTTTTTTTTTTTCCAAAAGAGATAAGTCTTGGTTTATATACTCCCTTCTATGAAAACCCTAGTAGGGTTTACTGTAGCTGCGGCAGATTTCCTTTCTTGCCCCTCCATGTAGCTTCATATTACTATTCCATTCAAAATTCAGCATTATCCTCCTTCTTAATTTATTTTTCTTGCCCTTTTCTTTCTACTGAAAACTCATCCCTTGAATGCTTGAATAAGCCACTTCTACTTGCACACTTAAATCTAGTTGACAATAATTACAACCCATACAAGGCTGTAGGAACAACAATCTCCCCCTTTGTAATTATTGGCAACACTCACAACAAAAGCCATTATACAGTAATCCAGAAACAGATGGATTACAATTCCCCCTAAATATGCACTCCCCCTTCCTTAACAGCTCCCCCTGCACTGTTGCTTCTCTCCCCCCTTGCCAACCAATTACAAATTTGAAAAACTTGCAAAGTAGAGATGGAGGATTCACTGGAACATCAGGCTTGAGGAGGCATATGCACAGACAGACTCATTCTGTGCTTTTCAAATAGCTCTGTGGACAGAGGTTTAGTTAGAATATCTAAGATTTGATCTTTAATGTCGACATACTCCAACTGAATCGTGCCCTCTTCCACTTGATCCTTGATAAAGTGATATCAGATGTCAATATGCTTGCTCCTTGAATGTTGAACTGGATTCTTGCTGAGATCAATTGCATTTTGATTATCACAAAGTACACTCACTGGTAACTTTACTTCAACACCCAAATCTGCCAATTGTCTTTGCATCCATATCACCTGAGTACATGCTGCACAAGCAGCCATGTACTCAGCCTCAGTTGTGCTCAAAGCAACACTATTTTGCTTTCTACTTAACCATGCAACACACTTTGAACCCAAGTAGAAGCTGCAACCACTAGTTGATTTTTTTTCATCTATACTTCCTGCCCAGTCTGCATCAGTGTATGCTTGAAGTTTTATAGAATCCATGGCAGGATACCACAAACCCATTTCCAGTGTCCCTTTGAGGTATCTTAGGATTCTTTTCACTGCCAACACACGAGATTCCTTAGGATCAACTTGGAATCTGTTGGCGATGCACACAGCTTGCATGAGATTAGGCCTTGATGCTGTAAGGTACAGAAAGCTCCCTATCATCTTCCTATATTTTGTGGGGCTTGTACTCTTTCCTTCCTGATCTTTTGTTAACTTATAGCCCATTGTTATAGGAGTGCTGACAGGTCTGCTATCCTCCATGCCAAACTTTTTCAGCATCTCTTTGGCATATTTTGTCTGAGAAATAAAAATACCTTCTTTACACTGTTTTATCTGTAATCTAAGAAAGTAAGTCATTTCTCCAATCAATGACATCTCAAATTCCTCACTCATCTTCTATGCAAATTCTTGGCATAGCTCAGAGTGATCCCCTCCAAAGATGATGCCATCTACATATACTATGATTATCAATTGGCCTTTCTCTGAGTTGAACACATATAGGTTATTATCAACTGTTCCTTTTCTGAAGTTCAACCTTCTCAAATACGCATCCAACCTACTGTACCATGCTCTTGGGGCTTGTTTAAGGCCATACAAGGCTTTCTTCAACTTGCACACATGTGTCTTATCCTTACTAATTTGTACTCCATCGGGTTGTTCAATATACACTTCTTCTTTCAAGAGCCCATTCAGAAAGGCTGATTTCATATCCATCTGGTAACTTTATACCTCTTATGTGCTGCCAAAACTAAGAAGATTCTGATAGTTTCCAACCTTGCTATTGGTGCAAAACTTTCATCAACATCTACTCCTTCTATCTGAGTGTAGCCTTTGCAAACCAGCCTAACCTTGTTCCTTACCACCTTGCCATCTTCATTGTGTTTATTTCTAAACACCCATTTTGTTCCTATGGCATTCTTGTTAGTGGGTCTTGGAACCAATTCCCATGTTTCATTCTTCTCGATTTGATCCAGCTCCTCATTGATAGCTTTGACCCAGGCTTTGTCTTGTGCAGCCTCTTCAATAGATTTAGGTTCAGCTTGTGAGAGTAAAGCAGTAGCTCCCACAATTCTTCTTCTTGTTGTAACTCCTATTGATGGGTCACCTATGATTCTAAGATACTTGGCTATTGTCTTCTTCCCACTCCATAGCTCATATGGAGTCTTATCAGTATTAGGTCTTAGTAAAACTCTGTTCAGTCGGTGCATGGCTATAAATGTTGCTTCTGTCCAAAATCTTATGTGAAGCTTGGATTCCAGCAATAGAGTTCTTGCCATTTCAACCACAGCTCTATTTTTCCTCTCTACCATCCCGTTCTGTTGAGGTGTTCTTGCTGCTGCCATCTGATGGTGAATTCCATGCTTCTCAAAGTAATCTTCAAAAGTTTCATTTGTGAATTCAATGCCTTGATCCAACCTCAATACTTTGATCTTCTTTCCACTCTCATTTTCAGCCAATCTTTTGTATCTCTTAAAGCATTTCAAGACTTCTAACTTATGTTTGAGGTGTATGATGCAGGTCCTTCTGGAATAATCATCAACAAACAAGATAAAGTACCTTTCACCATTCAACCCTTTTGTTCTCATTGGCCCACACAAATCAATATGTACAATGTCAAGCACTGCTTCAAAACTGAACTCTTTGGTCTTATACTGCTTTCTGACATGTTTTCCTTTAGAGCATGCTGAGCAGACATATTCCCTCTCTCTCTTGAGGTCTAGAATGTCTCTAATTGCATGAGTAGTGGTTAGCTTCCTCATGTTCTTCTGTGTTAAGTGTCCCAGCCTCCTATGCCAGAGTTGATTTTCTTCTTCTTTTGTAAGTAAATAGCTACTTGTCTTGTCCTCATCAATCACATATAAATTTTCAGCTGTTCTCTTCCCGGCTGCAACAATATTGCCTTCTTTACTCTTTACTTGGCAACCTATTTTTGTGAATATCACTTTATGGTCTTCATTGCATAGTTGGCTGACAGATGCTAGATTATATCTGAGTCCTTCAACGTGCAAAACATCTTTCAGCTTTCCTTTTCCAATATTTACTGACCCTTAACCACTGATGTTGAGTGAATCATCATTACCAAACTTGACTCTACCTTCTCTTGATTTGTTCAGCTTTGATAATTTACTCTTATCTCCTGTCATGTGTGAAGTGCATCCACTATCAAGGATCCACTGCTTATCCTTGTAGTCAGCCTTTAGTGCAATTTTAACTATATTAGCCTCCTCCCTTTTAGCTCTATATTCCTTCTTTTGAACTAGCTTGAAGATAGCTTTCTCCTTTTTCTCAGCTTTGACTGTACCAGTTGGTTTTACTGTACCATTGAATGCCTTATCTTACTTAGAGGGAGAAGTGTCATGCATTTCTTGGCATTATGGCCATCCTGCCCGTACCTTTCACACTGTTCCAAGTCTACCAATATAGCAAACTTGTTCTTTGAAACCACTGGTTTGGGCTTCCACCAACAAACCTTGTCAATGTGTCCTTGCTTTTTACAATATGTGCAAGAACTCACGACAAGTGTTTTCCTCTGAATTTTGTATTGTCTCCCCTTGTATGCAGCATCGGATCTTCTTAAATTGGAGACATATACTGGCTTTCTCCACCAGCATTTACTTGCCTTATGACCCCAAACTTCACAATAAAGACAGTAATCTTGAAACTGTCTCTTCTTGGGTCTAATCACAGCTTGTTTTCTTTTGTTCACTACTTGCTGTGTAGGCAAGGTTTCTGGCTTCTTTGCTTGTGTGGCTTTCATCTCAGTCACCTTCTTCTCCTTCTTCTGTTCAGCCATAGCCCTTTGTTGGCTGACCTTCTTTTCTTCATTTTTGTTTGCAACCCTAGGTTGATTCTTTAAATCTTCTTTATTTTCAGCCTTCACTATTCTTGGCTGATTAGTCTTTTCTTTCTGAAACTTAACCTTCTCTTTCAACTTTTGTGGCAAAGTCTCATTATCTTTAGGTAATGCAGCCTCAGATTGCTGCACTTTCTCTTCATTCTTCTTTTCTCTTGCAAAGCTTGTTTCTCCTACCACTTCAAGCTTCTGCAAGTTCTCTTCACTCTTTTTGAGTTGTTGCTGAAGTCTCAGCAACTCTATCTCCATTTCTTCAATTGTTGAAGTCCTTGAGCTAAGTTCCAGAGTAAGGTCTTCACATATTTTGATCTGTTCTTCAAATCTTCTCTTCAAATCAATATGTTCAGCCCTTATTTCATCCTTTTGACTTTCTACTTCCTCAATCTTTGCTTTAACTTGTTTTATATGGGCCTCCAACCTTCTTATGGTTCTACCCCTTCTGATTATCTCCTTTAAAGTTGCTTCTAACTCAACTTCAAGATCTGGTTCTTCTTCATCAATCTCCTCTACCTCTTCAAAGGCTGAACTACCACATCGAGCTGATGCCATAAAGGCATGCTCATCTAATGAGTCTACATCTTCCTCCTCATTGGCTTCTTTTGTTTGGCTCACATAACTCTTGAATAAGCCTCTCTTCTTCTTCTGTGGGTTAGCAGTCTTCTTGCTGAACTTCCTTGGCATGGATGATGGTCTTCTCCATTTTGAATTCTGCTCATCATCACCATCCTCATCTTCGTCATCAAGTTTCACTTTGCACTAAGTAGTAAAGTGTCCAGTCTACCCACAATGATAACATCTCAAGGACAACTATCCTTTTCCCTTCTTAGACCCCTTTTTGAATTTCCTTATGAAGTAAGCCAACACTTCACCTTCACTTTCTTCCTCATCATCATCATCATCCTTACTGGATGATTCTTCCTCTTCTCTTATCTTTAAGTGTCTCATAGCTTTGAAAGCTGCCTCCTTTAATAGCTTTAATGTTGAGGAGCTTTCAGTTGACTTTATTCTCATCTCATATGCAATGAGATTGCACTGGAGATCATGCAGTGACATAGAATTGAGATCTCTACTCTCCTCTATGGCAGCCGCCTTTGGGGCAAACCTCTTAGGCAGAATTCTCATAATTTTCTTCATAATAGATGAGTCCTTCTTGTTCTTCCCATGACTTCTAAGGTCATTTATAGTATCAATAACCCTAGTGAAGAACTCTTGGACTGTCTCATTCTTCTGCATTCTGAGGGATTCATATCTCTCCTTCAAAACTTGAAGCTTGGCCTCCTTCATTCTGCCATCACCTTCATAGATCTTCTGCAATCTGTCTCATATCTCCTTAGCAGATTTGCAGTCCATAACTTTAGCATATTCAGCATCTGTCAATGCTGAAATGATGACATTTGATGCCTTCCCATTGATCTCAAACTATCTTAATTCCTCTGGAATTGGATCTTTACCTTCTTTTGGAGGCTCAAAACCCTCATGTACAGATTTCACCACGTTCATGCCCATGGTTGCAAATACCACCTGCATTCTCGCTCTCCACATATGGTAGTTGGTTCCATTAAAGATTGGAACCTTCTTGCTGTAAGTAGTGCTGGTGCTAATACTGGCATCCATTTTTCAATATGCTGAAAAGTTAAAACTTCTAAACCCCTTCATACTAGTACACCAAGCTGTTAAGCTTCAAATTGGTGAACCAGGCTCTGATACCAATTGAAGTTACCAACTTCACCTTAACATCTACTAGTCTGTGATACTAAGAAGGGGGTGAATCAGTATCACACCCCTTAAAAAAAACTCTGATAACTTAAGCCAAAATGAACTCTTTCCTAGATTCAACTAAAGTAGATCTATTGTTACCTACTGATCACAATAGTCCCTAAAGTTACCTTTCAGACACCTTGCCTATTAGACGAATCGGTTGTTCTTGACTATGTCTTCTTTTAGGTTATGGGTTTGATGATTCTTTAGCTATGTTCACAATTCAATTCAAAACACAGAATGGAAATTCAAAGCAAGGACACGAGAGATTTACGTGGTTCCGTCAATTTGACGTACTCCACGGTGGTAGGGATTCTTCCTCTACCGAGACAATCCACTATACTTGAGAACACTAGTGTGGTATCCCCTATGATTACAATGGATGTCTTAATCTTCTACTCCTTTCACTATTACAAATACAAAGCAATCACAATACAAAGAGTGTCACTTACTGTGTCTACCCTTCTTCTAGCTTGTGTTGCCTCTGTTTGATTTGAATAGGCTGCTTCACTACCGCTTGGAAGATCACCAAAACACTCTCTAACCTCTCTTGAAGAAATCTAAAAATTCATTGAGTTCTCTCAAATATTTCATCGAATTTCTTCTTTAGGTTGTCTCACCCAACTCCTGGTCTCACCGTCTCACCTGGTCTAGTCTCACCCGTTTTCTGGTCTCACCAATTCTAGGTCTCACGGTGTGTTCTGATGTCACACGTTTCTCCCTTTTCTGGTCTCACCAATTCTGGTCTTTTGGTGTGTTTTGGTGTCACCCGTTTCACCCTTTTTTGGTCTTACGCCTCACTTGGTCTCACCAGATCTCACGTTTCACTTGCTCCAGGTCTGGTCTGGTCTCATCCATTCCAGGTCTAGTCTTGATCTGCTCTCATGTTTCCAGGTTTGGTCTTGATCTGCTCTCACATTTCTAGGTCTGGTCTTGATCTATTCTCACATTTCCAGGTCTGCTCACACTATTTTTCGAGTTATTTTTTTTCCAAAAAAGATAAGTCTTGGTTTATATACTCCCTTCTATGAAAACCCTAGTAGGGCTTACTGTAACTGCAGTGGATTTCCTTTCTTGCCCCTCCATGAGGCTTCATATTACTGTTCCATTCAAAATTTAGCATTATCCTCCTTCTTAATTTATTTTTCTTGCCCTTTTCTTTCTACTGAAAACTCATCCCTTGAATGCTTGAATGAGCCACTTCTACTTGCACACTTAAATCTAGTTGACAACAATTACAACCCATACAAGGCTGTGGGAACAACAGAAATGTCAGCCCATATTTGTGAAGGGAGAGCCAATGGCTAAAGTGGACTTGTGGGAGTCAAGTTATCAGCCTTGTGATGTTGACAAGTAGGACAAGAGGCCACATATTTGGCAATAGTAGCTTTCATTCCCTTCTAGTAGAAATCGCTATAGATCTAATGTTGAGTTTTTTGTACCCCTTCATGAGTGTTATCATGAAAACTAGATAATATTGTAGAAATCAAGGAGGAAGAGGGCAACAAATAAATCTGGTCCTTGTAAAGGAGAAGACCATTATGAGTAGACCAAGGGGCAGCCAACTTGCCATTGGTAACCTTAGTAAACAACCCCTGTAATGACAAACCACTAGCAATCTCATCACAGACAGCTTCAACTAACAGAAAGCAAGGCTGACTTATAGCATTTAAGAGTTGGTCTTCCTGAAAGCATCTAGATAATGCATTGGCAACCTTGTTTAAGTGTCGCGCATGATACTCCACCACAAAATCAAAGCCCATCAGCTTATTGATCCAATGTTATTGAGGTGAAGTCAAAATGTGTTAATTTAGGAAAAATTTCAAGTTGTAGTGATCAAAACAAATGAGAAAGTGTCGACCCTATAAATATGGCCTCTGATGTTGCATTGCCTTTGCCAACCCAATCAACTCCTATTCATAGACCGCCAACTTGTGATGTCTTGTGGCCAATTATCAGCTGAAAAATGTAATAAGGTGGCTGTTTTGCTGAAGGTCAGCCCCAATGCCCTCTCTGAATGCATCACATTCCATAATAAATTGTTGCTCAAAATCATGTAATTACAAAACTGGAGTAGTAGCAAGTGCTTGCTTTAATTGAGTAAATGAAGTCATGGTAACTTCATTCCATTAAAAAAAATTTTACTTCAACATATTGGTTAAAGGAGTGGCCAATTATCCATAATCTTTAATAAATTTCTGATAGTAACCTGTTAACCCCAAGAATCCCCTCAAGGTTGTAACTAACTATGGTTGTGGCTAATTTGTAATTGCCTTAATTTTGCTCTGGTCAACAGTCACACCTATAGCCAAGATGACACGACCAAGGTATGCAACTCGAGTTTCACTGAAAGAACATTTAGATTTCTTCATATACAATTAATGGGCACATAACAAGTCAAATGCAACATGCAATTGTGTTGGATGCTTATCCCAAGTGCAATTGTAAATCAAGATATCATCAAAGAAAACCAGAATAAATTTATGCAAATGGTTTTGAAATACCACATTCATAAGAGCTTGAAAAGTGAAGGGGGCATTCAACAACCCAAAGGGCATAACCAAGAATTCAAAGTGTCCATGATGGGTGTGAAATATTGTCTTCTCAGCATCTGATGCATTCACACACACTTGGTGATGGCTCAACTTCAAGTCTAACTTGGTGAAGAATTGGAACCCATGTAGTTCATCCAACAACTCATCTACCACCGAGATAAGAAATTTATCCTTCATAGTTTTGGCATTTAGCTCTCTATAATTGACACAAAACCGCCAAGACCCATCATGCTTCCTAACCAACTGCACAGGTGAGGAGAAGAGGGATCTACTTGGCTAAATGATCCCTTGTTGCAACATTTGTGCAAATTGCTTCTCTATCTCATCTTTTTGAAGGTGTAGGTTTTGATATGGTCATACCACTACTAGATTTGAAGCTAGCTCAAGGCAAATTTGGTGATCACAATTACGAATTTAGGGTAAACCAGTTGGTTCTTAAAATAAATCAACAAACTCAGATAATAATTGTTCAAGCTAGGCATGGCAAGAATCCATCTATTTGAGTGAACGAAGGTGGTATTGGTTTGAAGTTTGTAGCCCATAGAGCATAATCCATCTTCCACCAGCATCAAAGTTCATAGTGAGAGAGGCAAAATCCCAAAGTATTGGTCCCAATGTTTGGAGCCATTTAATTCCTAGCACTAAATCAAAACCAACCAGGGGAAGCATAAAAATTAGAGAAAAAGTTATTATTATCAATTGAGAAGGGAACCTTTCAGCAAAGGTCGCTGCTACGCACATTCTCCTAATTCGCCACTGATACAGTCATGCAAAAATTTGGTTGGACTTGTATCCTAAGGTATTTGGCTACTATTAAACTAATAAAATTGTAGGTACTCCCTAAATCTACTAACCTTTGTAGTGGCAAGTCTTGGATAACAGCCCCAACTTGCATTGTAGTTGCCCCCTCTTGTCCTATGATGACATGAAGTGAAATCTCTGGTTCCACCTCAAACTCAAGCACTAATTCCTCCCTGTACTATTTAGCCAATGCAAGCCAAAAGAGCTTCTTACATTGGTATACTATTGAATACGGTTCGTCATAGTTATAACAAAGCCCTCATGCCCTTCTTTCTACCATCTTAGCCCTTATCAGTTTCTTAATGAAAAGCGAGGAAGAACTTACAAATTTTTTGTTAGCCTACACTCTCAAACTAGTGCTATTCTTGGCTGGAGGTGTTGTTTATGTCATGTTAGATGAAGGAATGCCTCGGTTGCCTTGCTACATCCCCTTCTTTTGTACTAGTTCTTGCAGCACCTTCTGTTTGGCTTCAAAGGCTCTGGCTAGATTTATGGCATGGGTTAAATCAAGTGGTGTGTAAAGCTTCACATCCAAGTGAATTAAATTGGACAATCTTATAGTGAATAAACTTATATGTTGGTTTGTTCTTATGAATCGACTTGCTCGTGCTAATCGCTCCTAAAATTGGCTCTGATAATCCTCAATTAACCCCATTTGTTTAAGATTAATCAGCTCCCCTAAAGGGTTGCTACATGTTGAGGGCCAAATTGAAGCAAACAGTACTCCTTAAACCCATCCCAATTGATTGTAGGTTGCTCAGATTCCAATTAGTGATGCCATAATTGGGCCTCCCCAAGGAGATGGAATACAGCTAGCCCCACCTTGTTTACTTCTATGGTGCATTGATTAGTGAAAAACTTTTCACACCATTCTAAGCATATTAGGGGATCTTCTACACTAGCACAAGTTAGGAAATCCAACTTCATGTATCAAGGCACCATTCCCCCATTGGTTGCCACACCAACCCCTATCGTTGGATTGCTTATGTTAATCACAAGTGGTGTTTGCTCTTGTGGCAAGTTATGGCTTGCAATTCCTTTTGATTCTACACACATACTTTTCATGAGGCTTGCCATCATCTCTTTCAATTGTAATAAGAGTTCTTGCATCTAATTTCCCAGCCGTCGCTCTACCTTAGTAACCCTAGCATCACATGTGGCTTGTGCCTCTTGGAGGAGTGCATGTAGTCTATCCTCAGTTTGAGAGTTGCCTATTGTGTTTTGCTCCGATACCAATTTACTGCCTTCCTTGATCAAGGATCTTGTCATCAGGTGATTCACGAGAAGGTTCAGCTCTATGAGTTGTCCTTTCTCTCTATTAGAGTTTTTAGAATGACCTATTTTTATAATAAGAGCTCAGCTCATCAAAGGGAGACTAAAACATTGGGCCTCATTTTGAAAAAGAACCCAATCTCTAGGTTAACGATAAAATTCAGCTTGTGATTTTATTAGTCACTAGGTCTTTTAAATAAGACAAGTTTGCTAGAAATAGGAAACCTATAATTTTTGATTTAAACACTGAAATTTAAGGAAAAACCTAATCTAGGAGATAAGTCTCCAACAAACCCAAACAACTTAAAGATAAAGTAGAAAAATAAAAACTTAAACTAGAAGTTAATTAATGTGTCTTTTATATACGCGTCCAACAAATGAGTCCATAATAGAAGATCTCAAAGAAGTATAAATAATATAGACTATGGAGGAGAATATGAAAGAAAGGAGTGAGACTTATCGGTGGAAGAAATGGGTGGCATCATTAAAGATGATGCAATTGACATTAATGACAATGTTGTCAACCTAGGAGACAAGAAATGGAAGCATGGGACATAATGCAACATCAACTAAGAGCCTTGATGTTGTCGATTTTGTTAGAGACAAGACAAGAAGGGAGTTTGCTAGGTGATCAAAATGGTTAATTAAGATAGAGAGATCACCATAATAGGTTGATTTGTACAAAGATAAAAAGGGAAAGAGTGAGGAGAGAAGAAAGGAAAGAGGAATTTTTAATTTTCCAATTTTAAATAAAAAAAGAAAGCAATGAGAGTAATTTTTTGATTTGTTTTTTATTTTATTTTTAAAATTTTAATTAATTTCCATGTGATGTTTAATGCTATTAATATAAGTATTTGTTTTTGTCCACATTAGCAATTTTCACACATCAACTTTCTACACCATATAATTTGATAATTTTTGTTAGGTCAACAGTTGGCTAAATTTGTTACAAAAAAAATTAATATTATCAAATTATTACTTTTTAAAAGTTATACTAGATTTGTTAAAATACACAAAGTTACAAATTTATTTGTATATTAACCTAAAGACAAATTGTAAATGTGAGAATTGTATTTATGAATTGTACAATGATACTTATATAAGAAACTTATAAGTTTTACACATCTAATTACACAATCATGTATAATTTTTTAGAGAATCATTTGATATTATTATAATATGGGGAGATTACTAGATTAAGTGATGAATGAAAACAAATCATAATAACATCTTTTGCAATTACAATTATATTTTTGAAGTAATGTTGTATATTTTTGTTCCAAATCAAATGGATGCGATAAACTAACTCATCAGAGGTATTATGAAAAATTGAAAACATGTTCTTGCTCTATCATTCTAGTAACTTTGAATTTTGAATGGAAAAAGAAATTTGAAACAAGGTAATATGAAATTATTATTTGAGTGTATGTTTAACTTAAATGTGGTTATGCCATTGTTTAGTGAGGGAAGGGGTGTTGAAGGTTAAAAAGTAAAATGATTGTATTGAAAAAATTAGTCAATAAAATAATATAATGATGCAATAAAAGTAAATTAATTAAAAAGGATATTATGTCTAAAACATACTATACATTGTCATTAAAGATAGTTTTCACCCCAGTAGACAAATCGTCCTATTTTAACAGGTTATAATAGTTATTTTCCAAGATACGACAAATCTTCCCACTAATTTGCAACTCAAATAGTGAGATAACAGAAACACTTGAATCTTTGATTAACTAAGCAATAGGCCATGGATTGTTATAAATGATGTCTACATTTACTATTTTCTGTCTTCTTGTATTTTAGGAATAAAAGGAAAAAATCAATTTATATTAATTATAACTTAATAACTTATAAAGTGTAAAAATGTTTAACATAAATTTTAACAATAATAAATGATTAATGTTATTATGATCTATAATGACTAATAACAGACAAATGATGATTAGTCTAGTGGTCATATAACATCTAATCTAATAGATATAAGATAACTAGTTCAATGATCTTAAAATAACTAGTTGACCAAGTTTAAAAATATAGTAATTAGCCTTTGAAAATACACTAATTTACAAAATTTTTTTGTTATTTTAAAAGACTAATTCTATTAAGTTAACCAATGAAAATATAACATACCATCTTCAGTGCCTTTTAGGCTATGAACCAAAGATTAAGATATATAAGTTTTGATATTTAGAAATATAAGGAAATAAAAATTTTTATGAACTATAACTTTTTTATAAATAATAATGAACTTGCCTCTATATTATATTTTATAAGATTGTACTATTTAACATAGTTGGGTGCTATTAAGCCATGTGCAAGACTGGTTTATTTTCATAAGAACTCTAGAGATTTTACTTAAAATCTCATAGGAGCAAACCCACTCCACTCTCATATGATTGAATATATCAAGTGTGCGTTCCAATGACACACTACCGATAAAGGCTATAAAATTTATTAAAAGTATTACTTAACTTCAAATTTTGGAATTAAACCCTATCTACACTATAGGAAGAGACTTATAATTTTGACAATGCACATAAGGTCAATAAGTAATTTGTTATTTCTTATATGAACATATTTCAAGGGATCTCTTATTATATAGGTTAGGTTCTCATCACTCTTAATTATGCTATGTAGGCATTAGTCTCATTCTCTTTGATGTAATTTATATTAACTTTCTACTTAGTAATTTAGTTTGGGGATAATCTCAATTCATCTCTGATTATACAAAATTAAGTGATCACTCCGTTATTCAACAATATGTTTTATCAACTCACATATCTATTCTTTTCATTAAATGATTTGCTTTTGACCTAAGTACTTAAGACTTACCTATCATAATATATCGACACCTATAATGTTGTTTTACTCTTAATGGAATATTTATTAAAAAATTCATTAACCTATTTGTCTTAATGCTAGCAATGTTTATGACTAAACTCAAATTTGATGTTAATCGAGTAATAATTTTTATTTATTAGGCTTTCAAGTCATTGTTTCACCTTTAAAGCTAAACATATCTCATTTGACTCAATGATTTAGTTAACATCAATATTGATTAGATTACTATTTATAAGAATAAAGAAAATCACCATCAAGGCTAGATGATGGTAAGGAACACTTCCATGCCTCTAATAACACTCTTTATAATAGATGGGATGCTCACCATGAATAGGGTAGAGATTTCTTCAATTTATAATGTGAATCAATTAATGGAAGTTTAGTTATTAATGTCAAGTTCATTATTGCATTGGCTTTGATATATTTAGCATCTATCCAGTCTAGTTGTTGCCTGTAGTGAATGGTGAAGATGATAGGACAAATAATTTAATATTTTTAGATTTTCATAATTGGATGATTAAGATTTGGAATGATTGTGCATCCAACATAACATATGGCTCAACTAATATTGATTTCAATTGTATTTCTAGTTCAAACATTTCCTACCAAGACAAAAATATCCTAATGATGTAATAGAGTCAATGACAATTTAAGATGCCTTTAGAATTACTAGGATCCTAGGTAATTCCTTGCTTTTTACATGTATGTATAGAGAATATGTTTATTTGTGTTCAAATAATTAAGAGTTTAGACATTTTTGAAAAGGTTTTTCTTTTCCTTTTTTTGAAAGATATAAGATTTATGGAAAAAAAAGGACAAAGAGAGAAAATATGCTTATGCTAGGTAACCCGAAAAAAGGTAAATATTTTTGTTTTTATCTAGTTTAATCTTTTCATTTTTTTTTTCTTTTAAATCCTAGGTAATAAACATAAAGGTTTGGATGGATTAAAGTTTTGGTTTCATGCTCTTGCAAAGGTTGTTAGCTCAATTTTTCTTAATAGAATAACCCCTTTAGAAAATGGTTTTAAATACAAGTATTATTCTTAAAGTAAAATTTAAAATGCAATCCAATCTAATTTTTTCCTAAGCTACTCATGGTAGCATCTTGTATGACTCATAAAAATGAAAGTAAGTCATAGAACATATGCAAACAAACTTCTAACCATTTTGCATTTTCACTTGCTCTCCATGTCATATAGGTCTCTTTTACTAAACATGTTTACTAAGGAAAAGCAACACTATTTGTAGAATACAAGATGGAGAAATGTCATCCTCCAAGTGATTGTCTATAAAACCATTCCAATAAGAAGAACAAATGTATTAAAAGGGGAAAAATAATAAAAAACACATTTCCTTTTCTCATAATTGGCTACCACTACATTTTTGCCATGTAAGATATGGGTTAAAAGGTCTACAATGTCCCTTACTTAATTTTCCAAACTAACTTCCTACATGTAAGATGTAGAAATAAAGGTAAAATTTTTACATAGCTACAGTCTTTGAAATTAAGTAAAACAAATGTTATAAAACCAACCAAAATTTTCCCACATTTGTATTCATTGGAAGAAAGGATGATGGAGATGAATAACTTAACTAAATTGAGACCAACATAGAGAAACAAAAACAACAAAGGATGTATCTTGAGTCAATTTTCTCTTCCAATTTCTATTGTAATGTTTCCAATTACCAAAATGGAAATCATCAAATGCTTGAAATTTGCTCCATGTTCTTTTTTTTATGGACTTATGCTTAATTTCTTGTACAAATATGACAAGAACCGTAGTCTAGATGGTAACTTCAATCTCTTACATTTATGCAACTAACCATGCATCTACAAGGTAAGAAATACTAAGCACAACTTTCTAATGGTAATATGCTTCAAAAATCATAAACATTAACTCAATGGGGCAAAGAACCCAAAAAAGACAAAGGAAACTAACTTAGCTGAAGATTATGAGTGAACTAAAGTTTTTAATATTGAAAGATGATAATATAATATATATAATAATGACATGCAACAAATTCAGGAAAATTTCTAACTCCAATGATGCTTGTTGCCAAAAAACATAACAAGCAAACCTTATATTTGTTGGCACCAAGTAAGAACAATATAGAAGAGTGGATCCTCTAGCTTAATATTAATATAGTGCTAAAAATATTTTAGATTTAAGCACATAAAGACACTATTATCTCAGTGTCAGAGTTAGACTCCTTACTTGCTTAATTGCCCTTTGTGTAAAATGTCCATGTCTTTGAAATTGATTAGACAACCAAAAAAGTTTTGATAGTTCCCTTGAATTCTCTGTTTATACCAGCTTGAATAAAGTAGCAAGTACCAGCTTCAGCAACTTAGGACTCAAAAAAAAATATACTACAAGTTTAATTAGTTAATGCAAATTCTTCAAAATTTAATTCTAAATCCCTTCACTTCATTTTACCCTATTAATGCAAATTCCTCTACAATAAAACCATCCTTTTTAACTTAATAATCACAAAAATTATGCTCAAAACAACACTATTTTGCACATAACAAAGCAAATTCTCAAACTACTTATAGGTAATGGGCATTATATCCATAACATTTACTTCAATTACAACTACTAACCATTCACACATGCTTATCCTTCCAATCAAAAACATGAATTTATGATCTAGACATATTTTCATACATCCCTAACAAAAAAAGTAAATTGATACTCTAACAGCACAAGAAAAGTCTAAACCAAAACTAAGGCACCTAGATTAGCTTTCATTACTATGAGAAAATAATTTATTGCTTGAAACTTTAAATGCCCTATTGATTACTTGACAATAGGACTTTTGCTTTTGGGCACTCCAAATCCATTGAAGTCTGTTAAATAATGGAGCTATTACTCTTATTAGCTTTTTTTACTAAGAAAGAATTGCTCTTTGTGGAAACTAGAGACTGTCACCAATTTCCTAGGTAGCAAGGCTTCTCTTTTCACTGCAATGAATTATGCACACAAAATAAGCATGCAATTAACATTCATGCATACATCAAACATTAATTCCATTGCAACATGCACATCAATACACCTTGCATATTTTAAATCAATTGAATTCCATTAAAAAAGAAGTCATTCATCATGATTGGCTTTTCTTACAAGGATATTCATTAGATGAAACATGAGACCAAGACTTTATTTTTAGCTAATAGGGCTTCTCTTTTCCTTTTAAATAGTCAATTCACACTTCACACAAAGGAATCATGAAATTGACTAAAAAGTTTATAATGATCATTGATTCTTTTGTGAGATGTATATTATTCTATCTTTAGTAGTTTGAATATATTGAAGTTCATCCAATAATGAAGCCTTTACTCTTGATTAGCCTTCTTTATTATGATAGATTTGTTCAACACCTTACTTTGTTAGTTTGAAACAATTAAAGACCATTAACTAAAGGAGCTATTACTTTAGACTATTTTTCTTTACAAAGAGAGAATCATTCATTGCGTGTAACTTAAGGCCATCATCTAATTCCTTTTTAATAACACTTACAAGGAATCATTCACAAAGAATAATCATTTAATTATCATATACATCTATAAAGAAAATTAATTTCATTATATGCACTTTAATGCCCTTAGGTAGTCTAAGTCCATATATTTCTATAAAACAAACAAGTTATTAATTGAAGTTCCCGACTTCTCCCTAGGATCTACTAGTTTGTGATACTGAGGGGGGGTGAATCAGTATCACCACAATTTGCAATTCGCAGGTAAGTGAACAACTTTAATCTCTTCTTAAAAGTGAATTCTTTCTCAGACTCGACTAAGGTAAATCTCTTGCTACCTACTAATCACAACAGTCCCCAAAGTCACCTTTTAGACACCTTACCTAATAGACAATTCGGATATTCTTGTTTAGGCCTTCGTTAGGTTATGGGTTGGCTAATACTTTAGCTGCGTTCACAACTTAATTCAAAACACAGAACGTAAAGTAAATTAAGGACACACGAGATTTACGTGGTTCCGTCAATGTGACGTACATCCACGGTGGTAAGGACTCTCCCTTACCGAGACTATCCACTATACTTGAGAATTCCAATTACAATGGATGTCTTAATCCTCTGCTCCTTTCACTATTGCAAATAATAAGCAAGTACAATATAAAGAGTATCACTTACTATGTCTACCCTTCTTCTAACTTGTCTTGCCTCTGTTGAATTGAAAGGTTACTCCACTGCCACTTAGAAGTTTCCCGTAACACTCTCTAACCACTCTTGAAGAAATCTAGAAATACATTGAGTTCTTTCCGATACTTCACCGAATTCCTTCTCTAGGTTGTCTCACACAGCTCCTGCTTTCACCGTCTCACGATCTCACCCATCTCCTTGTCTCATGGCTCACCTCATGTTTCTGGTTTTCCGTTTCACATCTCACGCACGTTTCTGGTTTGCACCCTCTACTGGTCTCACACCTCACACATGTTTCTGGTCTCATGCTGACGCACGTTCTGGTCTTACGCCATTGCACGTTCAGGTCTCAAGCAGTCACACGTTCTGGTCTCACGCCGTCCAGCCGGATCTCTCTCACCCTCCAGTCGGATCTCACTCACCGTCCAGCTGGATCTCTCTCACCGTCTAGCCAGATTTCTCTCTACTGGTGGTTTCTGTTTTTCCTATCCAGCCCTTGTTCTGCCGTGTACCCCTCTTGGTTGGCCGAATCAGGTTTTTCTGTTCACCTCTTTTTGAGAGTTCTTGTGCTTTTCGTTGTGCGTTCCTTTGCCGTCCACTCTCCTCGTCGGCTGTCTCTGTGTTTTCTCCCTTTCGACCTGATTATGTCATCTGTTTCTCTCTCTACCTCTTTGCCGTGTTGTCTCCTCACCAACCGGTGGTGTGCCGTTCCTCACGGGTTTCTCTCTCTTGCCAGTGGTGTGCTGTTCCTCACCTTTGCCGTCCACTCTGATTTTGCCGTATATAATTTTTCTCTCTCTACCAACGGCTTCTCTCTTTGGTCAGCTAGTTGTCTAGGTTTTCTGTCCGTTTTGCTCAATTGCCGACTTTTTTGTTATTTTCCAATGGCCTTTATATACTCCTCTATGATACCTTAATAGGGCTTACTCGCGGCGAATTTACTGTCTTGCCCTTCCATGTGGCTTTTACGTTCTTGCCCCTCTATATGGCCTTTACCTTCTTGCCCTTCCATGTAGCTTTACCTTCTTGCACACTTAAACCTAGTTGACAACAATTACAACCCATACAAGGCTGTGGGAACAACAATCTCCCCCTTTATAATTATTGGCAACACTCATAACAAAAGCCACTATGCAACAATTTCAACTCCCCCTAAATATGCACTCCCCCTTTCTTAACAGCTCCCCCTGCACTATTGCTTCTCTCCCCCTTTGCCAATCAATTACAAATATAAAAAGCTCACAAAGTGGAGGTGAAGGATTCACCTAAACTTTAGGTTTGAGGAGGCACTTGCATAGATAGACTCAATCTGTACTTTTCAAACAGCTCTGTGGATAGAGGTTTAGTTAGAATATCTGAAATTTGATCTTTAGTGCCAACATACTCTAATTGAATTGTACCCTATTCCACTTGATCTTTGATGAAGTGATACCGGATGTCAATATGCTTGCTCCTCGAATGTTGAACCGGATTCTTGCTGAGATCAATAGCACTTTGATTATCACAAAGTACACTCACTGGTAACTTCACTTCAACACCCAAGTCTGCCAATTGTTTTAGCATCCATATCACCTGTGTACATGCTGCACAAGTAGCCATATACTCAGCCTCAGCTGTGCTCAAAGCAACACTATTTTATTTTCTACTTAACCATGCAACACACTTTGAACCCAAGTAAAAGCTACAACTGCTGGTTGATTTTCTATCATCTATACTTCCTACCCAGTCTGCATCAGTGTATGCTTATAGTTTAATAAAATCCATGGCTGGATATCACAAGTCCATTTCCAATGTTCCTTTGAGGTACCTTAGGATTCTTTTCACTACCAACACATGAAACTCCTTAGGATCAGCTTGGAATCTGCTGGCAACACACACAGCTTGCATAAGATCAGGCCTTGATGTCGTAAGGTACAGAAGGCTCCCTATCATCTTCCTGTACTCTGTAGGGCTTGTACTCCTTCCCTCTTGATCTTTTGTTAACTTGCAGCCCACTGTCATAGGGATATTGACAGATCTGTTATCCACCATACCAAACCTTTTCAGCATCTCTTTAGCATATTTTGTCTGAGAAATAAAGATACCTTCTTCACACTGCTTTATCTGTAATCCAAGAAAGTACGTCATTTCTCCAATCAATGACATCTCAAATTCCTCACTCATCTTCTGTGCAAAATCTTGGCATAGTTCAGAGTGATCCCCTTCAAAGATGATGTCATCTACATATACTATGGTTATCAGCTGGCCTTTCTCTGAGTTGAACACATACAGGTTATTATCAATCGTTCCTCTTCTAAAGTTCAACCTTCTCAAGTACGCATCCAGCCTACTGTACCATGCTCTTGGAGCTTGCTTAAGACCATACAAGGCTTTCTTCAACTTACACACATGTGTCTCATCCTCACTAATTTGTACTCTATCGGGTTATTCAATATACACTTCTTCTTTCAGGAGCTCATTCAGAAAGGCGGATTTCACATCCATCTGATAGACTTTATACCTCTTGTGTGCTACCAAAGCTAAGAACATTCTGATAGTTTCTAACCTTGCTACTGGTGCAAAATTTTCATCAACATCTACCCCTTCTATCTGAGTGTAGCCTTTACAAACCATTCTGGCCTTGTTCCTCACCACCTTGCCATCTTTATTGTGTTTATTCCTAAACACCCACTTTGTTCCTATGACATTCTTATTAGTGGGTCTTGGAACCAACTCCTATGTATCATTCTTCTCAATTTGATCCAGCTCCTCATTGATAGCTTTGACCCAGGCTTTGTCTTCAATAGCGTCTTCAACAGATTTAGGTTCAACTTGTGATAGTAGAGTAGTAGCTCCCACAATTCTTCTTCTTATTGTAACTCCTGCTGATGGGTCACCTATGATCTGATCTCCTTGATGAGTACTGGTCCATGTTTTCTTTGTCCTTCTTCCTTGCATTGTCTTAGTTGCAAGAGGATCTCTTTCTTCATCTTCAGACTCACTCTTCTCCGAGTCTGAACTTACTTCTTGTTCCTTTTCTTCAAGTTGGTCTGATTCTTCATCTACATTGAAGTCATCTTCTTCATTGTCCTTAGCTTCTCCATTCTGCGTTATTTTCCAGTTCTCATCTATTCTCACATCATTGGAAGTGATCACTTTTCCCAGCTTATGCAGGAAAACTCTGTAACCTTTTATCTTTGCTGAGTATCCCACAAAGATGCCTTCATCAGACCCAGCATTAAATTTTCCCAAGTTTTGCTCCTTGTTCTTCACAAAACATGGGTTGCCAAAGACTCTGAGATACTTGGATGTTGTCTTCTTCCCACTCCATAGCTCATATGGAGTCTTATCAGTATTAGGCCTTAGTAGAACTCTATTCAGTAGGTGCACAGCTGTAAATGTTGCTTTTATCCAAAATCTTGTGTGAAGCTTGGATTCCAGCAGTAGAGTTCTTGCCATTTCAACCACAGCTCTATTCTTCCTCTCTACCACCCCGTTCTGTTGAAGTGTTCTCGCTACTGCCATCTGATGGTGAATACCATGCTTCTCAAGGTAATCTTTAAAAGCTTCATTTGTAAATTCAGTGCCTTGATCTGACCTCAATACTTTGATCTTCCTTCCACTCTCATTTTCAGCCAAATTTTTGTATCTCTTGAAGTAATTCAGAACTTCTGACCTGTGTTTGAGGTGCATGATGCAGGTCCTTCTAAAATAATCATCAACAAACAAGACAAAGTACCTCTCACCATTCAACCCTTTTGTTCTCATCGGCCCACACAAATCAGTATGCACAATGTCAAGCACTGCTTCAGAACTGAACTCTTTGGTCTTATACTACTTTCTGACATGTTTTCCTCTAGAGCATGCTGAGCAAACATACTCTCTCTCTCTCCTGACGTCAGGAATATCTCTGATTGCATGAGTAGTGGTCAGCTTCCTCATGTTCTTCTGTGATAAGTGTCCCAGCCTCCTATGTCAGAGTTGATTTTCTTCTTCTTCGGTGAGTGAACAGCTGCTTGTCTTGTCCTCATCAATCACATATAAATTTCCAGCTGTTCTCTTCCCGGCTACAACAGTATTGCCTTCTTTACTCTTTACCTGGCAACCTGTTTTTGTGAATATTACCTTATGGTCTTCGTTGCATAGCTGACTAACAGATGATAAATTATATCTGAGTCCTTTAATGTGCAGAACATCTTTCAGCTTTCCTCTTCCAATCTTTACTGACCCCTAACCATTGATATTAAGTGAATCATCATTACCAAACTTGACTCTGCCTTCTCTTGATTTGTTTAGCTTTGATAATTTACTCTTATCTCCCGTCATGTGCGAAGTGCATCCATTATCAAGGATCCACTGCTTATCCTTGCAGTCAGTTTTGAGTGCAATTTCAACTATATTAGCCACCTCCCTTTTAGCTTTATATTCCTTCTTTTGAACTAGCTAAAAAATAGATTTCTCCTTTTTCTCAGCTTTGACTGCACCACTTATTTCCACTGTGCTATTGAGTGCCTTCTCTTACTCAGGGAGAAGTGTCATGCATCTCTTGGCATTATGGCCATCTTGCCCGCACCTTTTACACTGTTCCAAGTCTGCCAATATAGCAAACTTGTTCTTTGAAACCACTAGTTTGGGCTTCCACCAATAATCCTTGTCAGCATGTCCTTGCCTTTTACAGTATGTGCAAGAACTCACGACAGGTGTTCTCTTCTGAATTCTGTATTGTCTCCTCCTGTATGCAGCAATTTTATCTTCTCAAGTTGGAGACATATACTGGCCTTCTCCACCAACAGTTACTCGCCTTATGACCCCAAACTCCACAATAAAGGCAATGACCTTGAAACTGCCTCTTTTTGGGTCTGATCACAGCTTGTCTTCTTCTGTTCATCACTTGCTGTGTAGGCAAAGTAGCAGGCTTCTTTGCTTGTATGACTTTCATTTCAGTCACCTTCTTCTCCTTCTTCTGTTCAGTCATAGCCCTCTGCTGGCTAACTTTCTTTTCTTCCTTCTTGTTTGCCACCCTAGGTTGCTTCTTTATATCTTCTTTATTCTCAGCTATTTTCTTCTGAGTCACAACCTTCTCTTTCAACTTCTGTGGCACATTCTTATTTTCTTTAGCCAATACAGCCTCAGATTGCTGCACTTTCTCTACATTCTTCTCTCCTTTTTCAGAACTTGTTTCTCCTATCATTTCAAGCTTCTGCAAGTTCTCTTTGCTACTTTTGAGTTGTTGCTGAAGTCTCAGCAACTCTTTCTCCATTTCTTCAATTTTTGAAGCCCTTGAGACAAGTTTTAATGTAAGGTCTTCACATATTTTGATCTGTTCCTCAAATCTTCTCTTCAAGTCAATATACTCAGCCCTTATTTCATCCTTTTGACTTTCAACTTCCTCAAACTTTGTTTCAACTTGTTTTATATGGGCCTCCAACCTTTTTATGGTTCTACCCCTTCTGATTATCTCCTTTAAAGCTGCTTTCAGCTCAGCTTCAAGATCTGGCTCTTCTTCATCAACTTCCTCTTCCTCTTCAGAGGTTAAGCTACCACCTTATGCTGATGCCATAAAGACATACTCATCTAATGAGTCTTCATCTTCCTCCTCATCAGCTTCTTTTGTCTAACTCACATAACTCTTAAATGAGCCTCTCGTCTTCCTCTATGGGTTAGCAATCTTCTTACTGGACTTCTTTGATTTGAATGATGATCTTCTCCATCTTGAATTTTGCTCATCATCGCCATCCTCATCTTCATCATCAAGTTTCACTTTGCACTGAGAAGCAAAGTGTCCAGTCTGCCCCCAACGATAACATCTCAAGGACAACTGTCCTTTTCCCTTCTTAGACCCCTTTTTGAATTCTCTTGTGAAGTAAGCTAATACTTCACCTTCACTTTCTTCCTCATCATCATCATCATTCTCACTGGATGATTCTTCCTCTTCTTTTATCTTTAAGTGTTTCATAGCTTTGAAAGCTACCTCCTTTGATACCTTTGACGTTGAGTAGCTCTCAGTTGACTTTATTCTCATCTCATATGCAATGAGATTGCATTGAAGATCATGCAAAGATATATAATTGAGATCTTTACTCTCCTTTATGGCTGCCACCTTTTAGGCAAACCTCTCAGGCAGAATTCTCAAAATTTTCTTCATAATCGATGAATCCTTCTTGTTCTTCCCATGACTTCTCAGGTCGTTTACAGCGTCAATAACCCTAGTGAAGAACTCTTGAACTATCTCATTCTTCTGCATTATGAGAGATTCATATCTCTCCTTGAACACTTGAAGCTTAGCCTCCTTCATTCTGCCATCACCTTTATAGACTTTTTGCAATCTGTTTCATATCTCCTTGGCAGATTTGCAATCCATAACTTTAGCATACTTAGCATCTGTCAATGCTGAAATGATGACATTTGAGGCCTTCCCATTTATCTCAAATTGCCTTAACTCCTCTGAGGTTGGGTCTTTACCTTCTTCCAAAGCCACAAAACCCTCCTATATGTATTTCACCACGTTCATGCCCATGGTTGCAAATACCACTTTCATTCTTACTCTCCACATATGATAGTTGGTTCCGTTGAAGATTGGAACCTTCTTTCTGTAAGTGGTGCTTGTGTTGGTATCGGCTTCCATTTCTCAGTATACTGAACAAGTCAAACTTCTAGATCCCTTCAAACTAGTACACCAAGCTGTTAAGCTTCAAATTGGTGAACGTGTGCTCTAATACCAATTGAAATTCTCGATTTCTCCCTAGGATCTACTGGTTTATGATATTGAGAGGGGGTGAATCAGTATCGCCACAATTTGTAATTCGCAGGTAAGTGAACAACTTCAACCTCTTCTTAAAAGTGAATTCTTTCTCAGACTCGACTAAGGTAGATCTATTGCTACCTACTAATCACAACAATCCCCAAAGTCACCTTTCAGACACCTTGCCTAATAGATAATTCGGATGTTCTTATTTAGGCTTTCATTAAGTTATGGGTTGGCTAATACTTTAGCTGCGTTCACAACTCAATTCAAAATACAGAATGTAAAGCAAATTAAGGACATATGAGATTTACGTGGTTCCGTCAATGTGACGTACATCCACAGTGGTAGGGACTCTCCCTTACCGAGACTATCCACTATACTTGAGAATTCCAATTACAATGGATGTCTTAATCCTCTGCTCCTTTCACTATTGCAAATACTAAACAAGTACAATACAAAGAGTGTCACTTACTGTGTCTACCCTTCTTTTAGCTTGTCTTGCCTCCGTTGAATTGAAAGGCTGCTCCACTGCAGTTTAGAAGTTCACTGCAACACTCTTTAACCTCTCTTGAAGAAATCTAGAAATACATTGAGTTCTTTCCGATACTTCACCAAATTCCTTCTATAGGTTGTCTCACACAGCTCCTGCTTTCACCATCTCATGGTCTCACCTATCTCCTTATCTCATAGCTCGCCTCACGTTTCTGGTTTGCCGTTCTACGTCTCATGCACATTTCTAGTTTGCACCCTTTGCTGGTCTCACACCTCACACACGTTTCTGGTCTCACGTCGATGCATGTTCTAGTCTCACGCTGTTGCACGTTCAGGTTTTAAGCCGTTGCACGTTCTAGTCTCACGCCGTCCAACCGAATCTCTCACCATTCAGCTGAATCTTTCTCACCGTCTAGTCGGATCTCTCTCACCATCCAGCTGGATCTCTCTCACCATCCAGCCAGATTTCTCTCTACCGGTGGTTTTTGTTTTTCCCATCCAACCCCTGTTCTGCCATGTACCCCTCCTGGTTGCCTAAATTGAGTTTTTCCGTTCACCTCTTTTCTAGAGTTCTTATGTTTTTCGCTGTGCGTTCCTTTGCCGTCTACTCTCCTCTTTGGCCGTCTCTGTATTTTCTCCCTTTTGACCCGATTGTGTCATTCGTTTCTCTCTCTACCTCTTTGTCGTGTTGTCTCCTCGCCGACCGCTGATGTGTTAGTGGTGTGCCATTCCTCACAGGTTTCTCTCTCTTGTCGGTGGTGTGCCGTTCCTCACCTTCGCCATCCACTCTGATTTTGCCGTATATAATTTTTCTCTCTCTTCCAACAGGTTCTCTCTTTGGTCGGCTGGTTGTCTAGGTTTTCTGTCTGTTTTGCTCAATTGCCGACTTTTTTGTTGTCTTCCAATGGCCTTTATATACTCCTCCATGACACCCTAATAGGGCTTACTTGCGGCAAATTTACTGTCTTGCCCTTCCATGTGGCTTTTATGTTCTTGCCCCTCTATGTGGCTTTTACCTTCTTGCCCTTCCATGTGGCTTTACTTTCTTGCACACTTAAACCTAGTTGACAACAATTACAACCCATACAAGGCTGTAGGAACAACATTATTCTTGAATAGTTTTTCTTACATGGATAGAATGGTTTGTTCCTTGAAACATGAGACTAACACTTCATTTATTCCACCATCATCTTCATCTTCAAACTAATCTGGGCAAAGTACACCTCACAAGAATAAAAAAAAGAACAACCTGGGATGTTGAGAGTGTGGCTTTTGAAGGAAAAATTGGTGGGATTAATGGTGATTTTTTTTGTAAAGTGATCTTGAATTTAGGAAAAGAAATTAGGGTTTGGGAGAAGGAGATGAATAATAGCAATGTAAAGACTCAAGAATTCAAGAATGGACTCTTTGATAGTCTAGATGTAGGTGGTGTTGTGGGGGGTTCTCTTTGCATTATATAGTTTTTGTTGTCACTCACATAGGATAAAATTCATTTAATTTTTTCTACTTCAAATATCCGTATGTTTGGATTCTATTTCTTTGCCATAAAGTTATAGGAAACCATTGGATTGAAAGATTCCTATTTCTAACACATTATCTTATAGTTTTTGTTACAATGTTTAGTAACCCAAATGTCTTGGTTTAAAAGTCATGTTTATTACTCAATAGACACAATAATTAACTGTTTAAGGGTATAGACCAATGATTGCATCTTTTGCCCACCACACACACCTTCTAGGTTCAAATCTCAAGAGCCACAACTTTTTCCTTCTTTTTATTTTAAAAATTCCAACAATCCCTCACCATTTTTAAAATATTGAAATATATAAAGGATCTCCAGCAATTCTATAGTTATGTGCATAACTTTTGCTTTCCTTTTATTTTAAAAATTCTAATAATCCCCCACCATTTTCAAAATATCGAAATATATAAAGGATCTTTAGCAATTCTATAGTCATGTGTATAAGTAAAGGTGTCTTAAAGACTAAACCTTTACATAGTGAAAAGTGCATTACAACATATCTGAATAATGTGGTAGACAAGCTTTGAATCAATTATTCTTATTGATTAGTTATAAAAACAATTCACACACATGACAGTATAACATTATACTCATCCTCTTAATTTACTATGGGAACTAAGCATTATATAACCCTGGGATGGAAATAAAATCAGTTATAGTGCTTCAATCATATTGATGATTTACTTTGACTCATTAAACTCGAGACTTGATGTTGTATCAAGTTTACAATATCTCTTGTTAATCCTTTTGTTAAAGGATCAACCATGTTTTGACTTGATCTTGTAAAA
This sequence comes from Rhizophora apiculata, assembly GCA_037832385.1. NCBI lineage: Eukaryota > Viridiplantae > Streptophyta > Magnoliopsida > Malpighiales > Rhizophoraceae > Rhizophora > Rhizophora apiculata. Next base: position 3,700,507 of record CM075435.1, on the reverse strand, counting down.
TCAATTGTCATCACTTCATTCATGATCAAGTTTCTCACATAGCTTTGTTTAAATCCAATGTATTTAGACTTACCATTATATATTTGACTATACACTCTTGCTAGTGTCGCAACACTATCACAATGTATATAAATAAGTGCTAGTGGCCCTTTCCATAAAGGAATCTCATAAAACAAATTCCTTAACCATTTTGCTTCTTTACTTGCCAAAACTAATGCTACAAATTTTGCAATTATAGTGGAATTTACTATGCAAGTTTGTTTCTTAGAACTCTAAGAAATTGCACCCCTACTAAGAATAAATATCCATCTATTAATAGAAATATGATCCTCTTTATTAGTGATTCAACTAACATCTAAGTATCCTTATATAACATAAGGATGATCGATGTAACTTATACCATAATTCTTTGTTTTCCTTAGGTACTTCAGGATTATTTTTACTCCATGCCAATGCATGTCACTTGGATTACTTGTGTACCTACTCATTTTGCCAATTGCATAGGCTATGTCTGCCCTTGTACAGTTATTACGTAAATTAGACATCCTATCACCTTGGTATATTCTAATTGTGATACTAGACTTCCAACATTCATGATAAAACTTATGCTAGGGTTAAATAAGTAGACGCTAACATTAAAATCTAGCCTTATACATGGCCACCGGACTCCATTCCAACATTAACACCAACCTCATTCATTACTGTAGGTCTTTTAAGGAATTAACAATTTCTTACCCACCATAAAAGGATGTCAATGTATGCATTCTTATCCATGCATGTGGTTCCAAACCAATGAATTGCATCCTCATTATTATATATGACTTTTGGAACTATTAGGTACAATTGACTCAATGGTTACTTATCATAACTTCCTTTTAGATGATCTATGTACTTTTATTCCAAAGAACACAAATTCTAAGCCCAATTTTATGAGCTTAAAGTTGTTTGCTTTGCATGATTTTGCAAGCACGACATGCCTTTATGATAGAGGAATTAATCAATTCCTTGGTCATGGCTTTTCCCAAATTTTACACAATTTTGTTCATGTGACAATTCAAAGCTAAAAGTCACATGTATATGCAAGTAACCACCATGCAAATATCTAGACAAAATATCCATACAATAGCAAACCGATGCACACATGTATACATATACCATTTTCATGCATGAATAACATAACATACAATTATAATTATTTAAACAATGCAACAAATGATGTCAAAAAGTTTTCTTTTCATAATACATGACTAAACAAAAGACAAAAGCATAATTTTTAGGCGTAATTGCTTTGGTGACTGCCTGTCATCCAAACAGTCACAATTTTTATATATTTTGTTTGACACTAAATTTGCATCTTTTCATGTAGGGATCTAGTCCCACCCAATGTGCCTTGTCAATCAATGACTTTTTATATAGGCTACAAAAGCACCCCTTTTGTCTAAGGAATTTTAACAAATTCCATAAAGTGTTGCTGCATGTCCTTATGCACCATTTAATGGCCCTAGTTTATTAGGTGCCATTTACATGTTATTGTCCTCCAATCGGTAATACAAAGGGCCTTTCTTTCCATGAGGCACAACCTTAACACAAAGATCATAAGGAATTTTCAATTCCTTTGGAAGGCCCACCAATGTAACGTTATGCTACGTAACTATTGTGCAAAGTCTTTTGGTGCCTCCTACTTCCTTGGACAACGTTCACATAAGGCGCATCCATCCAACATTCCTTACAAAAGTAGCTTTTCTTGCTTTGGCCTTATGCTTGAGAAGTCACCATTTAATTATTAACAACAATCCCTGTGCTTTACATTAAATAAATTTAATGCCACCTCAGCCGCTTTAGGTCTTTATGACACAACTTTGGTCAAGGAATTTGTAATTCCTTTGTCTAAACTATTTGGCCCTTATACCTTAACTAGGCATTTCTCTTTTGTCTAAAAATTAATAATTCCTTAACTATGGCTTTAACATTCCTTTGTGATGCCTCTCCACACAAAGGCAATAATTCCTTTCCAATATGATCACTATATGTAAACCATTTTATGGTCTTTAAATATGTAGTTGTGATACCAATCGATATCGCTTTATTTTATTTTATTTTATTTTATACGAATCATTAAAAAAGTCATATTTCACAAAGGAAAGGCCACCGAGATTTTCTTTTCTCGACAACACACAACCTTTTATCTTCCTTTCCCTTGTTGCACAAGTAACCTTTCCCATTTGCATGTGTTTTCATGCATAAGCAACAACAACTTTTCACTTTTTTATTTTTTTTAATCTTATTGCCGCCTATGTACCAATAAATTTGTGTACATAAAGTCATCTGGCTCCATGCCCTTGATTTTACCCTTGCCTTCTTGTGTTTGACTCCTAGAATGGACACATTATTGTTGAAGGGAAAATTTTAAGTTATTGCTGGTTTGCTGCCTTGACAAGGAATTTACAATTCCTTTGAAGCTGTGCCGTTCCAAAAGTAACAGTTACATGCACGTGGTTCCTACTAATAATCTCACATGCATGTGTCACGGGCATATGGAATTTATCGCGTCCCACCCGTGCGGCCTTGAGAATGTTTCCCAAGCAACCTTCTCACACTCAATTCATAAGAACCTTTTTGGAGATTAACTTTAAAAGTATATTTCACTTGAAAAGAGAGTGTGTGTACAAATGAGGGGTAGGAGGTCCCCTTTTATACAAACTTTGGACAAGCTACAACCGTTAGATCCCTCTTTGATCTAATGGTGGATATTACATCCCTTTAACTTCCCACCTACCTACATTTATTAAATTGCCTACTTCCAATGTATTTCCCTTTCCTAGGAAGTGTCTACATTCAATGTATTGTCCTTCATTAAGAGGTGTCTAGATTCATTGTATCATCCATCCCTAGGCAAGGACCATGAAATTCTCCCCTACCTAATCAGGCGACACCCTCGTCACTTCTTCAGCGTGGTAGGTGTCAATCTCCTTCTTGAACTACCAAAGTGCTTCAGCAGGTTCCCAACTAGTTTCGCTTTCTGGAAGACCCTTCCATCGGATAAAGTATTCACGCCTCAGTGTATAATACCGCTTTCGTATGACCCGATCTGCCACTATGGATTCAACTTCTCGGTCATATGAAGTTTTTGCTCCAAGTGGTGCTCGTTGTGACTCCCCTCGATCTGGATCTTCCTTGTCTTCATGGTAAGGTTTAAGCATACTCACATGGAAAACAGGATGTACCTTTAATTTTGGTGGCAGCTCCAGCTTGTATGCAACCTTCCCAACCAGTTGTAGCACTTGAAATGGCCCTTCGTAGCGACAAATTAGACCCTTGTGCATATCCTTGTACAGAAGAATGGCATGTAGTTTGGCTAACACCAAGTCCCCGTCTTGGAACTCCACATGTTGTTGTTTTTTGTCGGCCCACTTCTTTATGCGTTTAGAGGCTTTACATAAACATGCCCTTGCCAAGTCTGCTTGCTCCTACCAATCTTTGGCAAATTTGTATACAGGTGGGCTATTCCCCTGATAGCCTGATGCAACCGCACTTAGAGTTTGTGGTTATTGGCCATTCACGATCTCGAATGAACTCTGGTCGGTAGACTCACTCCGCTGTAAATTGTAAGAGAATTGGGCTACGTCGATCAACTTTGCCCAATTTGTTTGTGTTGTGCTCACATAGTGCCGAAGATAAATCTCCAAGACTGCATTGACCCCCTCGGTTTGACCGTTAGTTTGGGGGTGTAAGCTTGTAGAGAGATTCAACTCTGACCCTAGCAGCTTGAACAATTCAGACTAGAAACACCCTGTGAATCGAGGGTCATGATCACTCACAATCGTTCGTGGGACTCCCCAGTATTTTACCACATGCTTCATAAATAACTTAGCTGCCTCCTCCGCTGGGCAATCCTTTGTTGCCGGCACAAATGTTGCATACTTGGAGAATCGATCCACCACGACCATGAGAGTCTGACATCCTTTGGACTTAGGCAGGTTTACTATGAAGTCCATAGAAACACTCTCCCATGGACGAGTTAGGATGGGAAGTGGCTTTAACAGTCCTGGTGATAAACGTTGTTCAATTTTGTCTTGTTGACAAACAAGATAGGTCTTTACATAGCCTTCAACGTCATCCCACATTTGAGGCCAGTAGTATTGATATTTAACAAGGGCTAAGGTGCGGTGGATCCCTGGATGACCTGTCCACTTCAAATCATGGCATTCGTGCAACACTTCCTTCCTTAACTTTCTGTGGAATGGCATATATAGCCATCGCCCTTTTGTGTATAAAAGACCATCTTCGCACCAAAATCATCGGGTCTTACCTTCTTGCGCATATCCAACGAGGGCTTGAGCCTTCTGATCATGTTTGAGCTCCTCCTTGATGCAGTCGATCCATGGACAGCTAGGTCGACTCACTGTGTTTGCCAGCTCCATCCTTCAACTAAGAGCATCAGTTATAGAGTTAGCCTTCCCTAGCTTGTACTCCATCACATAGTCGAACTTTGTGAGGAAATCTTGTCATCGCACTTGCTTTGGACTCAGCTTTCTCTGGGTCTGAAAATAACTCGTGGCTACATTATCCATCCTTACAACGAACTTAGACCCCAGGAGATAATGCCTCCACGTCCTTAGGCAATGGACCACTACAATCATCTCTTTTTCTTGAACGGTATATTGTCGCTCGGTATCGTTTAGCTTCCACGACTCATATGCCACTAGATGTCATTCCTACATAAGAACATCACCAATAGCAAAATCCGATGCATCCGTTTCTAATTCAAAAGGCTTGGTGTGATCCGGCAACACCAGCACCAGCTCCTTGGTCATGGCTTGCTTCAACTAATCAAATGCCTTTTGGCATTGATCCGTCTATTCCCATGGTTTCTCCTTCTTCAGCATGTCCGTGAGTGGCACAGTGATATTTGAGTAGTTCCGAACGAGACGTCGGTAATAGTTGGTGAGACCAAGGAATGATCTTAACTCCGTCACTTTCGTTGGTGGTTCCCATTCAACAATGGCTTGGATCTTTGCTGCTTCCATTTGTACTCGTCCTCCCCCGACAATGTGCCCTAAAAATGGTACCTTCTTTTAGGCAAAGGCACACTTCTCGCGCTTGATGTACAAGTCATTCTCACGCAGGACTTGGAAAACCTGTCTAAGGTGCTCGATGTGCTCCTCAAGCGTCCGGCTATACACCACAATATCGTCAAGGTAAACCACTACGAACCAATCTAGGAACGGGTGCAATACCTTATTCATAAGAGTGCAAAATGTGGTCGGAGCATTAGTTAGGCCGAATGGCATGACGAGGAACTTGTACGAACCATAACGAGTCACATAAGTTGTCTTAGGCTCGTCCCCTTTAGCAATCCGAACTTGATAGTAACCCGAACATAGATCAAGCTTGGTGAACCACTGTGCACCTCTAAACTGATTGAAGAGATCTGCAATGAGTGGGATTGGGTACTTATTCTTGATGGTTAATTTGTTCAATGCCCGGTAATCTATGCACATCCGGAGTGATCCATCATGCTTCTTCTGGAAGAGGATAGGTGCACCGAATGGAGCCTTAGATGGTCGAATGTACCCCACATTGAGCAGCTCCTTCAATTGTTTCCTCAATTCTTCCAATTAGGGGGGTGCCATGTGATATGGTGCCATGGCAGGCGGTTGAGCATCAGGTACCAGCTCGATCTGATGATCCACTTCTCTACGAGGTGGAAGCTTTTTGGGCATCTTAGGAGGCATCACGTCCTTGAAGGAATTGAGGACTTGGCTCACTTCTGTTGGGACTTTGCTCCCTTCGCTCTTGTTGTCCTCAGTTTTTAAGGTTGTTAGAATGGTCACCTCACCCTTCTTTGCTCCCTTATTGAGTTACATTGCCGAAATCATCTTCCGATCATGGTCCGACTTACGATGAACCAGAATCACGCACTGGCACTCGGCAAAGGGCAATATTACCGCATGGATCCTATCCAAAAATTTCAACCCAATGACAAAGTTATAATCATCGAGAGGAATTACCTCAAGGGTCTCCTGGCTTCTCCATTGCCCAATCTGTAGCTCTATGTCCCTAGCAACCCCTACGGTAGGGACTTCCTGGGAGTTGATAGTCTTAAGCCACTTGGCTCCTTTCTCAACCCGAAGATTAAGTTTCTTGGCAGCTTCTTTTGATATGAAGAGATCGGATGCCCCAGTATCCACGAGCGCACTCATCGTGGTTTCTCCAATCTTTACATCTACAAATATAAGTCCCTTTGGCTCCTTCGCCTTCTTGAACTTGATTGAACTGAGGATCCATAAGGAACCTAATCGTGCCTCCTCTCTTGGCTCATCTTCTTTGTAGAGGGCAGTCAGCTTGGCCTTGTTCGGGCAATCTCGCGCCATATGTGGACCATTATAGAAATAACACTTGTAAGTACGTACCTTCTTGTGACCTCCACCGCTAGATTCTGCATGAGTCTTTGAAGGACCAGCCTACGGTCTACCTCCATTCAGGCAATTGAATTTGCCCGATCTCCCACGCCATTGGCCTTATCCTTTGGACGGGAGACTGACTAGGAGGTGGAAGGTGTCTTGTACTCTACAAGAGATTCGGCCACCGTAATTGTCCTCGTAAGGTCTCCTTTTATACAAACTTTAGAAGTATATTTCACTTGAAAAGAGAGTGTGTGTACAAATGAGGGGTAGGAGGTCCCCTTTTATACAAACTTTGGACAAGCTACAACCATTAGATCCTTCCTTGATCTAATGGTGGATATTACATCTCTTTAACTTCCCACCTGCCTACTTTATTATGTTGCCTACTTCCAATGCATTTCCCTTTCCTAAGAAGTGTCTACATTCAACGTATTGTCTTTCTCTAGGAGGTGTCTAGATTCATTGTATCATCCATCCCTAGGCAAGGACCGTGACACATGCATGCATGTATCACAAGGCACGCAAGGCAATGTCAAAGGAAACGCTAGTAGTAACTGCTAATAATTTAACCACCCTAATAGAAGGCAATGCTTTATGGCCTCTTGTACAATATCCAACGGGTCGACACTGCTTTCTCCTGAAGAGGCATCTACTGGCCCTTCCTTTTATCAAGGATTTTGACTTAATCAAATTATATCAAAACATGGTAAACAGCACTACCTTGGCACCATTTCTTATGAGAGTGATGTTATGCATGCATTTCTCTTAAGAATTTACAATTCCACTTTACTATGTAGTAATGTTTATTGTTTTTGAACAACCAATAGTCACATATGCAAACCAAGAATCATGTTTGTGATTTTTATATAACCATTACTATAACCACCATGCACAAATCTATATAAAATATCCTTGCAATAGACGAATAACACATACTAATTTTTTGGCACTTGTATTAATAAATAATTAAAAAAGCACTCTATTCTGTACGACCAATTTATAATTTCTTAAAGTTTTCTTTAGCCCACAGTGTCCATTATACACAATAATTTCTTATGCAAGGACAAAACATATAAACAATGACATCCAAAAAATATAAAGAATATAAGAAACTTTGAATGCACAATTATATACTTCATGTAGATAAACCCAATTTAGCTTTATGTTTCAAGACATATAAAAATGATGAATTCTTAAACCATAGTTTGATGCCACATGGAAAACATTAATTTGTTAATACACGAGCAATTTCGTGAATTTAGTATTTCCTATTATCACACAATTAAGAAGAAAATATATCATGTTAGGACTTACTTGATCATTTCCTAATATCAAAAACTAATCTTTTATCATTCCAATCATAAATTAGAATTTTGCCTTAAGATTGTTGGTACAAACCTCTTGATTATCTTGGAATTTGGAAGATTATTGTTTCAAGTTATGTATCTAATACCATTTTTCTTAAGGTAAAATTTACCCTCACTAATATATAATAGAAATTTATGCAAATTTTCTCATAAAATAAAATAAAATATATTTAATTATAAATTATTGAAATTAAACTTTTAAAAAATTGTTATATTTTTAAAATTACTCTCTACACTATCTATGAATACAATAAATAATTGTTTGAAAATTTAGACTAATAGTTACATCCTTTGCCTACCACACATACCTGTTGGAAGCCACAACTTTTGCTTTCTTTTTAATTTGAAAATAAACAGTCCAGAGCCCCAAGTCGGTCCACGAAAATTTGCTATGGCAAAAGCTTGAAGCCAGCAAGAGAAAGCTTCAAGAAGGATATCAAAAATTTCAAGACTCAAGGAAGCGAACACGAGTGGTTGACCTGGCTGATGCACCTAAGCCTACTGTTGATCCCAAGAAACCAAGAATTCGTTATTGTCGTTGAAAGGCCAATAATTTTTTAGGGACGTTAAAAATCCGTTGTGGATGCTGGAAGGAATTGGCTAAAAAGCAGCAAGTTGAGCACGTTGGACAGTCATAACTAGGATTATACTGATTGCCACTCGACGAATTGAAAGTTGGGTGTAATTGGGCTTAGGGTTTGAGAGCTTAAGCGACTCGTGCAATGTCCAAATTGATAGTAGAAATCTTGTGTTGCCTCCTCCCATGTACGTATGTCACATTGACCAAGAACTATGTAAATTTTTGTTTTTTTTTCAATTACTGTCTTCCTCTTCTATTTTCATTTTCTATATGCTAACAATTCATTTATAACGATAATAACTTTTAAATAAATTAACTCTAATACTTTTAATTAGTAATTAATATGGTAATTTTTTTGTCAATAATTGTTGGGTGTGAAAGTATTTAAACTATTTTAATGAATTTAAGTTAAAATATACTTACATTAGAATTGGGCAGAATAATTTTTCGTGGATAAAGACATGGGTTTTAAAATTTCTGATACCACTGGTTAATAGTAATGTTGAAATAATATTATTTTTATATTTAATTATAAATTTTTATGATTATAATAAATTTATTTTTTATATATATTTTTAATTTAATAAATTTTTAAATAAAATAATAAATTTTTTATATAAAAAATAATTTTATAATATAATATATAATTATATATTAAAATTTAATTAAAAAATATAAATTTTTTAATTAAAATTATTTCTTTACAATATAAGTGAATCAGACTAAATTGATTTTAATTAATTGATATTCCACAATACGATGGTATGGTATGATGTAACCAAATTTAGATAAATAGGAGTACCATATGACAGAGACTTGTCCGGTGCTTTTTGGGGAGCAGCAAATATTTTCCAATCAGAATGAACCCGGACAAATAAAAAAATAAAACAAGCAAAAGGACACAGCCTATGTTGAACGTAGGTGCTATAACGCAGTACTTAGTGATCTCTCCCAAAAAATGCGGTTGAGAAGAGAAAAAGACAGTTCCTTGATGGAGACACAACGGAAATGAACCGAAAAACCCCTTCGCATAGGCCCGTCTCTGTCCGGCAATTTTCTAAAGTCAACTGAATCTCAAAAGCTGAAAAGGTGACAACTGAAAACATAATCAACCAGAAACCGATCTCTTCCGCTTGAATGGCTTTAGTAGTTTGACCCATTTGCCAATTCTCTCGATCCTTTAACCCAAAAAGCAAACAGACTTTCTGCTAAGAACAGTTTTAGTGTTTGAATTACTTGGAATGTCAAATGGGATCCCAGAAGAATGGAACCTGAATCAGATGCATCAATCCCAGGATATGTTCCAAGCGGACGTCACTTACAGTTAATTCTGGTAATGGTGGTTTCTGTCTCTTTTCTTTTGCCTAAAAGCATCACTGTTGATTGCTTTGAGTGGGATTTTGGCGTCCAGTTTTATAAATTTGGTTCTGGTTTTTGGGTAGAATTTCTGTAACCTTTGCTTACTTGATGGTCCTTTCCTTTAGCCCTTTGAACTGATTGATCGTCTTAATTCATGTTCCAGTACATCTAGTGCTTAGTTTCCACTTTTTGTCTAATGGGTTTGGAGCTAAATTTACCATATTTCATAGAGATTTTTGTACTGAGTAATCACTATGGTCCTTTTATTCTGTTGAGAAACGAGTAGAAGGGTTAGAAAGAGCTACCTTTGAGCAAATCCTGCAATTGGGCTCGGAAAAGATTGGTTTTTTTTTTTTTTTCTTTTTTCCTTTGATTACAGGCCTAAACGATTGCTTATATTGATCTGGTAATTGAACGAAGAAGTTAATGGAAGAGCAATAAAAGATCCCACATTGTAAGTTGACTCTTTGTTTTCTGATGATTTAATGCAAAACAACTTTGCAGAGACGGATTGGTGGCACCTGTGTATGGAGGTGACAAGTTTTTTCTATGGATTGGCAAGACCAATCTCCTGTCGCTAACTTTTTGTTTGTAGGTTGTTTGATGAATCGTTTATGGTATCAATTACAGGATCAAAGTGCAATTTTTAGTTTACTAGGCTGATTTGACAATGTGTTATGCTTATTCTACTTTAATGGACTCTTTTTGAAGAATGCAAGCTTCTGGGGTTTGAGGCATTGCATTGTCAAATTAGGACTTGATCTTGGATATCTGAATGAGCACATTTTGGATCTCTAATTATTGCACAATCTACAACAACCAAACTTTTTTGAAATCTTAGAAACAAAACAACCGAGCTTCTCTGGCCTGATGCTCACATCTATATTGGTCACACTTATGGTGTTGTGAAGAAAAAGTCACAGAAGAAGTGTCATAGCTGTGGTGACTCAGTTCTAAGATTTATTGACTAATTCCAAAAATGTTTCTTTATTACTCGTCATGTTCTGCTGGCGGCACACTTCGAATCAGTTTTGTTACTTTCTAAACTCTAGCCAGCATGCTTTCTGACACTCACACCTAACATGTCTGCAATTGCAAGCAACTTGTTGGAAACATGCCAACTAAATTGATGGGGAAGAAGTGCTCTTGGCTGTTTCTCTGTTGATTTCTTGCACCATGCAGACTGCTTAGATTCATGGTTAGTTGAGCCTTCAGCTCTTATAATGTTGCTTCTGTATTGTATAACTTCAGCCTTTGTTGGGAGAAATGTTGTCCTGTCCTGTAGAGCTAGGATATCACACTTGGAAAATTTACTTCACATACAAAAAATTGACAATTTAGTACTCCCACTCATACAGGCATGTCATTTTACTGGTCATAACGTTCGTTTGGCAATGCATGTTGTTTTATGGTGCATGTTATGGCTTGCATCTGTTGGTTATTAACAATTTTCTGTTTTTTGTTTTTCAGTTTTTTGGTCTGCAGTTGTGGGTCCTGTGGATACCCCTTGAAACTTGAATCTTCTAATCAAATCACCTCTACCATAAGTCCTGAATATCAGAAATCCATAAAGAAAGGTAGCATCTCCTTCTATTCTGTTGACCTTAGTCGATTCACACAAGTTGATGAAGGAAATTGTCTTCCTATCCTTTGGGCCCATCACCGTTTGCAAACTAAACTCCTTTGTCGTAAATTTGGGGCTCACATAGGCTATGGACATGGAGATTCAACTATATTCTGTGGTTTTGATTCCCCAAACTCATCTACCTCAGTTTATAAAAAGTTCACCATAAAAATCAGAGCTTTACAGCCTTCAGAAGAGTGCCAACAAAGTTGACATGAAAAATCCTTGTGATGGTCACGCCTCATCACGTGCCTCTCTGTTGATTGCCTCTCTATGATTTTCTGATGCCTTGACTCTAGTTCTGATCGAGAATCATTTGGCTTCACTTGTCACCACTTGCTCAATATTCAAAATTTAAGCTGCCAATCTCTGCAGTGTCAATGTTCATTCAGTCTCCTTAGCCTTTGCCACCAATGTCTAATGTTCAAGATATCTTGTTACAGGGAAGTAGCTGGTTATAGAATTGAAGACTGTTCACCAACTTTTGCTAATGTAGATGTTGAATCCTGTAACCTTGAACCTGAAGGGATCATGGGCATTGTTCGTGGAGGTGGCCTAGAGTGTCTAAATGTTTTTGGCATAAGCTGGTCGTTACATGGAGGTGCATTGGCAGCAATAGGAAATGGTTTGGCTGGAAGGCTTAAAATTTTGAATGCAAGGATGTGCAGAACCATTGATGATAAGTCTATTGTGCCAATAGCAAAAGGATGCCCACTGCTTCAAGAATGGAATCTAGCGATGTGTCACGAGGTGAGGATATTTGAGTGAAAATCTATTGGGATCAACTGCAGTAAGCTGGATGAGCTTCATGTGAATTGGTATCTTTATTTGTGGGACCGTGGGGTATGGGACACAGGCTTTGAGAGATGGATGCAGAAGGCTACTGGTTTTGAAAATCAGCGAAACTTCTCGATTATCTCCCATGAAAAAAAGAGTTGTTTGGAGTTTAAGGAGGCGACGTTGAGATTAAGGAAGAGGAAATAATGCATATAGGACCCGATTAGATGTTAAGATAATAACGGGGAAACTATCTTTACACTTTCAACTGATGTGAAACTTTTATGAATGTGCAAAATGTAGAACTTGTTTTAGGATGCTTACAGAATCCTGATAAGGACAATAATTTCCTGAACAAATTTTTCCGCATTTCAGCTTGTTTGGTTGAATTGAAAGTTGCTCAATTGTTTGATTTCATACCTGTTTGATTTCAAGCTGTTCGAAAAGCACAGATTGAGTATATCTGTGCAAATACCTCCTCAAACCTGAAGTTCAGGTAAATCCTCCATCTTCACTTTGCGAGTTTTTCAAATTTGTAATTGGTTGGCAAAGGGGGAGAGAAGCAACAGTGCAGGGGGAGCTGTTAAGAAAGGGGGAGTGCATATTTAGGAGGAGTTGAAACTGCTGCATAGTGGCTTTTGTCATGAGTGTTGCCAACAATTACAAAGGGGGAGATTGTTGTTCTCATAGCCTTGTATAGGTTGTAATTGTTGCCAATTAGGTTTAAGTGTGCAAGAAGGTAAAAGCCACATGGAGGGGTAAGAACGTAAAAACCACATGAAAAGGGCAAGACAGTAACTTCACCGCAAGTAAGCCTTATTGGGATTTCATGGAGGAGTATATAAAGGCCATCGGAAGACAACAAAAAGATGTATCGGCTATTGAGAAAAACAGACAAAAAACCTACGCACACCACCGGCAAGAGAGAGAAACCCATGAGAAAGGCACACCACTGGCACACCAGCAATCAGCAATTGAGCAGATTGGCACACTACCGACACACCAGTGGTCGGCAACTGAGCAGGTCGGCACACCACCAACAGACGGTGAGACAGATCTGGACGACGGTGACAGATCTGGCAGACGGTGTGACAGATTTGGCAGACGATGAGACAGATCCGGCAGGCAGTGAGACAGATCCAATAGACGGTGGGACATAGGAGATCCGGTGACGCCGTGAGAGAGATCCGGCTGGGACAGAGGAGATTCGGCGACCGCAGAAGGAGATCCGGTTGGGACGGTGACAGATCCGGCTGGGACAGAAAGGGATCCGGCAACGACGTGAGAGAGATCTGGCGACAGCGTGAGAGAGATCCGGCGACGGCGTGAGAGAGATCTGGCTGGGACAGAGGAGATCCAGCGACAGCGTGAGAGAGAGCTGGCTGGGATGGTGAGAGATCCGGTAGGACAAGGGTTCGGTCGACGGTGACAGATCCGGCAGAACAGGGGCTGGACGAAAAACAGAAACTGTGAGGCGAGCCATGAGACAAGGAGACGGGTGAGACCGTGAGACAGTAAAAGCAGGAGCTGTGTGAGACAACCTAGAGAAGGAATTTGTCGAAGCATCGGAAAGAACTCAACGTATTTCCAGATTTCTTCAAGAGAGGTTAGAGAGCGTTGCGATGAACTTCTAAGCGGCAGTGGAGCAGCCTTTCAATTCAACAGAGGTAAGACAAGTTAGAAGAAGGGTAGACACAGTAAGTGACACTCTTTGTATTGTATTTACTTAGTATTTGCAATAGTGAAAGGAGTAGAGAATTAAGACATCCATTGTAATTGGAATTCTCAAGTATAGTGGATGGTCTCGGTAAGGGAGAGTCCCTACCACCGTAGATGTACGTCACATTGACGGAACCACGTAAATCTCGTGTGTCCTTAATTTGCTTTACATTCTATGTTTTGAATTGAGTTGTGAACGTAGTTAAAGTATCAGCCAACCCATAACCTAACGAAGGCCTAAATAAGAACATCCGAATTGTCTATAAGGTAAGGTGTCTGAAAGGTGACTTTGGGGACTATTGTGATTAATAGGTAGCAATAGATTTACCCTGGTCGAATCTGAGAAAAAGTTCGCTTTTAAGAAGAGGTTGAAGTTGTTCACTTACCTGCAAATTGCGAATTGTGGTAATACGGATTCACCCCCTTCTCAATATCACAAATTAGTAAATCTTAGGGACAATTCGGGAACTTCACAAATCTTATCAATTTTATTTTTTGGTGAATTTGGACTAACCTTTTCGTAAAATTGTAGAAATTATAATAAAAAATTTTAAATTTGAATAATATTTAAATTGATTTAAATAATTACTAAAATGTTGAATTTTGTATTAAAAAATATTATTTTTTATATTTTCATGAATATTGGGAAACCTAATATTTAAATTGCACAAATTATATAAAATGACTTTAAATTTGACTAAAGGTTAGATTAGAAAATGTAGTTACTCAATTTAATCATTTTTTATTCAAATAATATCTATTTCACTTTTTGGTGAATTTACCATTTATTAAAATTGTAAAAATTATAATAAAAAATTATAAATTTGAATAACATTTAATTTGATTTAAATAATTACTAAAATCTAAATTTTGTATTATAAAATGACAATTTTTTACTTTTCATAAATGTTGACAAACCTACTCTTGAAATTGCTCTAATAATATAAAAGGAATTTGAACTTGAATAATAGTTAGAATAAACAATATAATTAGTTAAATCTATCTTTTTTAAATCAAATATTATCTATTTTAATTTGTGATACCCAGAAGGTCATCACATAGACACTCCTAATTTAAAATTTTAAGTAATTTACATAATTTGGCATATTTTTTAAATTAAAAAATTGTCAAATTTAAATAAAAAATCATATATAAATAACTACTTAAATGAATTATAAGAATAAATAAAATTTAAGAAGTTACATAAAATTTAAGAATAAATAAAATAAAGGTCATATTTGAATAAAAAGAACATTGATTAACCTAAAATCTACCATAAGTTTATGGTGCATTCAAATAATAAAATGAACATGAGTACAAGTATCAATCTTATGAGGAGGAAATTTAATTACCAAATTATGCAAATATTTACATTATTTAAATAAATCGAATGAAGAAAAGGTTATCTAACTACCAAACTAAAAGTCAATTTTAAAATAAACTAAAAATCAATAGACAAGGGGTTTGGAGCTTTGATTTCATCAACTAAATATCATTAACAAATTTAATACTTGATTATAATTAAAACTTGTCAACAATAATGATTGAATTCCTTAAGGTATTTGATGTTCTCTTTCAAGACTCAATAACTACTCATATTAATCCTATATCTACTTTTATGATTATAGAAATTAACATAAATTCATTAAGATTTGTGGAATTTTTAACAATGATCACAAAGATGTGTATCTATTTCTAAACTATACAACTTAAGTTTAATGCTCTTATGAACTAGTATTAAACTTCCACTTTTGCTCTATTGTTTAATGTCTTAAACATGCAAGTAATGGTTAGTTATTAACATGAATGAAAATCAAAAGTATCAAATAGAATTAACAAAAAATTATCAAAACGACTAGAATATTTATATGTTAATAGAATTTCATGTACATCTTTACCATATAATAAAAGATCTAGCCACTCATATTTATCAAAACACATGAATAAATAACTAAACATTCATAACATGTCCTAAAATAAATTAGTAAATATTGAGGAAAATGAGAAGAAAGTAAGAAGGCCAACAATCTTAAAATCTTGCACTTTCATTTCTCATTTTTGTTGCTTTTTGATTCTCTACATTTTATTTTGTTCTCTCCCCCTAAGTCATTTGTCATCATGATATTTATAGATCTCCCTCAAAATGACCAAAATACCCTTAAAATGTCCCAAAAAAACATTGTGTACTATTCAAGAAATTATAGCAAACCAATGTTGGTTGGGTTATTTTTGCAAAATTGCACATCTAGTATCAAATTGGTTCACCAACCAGCCATGGACTAGTGCCAATCTAACCTTTTAGTAGCAAATTGATTCTCTAATGGTTTTATGATTGGTCCACACCTTCTGTTCTATATTTTAGACTTCATTTCCTTGATTCTTCACCACTAACTTCCAACAATTTTTGGCTATCTAAATAATAAAATTTCGAGTTGGCCCTTTATGAGAGTTATAGCCCTATGCCTTAGATTTCTAAAAAGCTAAAGAACAACCCAATTTTAGGTCTTTAACTCTAATTATGGCCTAAAAACCAAATAGTGTCTAAGCTAACATAATAGGAATTCTTACTGAAACATGAGATACATTTTAGTCCAAATTCTTTTCTTTTTAAACCCATTTGAAACCCAATTCTTCAATAACAAAATAACAAATACTTGATAAATGCAATTAAACCCCAAAACATTAAGACTAATTAAATTAAAAACTAGGAAGAACACTAAAATTGTGACAAAAAAAATGTACAAAATAATTCACACATCAAATACCTTGAAACTTGTTTTTCAAACAAGTGCGGTTTACACATCTACCATAGAACCTCACCCTCCCAAAATGCTCTTCCCCTACAATCATAGTAAGAAGGCATTTGATGACTATGGCTATTTGTTCCTTCCCATAAAGTTTGAAGCTCCTCAATCCAATTATAGATCCAAAGCATGTCAAGTTAAAAGTGAAAAAATAGAACTAAACCTTAGGTCATGTACGAAAAAAAAGAGGGTAAAAAAAAGGAATTGCTTACAATTTGCTTAGATGTTTGATCTTATAGCTTATATTCTCGGTTAGCTCTTCTTTTACGAGTAGCCTTAAATATTTCAAGTTGGGAAGGGGAGTTTTTACTAGGAGCCTTAGCTTTTTAATGCAAATGCAAACAATGAAATGTAACAAAACAAATTAAAATGAAATACTAACACTATATTGTAAAAATGTACCAAAGCATGGTTAGATATGGATCATAAGGTTAATGCAACATACATAAAACCTAAATATATTAGTAGTGTTTTTGTGATTTATGTACTGATTGTTCTCAAATCCTAACAAAACTCTTTTTTCCTATAGTGTGCATTCTTATTTACTTTTGTCAACTGTTAATATTGGTTCTTGCCACTGCTTGTAATTATTATCAAGGAATAATAAGAAGGAAAAATATATTAACATAAACCCAAAAATCATATTTGACAAATAAGGAAGAAAAGGATAATATTAAACAATTGATTCTTCAGAATTTCAATATTGTAATAGTTTTCTAAATTGATCCCAAGGTATATGAGGTGGACAATTTCTCAATCTCTCTCCATATTTCTTGTACTTCATTTAGTGTTGTTTGTTCAAGATACACTTATAAGCCCTCCAACTTTGTTTAATTGTAGTAACCAACCACCTTTTGCCTTCATTAGAAATCATATGCTAATCTTATAATCATTTAAAATTTCAAAGAAGTTGATTGTAAAAAATACATCTCCATAGAGATAAAGAACAAAATTTCCAATATACATTACTTACATGAGTTCCATAAAGCATTCTCTTTCTTAAGACCTAACATATGCCAAGTCTTTATATATAATGGTACCAATTTGACATTCCTAACTAATGTCCTAAGAAAATTGCTAAACTTATAATGTTTTACATCTGGGCTTACTGGTTGATTTTTGACATTTAGGAAAATGGGTTTTTTCTTGTCTTCGTATCTTGCATGTATTGCTCTCATTGTTGTTAGTCCTCTTCTTTCTATATACTAAAACAATATTAGTGAAGACATTTAAATATTCAATCTGATAATTAAGATTTCAATGAATCAAATAACTATGAGATACATTTTGAATTACCTTAGATAGCTCCTTGTTGTGGTTGTTGTCTCAATCCTACCTCTATGGAAGGTTGTGTTCTCATTTGATCAAAAGTTGTCCCCAATTGTTGATTATCAAAATTTGTGTCTACTTGAGGTTATTGCCTATTTGCATTAATTATATGCATTGCTAGTTGTGCATCTCTTTCTTTTGATGTCTCAATTAACTGTGATTGACTACTTCGAATAAAAACTCAATTTGACAATATTTGACTAAAGGGTTTGCATCTTTTCTCGTGCATGAGGCTCTTTTGTTAATGTTTGTTATCTCAAAATACTCGAAAAGGAGGTTGCCACCTCTCTAGTAGTAGACAAAGCCTTCTTTCTTTGAGTGAATTTGTTTATCATGGCTAATGGTTATCAAAGAATAATAAGGAATTAAAAATTAAAAAAACATTAAAGTAATAATAACAATTATGCTTTAACATACTATTCATATAATGTGCACATTATATTTCATAAAATAAATGAATGAATCACAGTTTAGTAATACAGCTACAACAAAAGAAGAACCTCAAAGCAATAACTATTAACATATTAAAGATCTAAACAAGAAAAAGAAATAAAAAAACTTATTAACCTATTTTTTCAAATTATTTGCATCCATCCACTCCCAAAGTGTTGCATCATCATCTGTATTGTTGTTCAATTGCTCTAAACCTCTTTCAAAAGTTAGATCATTTGTGTCTAGTTCAATTATGGTACTAGACATTTCCTCTCTTATCAAGCTAGATTACTCAACACTACCAATGCCTCTCATATTTGAATCTACTACATTTACCTCCACCCAAAATATATCTTGTATACTTACACTTTCTTCTTCATCTAACCAAAATAATTCTCTAGGAATCTTATGCATTGCATAATTAATGTCTTTCTCGATTGGATTCTCCATAAAGAAAACTTAGCAAACTTAAGATGCCAGTATGAAAAGATCTCCTTAATAGCATAATTTGTTAGAGTTAAACCATACAAGTCCATAGTCATCATTCTCTAACTCAAACCAATCATATTTAAACAAAACAACATCAAATTGACTCTACTAATCTAATTTAATAATTTTTATAATTTTCCCATAATAACTCACTTCTCCCTTCACTAGAATTTGGTCTTTTGAACTAGTAAAGATATCTGTTAATGTTGTTAGTATAACATCACTATTTTGTGTCTTACACCTTGCATCTCATTCCCTTATGTGGAATTTGTAGCCATTAATAACATAACCATTATGTTATGGGGTATAAGGAATTGTGACTTCATGCTTTATTCCCTGTGTGCTTTATAGTACTCCTTGAACTCATTAGAAATACACTCACCACCTTTTTCAATTCTCAAAATTTTAATATAATACCCACTCTGTCTTTTAATATAGGCCTTAAACTTCTTAAAATAATCAAACACCTTGAGTTTTCTTTGCATGCAGTAAACTCATGTCTTTCTTGTAAAATTATCAATAAAGGTAAAAAAATACCTATTGTTACCATGTAATAAAACTCTCATCAAACCACAAATATGAGAGTGGATAAGTTAGAGTGATTGTTTTACATACTAATTCCTTGTCACAAAGGGTTGTTTGTTTTGTTTTACAAGAATATATGCTTCATAAATCTGACTAGGATGATGTATCTTAGACAAGCATATTACCATGTTCTCTTGTGTAAGCAGCTTTAAACTATGAAAATTCAGATGACCAAAATAAAGATGCTATAAGCAAGACTCTTTTTTGATAATAACACCAAGACAAGTATAAACATTAGTGGCAATATCAACTTGAAAAATCCAATTCTTTGTTAAAGGGGATTTAAAAATAACTATATCTCTCCCATCAAGAATTAAGAAATAGTTATCACATAATTGTATGTTATACCCCTTTTCAAGCAATTGGACCAAACTTAATTAATTGCTCTTCATGTTTGGTACATAAAAGACATCTTAAATGTAATTATGATCCTTATTCTTCAACTTGATAAGCATTTACCCCTCTCCCATGATTGGAACACTACTATCATCAGTAAACTTAATGTGGAGTGGATTGACTTATCAAGATCAACAAAAAGCTCTTTCATTCTACACATATGATTAATATACCTGATGTCAAGGATCTAGACATTGTAGTTTGGTGTTTCAGTAGTTATAGTAACCATTATAAGTGCTTCATTCCCATCACCTGAATCTCCCTTTTGTGCACAATGAGCTATTTGATTATACTTATAAGACCTATACTCACTAGCATAATAACTATACTTATGACATGAGTAACACTCAATATGAGATTTGTCGTATCTTCCTCTACCACAGCCTCTTCCTCAACCTCAACCTTTGTATGATTTTTCTAATCTTCTTTGGTCATTATATTGATTATCACCATCTTCATAATTGTTATAGTAACCTCTTTGACCTTTATTGTTGTAGTAATTACTACCATGAGAAGAACCTTGCTTTTACATTGTTTAATCACCCTAATTACATTTGGTACGAACCTAACTTTGAAGTGCTTACTTTATTGGCTTCTTAATGCACTTCTCATTCATGTGCTATTCATGAGATTGCAATGTGTCCATTAGTACATCAATTGACATCTAAGATAGATAATGTGTTTCTTTTATAGCAACCACGATATACTCATACTGTGATGTGAGTGTCCACAGGATCTTTTTAACTTTCACCTGATCATTTAGTTATTCTTCATAGATTCTCATTTGTTTCGTTAGGGCAATAACTCTCAGTGAGCAACTCTTTGTGTTTTTATGGCATCTGCTGTGAGTTTTATAACTTCATTCTTTACAATATTCAGCAATTCGTTATAATCGAATAAAACTTTCATCTACACACACCATTAGTTGTAATTTTTCCCATCCAAGATGAGCATTGAAATAAGGATCATGTCATTATAACCTCGTAAGATGACTTTTTTTTTGGATCTAGCCCCCAAACTTTTGTTATTTTTAATTTGCCCCCCCAAATTTTGTTATTTATAATATAACCCCTTAATTTTTTGCTATTTTTAATTAGACCTCAAACTATTTTTATTTTCAATTAGAGCCCTTAACTTTGGTAGAACAACAAGGAAGAGCAAGCTTTCTAGCAAGATAATGACACGTTGGTGAGTTAACAAGGTAAAGTAGCGACATATAAGTAGAAATTGTCGAGTTTGGGGCAATAACAATGAGTGACAACAATATAATTGGTGGTGAAAAATAGTGGCAAACCTTTAGAATTTTGTAAATCAATGACATTAAAATTTTTTCCAAGGTGCATGGTGGTCAACGACAATCTCCAACTTTGATAAGGAGTGGTTTTTGTAACTTATGTAACTTTAATAGCTTTTATGGTGGCTTTAGCAACTTTTGTAATAATTTTGGCAAGATTTATATGTTTTCTCTTGATTCAAATCAAAAATACCCATGGTGATACCGGCTCTCAAATTGAACTAGATCTAATACCTTTGATAGGACATAATAGTTCTAATACCACTAATAGAAAATTATAGGAATATTGTGATTTTATTAATTTAATAAAAATGTCACATAATAACTACGAAACACATACATAATAATATAGATAATGTGTTTTTATATAATTACAGACACCTAAATCTATACAATTGATTAAATTCAAATTGGACTTAACTAGACTAACTTCTATCATGATAAACTCCTAGTATGGATTAACTCCTAATCTAGATTAACATCAACATAATCAGTGAGTTTTGTCAAATATCTATTATGGATCCGTCATACTATGTGCATGTTTTTGTTTAGGAATCTTTGTTGATTGATGTATTAGAATTAATTTTATGTCTAAATTTTGTTAAAGAGAGGTGCTTGTTAGGAAGCAAAACAAAGTGCTCCATTCAAGTTATTGATTCCTCTAATTTATGCTCATGTTCTTCCTCTTACTAAACTCCCCACCAATTTTTTTGTGATATTTTTTTCTTTCATTTTTTGGACAATTCACTACATATTTTCTTTTTTGACTTTTGATTGTCCAATGTTTGGCTTTTGTGGGTGATTGTAGTATTTTAGTTCGACTCTCATTGTACCATAGACCTATTTGGAGGGGTCAATTATTTATAACTATATTGGCTGGTTCAATTGCTCATGGCTTTTACTTGTGTATCTTTTTCCAAACTTGCTACTTGTACTACTATTTTGTTAACTTATTTATTTATTTATTTATTTTTAGAATGTAATTCCTAATTTTGATACATTTCACTAAATTATCTTTTTACCATATTATCAATTATTGAGCAATTATATTAGTTATTCCAGGTGCCTTGGTTTTGGTTTAGACTTTTCTTAGGTTGTGTGGGTATCAATTTATTTTTCTGTTAGCAATATATGAAAATAAGTTTGGATCAAAAAAATTATGTTTTTCATTGGAAGGATAAATGTGTGAATTGTTAGTAGTTGCAACTGAAGTTATTGTTATGGATATGATGTCTATTTAGATAAGTAGTTAAAAAGAATAATTGTTACAAATTATTTGAGACTATACTTCCTATATACAAAATGATGTTATTTTTAACATAATTCTTGTGATCGCTGAATTTAAAAGAAGGGAATTATGGGTGATGGAACACCAAGCCATATTTCAATGTGTATATTGATCTTAGAGAGGACTCCCAGATCATGCAGTAGCTGTGCTTAAGGCGTGGCTGTTCGAACACTTCTTGCACCCCTAAGCGATTTGAGACATGACCAAGCTCTCTTTCTCATATACTTTTATCTTATTGATCCTTATGCAACTGGCTTTGTGTGTTCAGCTATACCTCAGAGTCTTCATTTTATGGGGTGCTTAAATTACAGGGGAGATTTTCTGGAGTAGTGATATCTCTTTGTACTTTTCATTGAAAATTTGTGATAGTCCCAACCCGTAATTTTGTGGCATTAGTTAACCCTACAAGCTCCTTTGCCATCGGTATTAGGACAATGAAACACGGAATCAGAAAGGCAACGGACATGGAACAAATATGAGGAGACATTCTCTCCAGAAATTAGGACAAAGATTGCAACAAAATGAATGTAAATTAGTGAATTTATAGTCTTTTAGCCGCAGTATACCTTAAATGCACATCAAATGTTAATTTTTTTGAGTTAATTATCAGGCTTCAGGTACACGCAGATTGGACAAACCAAAAAGTCACACACGAAAATATAAGTAGATTAGATGTAAGTATTACAAATTAGACTATATAAAAAAAATGATAAAACAAAATACTTATATTATTATTTGTCAAAATATTAGTTAATTCAAAAATTTAAGACGGTAGATCTTTAAGAAAAAAAAATTGTTGACATTTTATCTAGTGATAATATTAAAAAGAGATTATTATATTTTTTATGTAAAATGAATTACATGCATATTTTTATTAAAAAAAAAAAAATTCCTTCAGGGACTTAATCGGACACTTCTGAACATAAATAGCGTAGATGACTAGCATGTCCTTGACACAAATTACAAAGTCTCGATAACTAAATGGGAACAAGGAATGTAAATGTTTTTTCAAGAGCTTTTCCCGGAAAAATGCCCAAACATCCATCACCGGACTACCTCTTCTGTTTCAGTAGTTGGGCCTATGTTAACTTGTCCTGTGTTGAAGTAGGCCAGGTTTCTTCAGGTAAGATGGACCTGGACTCATAACATTTCTAGGTGATAACCTGGGCTTTGAGAGGGATCGTTTAGGGTTGTCATAACCTTGGTCATGTTTTGTAGGTCGGAAAATGTCTCAATCCCACAAGCAGAATAAATATTGAATCATTGTTTGTAGTTTTGCTTTTACGTTTGGAACACTCAAATATAACCCCAGAAAAAGGTCATTCACAAATTGCAGTAAATAGGAAAGGCCTATAAGGCCTGGACGTCAGTCCTATTACAATGAGAACATGAGATGTGAGATACAGTTACTGGATTGAGGATTCCATCCAAGACAGAACAAAACTATGACTTCAGTTGTATCATCCGTACCCTTAAGGGATTCAAAAAGTAAGAAGTGAGCGAAATGGAAAAACAGGCCAGCCTCGAGCCAGCCCGAACTCTTTCAAGTCCAGGATCAGATCTGGATTTGCATCTTTTGGGCTCTAGATCAGACTAGCCACAAGCTAGTTTGACCCAATTTAAGCCTTATATCTTTTGCCTGGGCCCAAACTAACCGAGGATACGTTGGGAGTTGTGTGCACGAAAATTGTACGCGAGAAAAACAGGAGAGGAGGGAATTGAATAACCTCTTGATATTGATAAGACTTTTTAGTAAATTTTTTTTTTTTTTAACATAATAAAAGGCTACGGCATTCGCATTCAAGTCGTCCCTCCCTTTCAATTCAATCTAAGGTTTACGTCTTGTTTTAATAATTTTTAAAAAAATAATTTAATATTTAAAAATTAATAATTTTATATATATTTAAAATATAAATAATATTAAATTTAAATAAAATAAAAAAATATTAATATCATATAAAAATTTAAATTTTAATTAAATATATATTTATATATAATTTATTATAAATTTTTTAAATATTTTTTATTTAAAATATATAATAATTTTAAAAAAATATTTTATATTTTTTATAATTAATTTTTAATTTATTTTATTTTTAAATTTAATTTTTTTAATTAATTTATAATATTTATAAAAAAATAATAAATAAAAATTATATTATTAATTGTATTGACAAATAATTAATACATATATAAAGAAAAATAAAAAAAAAATAATTTTAATAATTAAAAATTTACATATTTATCTTTTTAAAATTTTTATTTTTTTAAATATAAAATTTATATATAATTACATATTCTCTCTCCTTTTATTTATATATATATATATATATATACTCAATTCATACTAAATGAACTCTTAATAAAGATAAAAATTACTAAATAATATCTTTTGAATAAGTATATGTGAATTTTATTTGAAATAATATTCAAATATGACATATTAAAATAAGAATTAATTATAAAATATATACTAATTTATTAAAAATTAGAAAAATATAAGGGTATGCATCTGTTATTGGAAATAAAATTCACATATGACATACTAAAGTAACTCTTTGCTTTATCACCTTGAACCTTCAGCCCAAGAAGGACAAGGTCAATCCAAATTAAATTCGTCCAACCCACCGAATCAAAACTCAAAATTTTTTTTGACAAATTGTTGCAATTCTCTTCTTTATCATTGTTACAAGGGTATGCTTCTTTTTCTTTTGATTTTCTTTCTCTTCTCCCTTTTGTTAAGAAAAAGCAAAGAATGAAGGGAGAGAAAGTAAAGAAAGCTATGAGAGAGAGAGAGAGAGAGGCAATAGAGGTTTTTTTTCTTTTTTTAAAAAAAAAAAAGCGTACACTACCCCATTGAATTAAAAATGCAAGTGTCATAGATTGTTTAAATTTCAAAAGTAGCGATGACCCAAAAAGGCATATAAAAAAGGAAAAAAAAAAAAAAGTGACGGGGAGACTGATAGAAATTGTAATATGTACAAGGTAAACTAGCGGAAGCCGAAAGAGAGATAAGAAGTAACAAGTGGGCTGATGAAGAAGCATAAGACATCCATCATCTTCTCAAAGTATGTATTTTTTATTATGCGGATGGTTGCTGGGGTTTGATTTGGAGTTGAAGGGCACATTGGAGGAATAATTACGGAGGAGGTGGAGAGGAGGCGTTGGAAACTTATGAGCATAAATTGTAAAGAGATAAAAGAAAAAATAAAATGAAGAGATAAGTGAAATTAAAATTGTGTCTTATAATTTTATTATTTTTTATTTACAAATAATAATTATATATAAAGGTAATAGTAATTTTTTATGTGTTTTGTTTATCTTGATTTATTGTTATTAGTTATAATATATAATTATTTTGTTTGTAATTAATCACAGCCCAATAGGGTAAAAATATCAACAGCACCCATTTTGGCAATATATTTTTTTATGATTTCTAGACCATTGCTCTTGCTGAATAGTAGTGAAGGTCATAAAAAACTATTTTCTTTTTAACACATTTTCATGAGAGTAAATAACTCTCTAGCTATTTCTTCAACCTCATTATAGGTTGTAAGAATATACTCTTGTCTTTATCATGATAACCCATATCAGATAAAGAGGGAGATTTAGGTGTTAGAGTATGATCTAGTGGTTCATTAACCATAGAAGCAAAAGTAAAGGGAGCAAAGTCAACTTTATATTATGGTTGACTAACTTGTTTCCTTGTCCTTCTAATTCCATCGAACTCTACTAGTGGAATAGAAGAAGTAAAGTGTTTTCTTGGTTTTGGATCTTTAAGATCTCTTTCTTTTTTCGAAATTTAACCTCACACTTCTTTGTGGAGCAAATCAAATTTTGACATCTCCATAAGTTATCAATTAAAATGTTTGACTACCTTTTCTAAAATCTATTTTTCAAGTAATTTAACCTCATCCTTCATTATAGTTCTAGGAACTATAACATGTGCATAAGCTCTGTTAGCCAAAAACAAGGTAGTAATTCCTTTATCAATATACCTAGAAGTGGTTTCTTTTATATCAGGAATTGTAGTGTTCATAACCTTATAATGGATTATATAAATAAGAATCAAAAATTCAGATGCAGGTATCATATCGAATCCTTCTAGTTGAATATCCAAGCATAGAGCAAGCATTAAATTAGGATCTAATAATGATAATGTAAAATTAAAAAAAACATGAGAATCATATAGGTCATTCACTTAAACTTGATTCTACTACTCCTAATGAGGAGTCATTAAAATGATTATGCTTCTTATCTCTAATACAAATTATAGTTGAGTTATTTAAACTCAATCTTGTAGCAAGTTTTAAAGCTACTCGAACCATCCTAATATGGATCAATTTTTATCCTTGTTGATGAGAGCTAATAAGCTTTTGTGATAACAAGAAAAAAGTCATTATAACCTTGAGTTAAAGGTAAAGCTTTTTCAATAGTCTTGATAATATAATTGCATTTTGAAAAGAAACTTATGTGTTTATAAACATGGGAAGGATGGGAAGAAGGCAAAGTCCAATTTTACAAATAAGTATTATTTAAATTTTCATTTATAATAATTTCTTTATTTTTATTAGTAGAACTATTATTACTATTACTATGAGAAAGCCATCCTTAAATCAAATCAAATGAAAATCAAATTTACAATCTTTTATTATGATTTATGCAATTAGTGAAAGGTTACTCTAAAGTTAACAAAAAGTAAAATAGACTCCTGTTTGAATAAAAAAACTGACTAAGTTGAGTAATTCATTTTGTATTTTAATCGTTATTCAAAGTTAATGTCTTTTTACATAATTTATACAATTTAAATATTATGTCACTCCACATTCATAAAATATAAAAAAAGAAAGTAAAAGGTGACATTTTTTAATACAACACTTTAGATTTTAGTAATTATATAAATCAATTTAAATGTTATTCAAATTTAAAATCTTTTATTATAATTTCTGTAATTTTAATAAAAAGTTATTTTAAATTCACCAAAAAGTAAATTAGTTCATATTTAAATAAAAAATTACCAATTTAAGTAATTATATTTTTATTTTAACATTATTTAAATTTAAATTTTTTTATATTATTTATACAATTTAAATAATAAATTTGTTAACATTAATGAAATTTAAAAAAAAAAATGACATTTATTAATAAAAAAAAACTCTAAATTTTAGTAGTTACTTAAATCAAACCAAATATTTTTCAAATTTACAATATTTTATTATAATTTCTACATTTTTAATAAAAAGTTATTCTAAATTCACTAAAATGTTAAATAGTTCTTATTTGAATAAAAAACAATTTGGTGCATACACCAATTTTAGTTTCATGTTCAATTTGTGTGAATGAGTCTTAGTAACCATAAGATTGAACTTGGTAGCAGGAAATGAACCGATGGAAGCATTCTACTAGAATTGAACCATTCAATACTTGCAAGAAGAGATAATCAAGATCAATGACTCCTTGGTTTTGATGGAATTTCATTGATTTAGTATGTGAAAGTCATAAGGTAGTTATTATTGTGATTAAAATAATGTTTGGTGCATAAACCAATATTAATTTCATGTTTAATTTGTGTGAATGAGTTATTGCAACTAAAGGAGTGCACTTGTTGTTCCCAATAAATGAACCAATGGATACATTCTTCTAGAATTAAACCATTCATTACCTACACAAAGAGACAATCAAGGTCAATGACTCCTTTGTTTGATCAAATTTCATGAATCTAGTTTGCAAAAGTCATAAGGACATTATTATTATGAATAATATAATGTTTGTGCAAACAACAATGTTAATTTCATGGTCAATTTGTGTGAATGAGTCCTAGTAACAAAAGGAGTGAACTTGTTTGCAAGAAATGAATCAACAGAAGCATTCCTTTAGAATTGAGCAATTCAATACCTGCTAGAAGAGATAATCAAGATCAATGACTTATTGGTTTGATGGAATTTTATGGATTCAAAGTGTGAAAGTCATAAGGATGTTTATTATTATGATTAATATAATGTTTAGTGCAAACACTAATGGTAATTTCATGTTTAATTTGTGTGAATGAGTCCTTGCAACTAAAGGAGTGAACTTGTCAATAAAAAATGAATAAACGGAAGCATTCTTCTACAATTGAACCATTTAATACCTACAAGAAGAGATAATCAAGATGAATGGCTCATTTGTTTGATGGAATTTCATGGATTCAGAGTGCAAAAATCATATGGTTATTATTTTCGTGACCAATATAATGTTTGGTAGATACACTAATGTTAATTTCATGTTTAAATTGTCTTAATGAGTCCTTGCAACTAAAAGAGTGAAATTTATTAGCAAGAAATAAACAAACAGATGCATTCTACTAGAATTGAACCATTCTTTATCAGTAAGAAGAGACAATCAACATTTATGACTCTTTTGTTTGATGGTATTTCATTGATTTAAGGAGGGAAAGTCATACGATCATTATTATTGTGATTAATATAATGTTTGGTGCATGCATTAATGTTAATTTCATGTTTAATTTGTATGAATGAGTCCTTGCAACTACAAGGGTGAACTTGTTCCCAAGAAATGAACCAACGAATGCATTCTTCTGGAATTTTATGAATTTAGAGTGTGAAAGTCACAAGTTGTTATTCTAATGATTAATATAATGTTTGGTGCACAGACTAATGTTAATTTCATGTTCAATTTGTGTAAATGAGTCTTTGCAATTCAAGGAGAAAATTGTTCCTAAGAAATGAACCAATTAATGCATTCTTCTATAATTGAACCATTCAATACTTGCAAGAAAAGGCAACCATGATCAATGACTCCTTTATTTGATTGAGTTTCATGAATCTAGTGTGCAAAAGTCATAAGGACATTATTATTGTGATTAGCATAATATTTAGTGCATACACCAATTTTAATTTCATGTTCAATTTGTGGGAATGAGTCCTAACAACTAAAGGAATGAACTTGTTAGTAAGAAATGAACTGAAAAAAGCATTCTTTTAGAATTGAACCAATCGATACTTGCAAGAAGTGACAATCAAGTTTAATAACTCCCTTGTTTGATGGAATTTCATGAATTTTGAGTGTGAAAATCATAAGGTTGTTATTATCACCATTAATATAATATTTGGTGCATACAAAAATGTTAATTTCATGTTCAATTTGAGAGAATGAGTCCTTAAAACTAAAGGAGTGAATTTGTTAGCTATAAATGAGTCAATAGATGCAATTTGCTAGAATTGAACCATTCAACACCTACAAGAAGAGACAATCAAGATCAATGAATATTTTGTTTGAAATAATTTCATGGATTCAGAAGGCCAAAGTTGTAAGGTCATTATTCTCACAATTAATATAATGTTTGGTGTATAAGCCAATGTTAATTTCATATTCAATTTGTGTGGATGAGTCTTTGTAACTAAAGGAGTGAACTTGTTCCCAAGAAATGAACTAATGGATGCATTCTTCTAGATTTGAACCATTTAATCAAGATCATTGGCTCCTTTATTTTTTTGGAATTTTATGAATCTAGTGTGCAAAAGTCATAAATGTATTATTATTGTGATTAATATCATGTTTAGTGCATACATCAATGTTAATTTCATTTTTAATTTGTGTAAATTAATCTTAGTAACTAAAGAAGTGAACTTATTAACAAGAAATGAATTGATGGATGCATTTTGCTAGAATTAAACTATTAAATACTTGTAAGAAGAGACAATCAACATCAATGACTCTTTTGTTTGATGAAATTTCATAGATTTTGATTGCAAAAGTCATAAGGTCATTATTATCACCATTAATATAATGTTTGGTGCATAAACTAATGTTAACTTCATGCTCAATTTGTGTGAATGTGTCCTTGTAACAAAAGGAGTGAACTTGTTCCTAAGAAATGAACTAATGAAATCTTTCTTCTAGAATTGAACTAGTTAATACCTACTAGAAGAGAAAATCAAGATCAATGACTCTTTTGCTTGATGAAATTTCATGGATTTGGATTGCAAAAATCATAAGGTCGTTATTATCACCATTAATATAATGTTTGGTGCATACACCAATGTTAATTTCATGTTCAATTTGTGTGAATGAATTTTGGCAACAAAAAAAGTGAATTTTTTAGCAAGAAATGAGTCAACATACGTATTTTGCTAGAATTAAACCATTCAATACTTACAAGAAGGACAATCATGAGCAATAAATATTTGGTTTGTAGGAATTTCATGGATTTTGAAGGACAAAGTCATAAGGTCATTATTTTTGCAATTAATATAATGTTTGCTGCATAGACCACTATTTATTTAATATTTAATTTGTGTGAATGAGTCCTTGCAAGAAAAGGATACTTGTTAGCATGAAATGAACTGGTAGATACATTCTTCTAGAATTAAACCATTTAATACTTGAAAGTTGAGACAAACAATATCAATGACTCTTTTATTTAATGGAATTTCATGGATTTAAAGTGTGAAAGTCAAAAGGTTATTATTCTTGTAATTAATGTAATGTTTGGTGCATATACCAATGTTAACTTCATGTTTAATTTCTCTGAATGAGTCTTAACAAATAAAGGAATGATCTTGTTCCCAAGAAATGAACAGACAGATGTATTCTTTTAGAATTAAACCATTCAATACCTGCAACAAGAGACAATTTAAATCAAGTTTGATGAAATTTCATGGATACAAAGCACGAATGTTGTAAGGTCATTATAATTGCAATTAATATAATGTTTGGTAAATATACCATTGATAATTTCATATTCAATTTGTGTGAATGAGTCCTTGCAACTAAAAGAGTGAACTTGATCCCAATAAATGAACCAATGGTTGCATTCTTCTAGATATGAACCATTCAATATATGAATGAAGAAACAATTAAGATCAATGACTCCTTTGTTTAATAGGATTACATGGATTCAAAAAGAAAAAGTCATAAGTTCATTATTATCATGATTAATTTAATGCTTGGTGCATACACCATTGTTTATTGTGTAAATGAGTCCTTGCAATGAAAGGGGTAAATTTGTTCCCAAGAGATGAACCAATGAATGCATTCTTCTAAAATTGAACCATTAAATACCTAAAAGTTAAGATAGTGAAGATCAATGACTTCTTTCTTTGATGAAATTACATGGATTGAGAGAGTAAAAGTCATAAATTCATTATTATCATGATTAATTTAATGCTTGGTGCATACACCAATGTTTATTGTGTGAATGAGTCCTTACAACTAAAGGAGTAAATTTGTTCTCAAGAAATGAACTAACAAATGCATTCTTATAAAATTAAACCATTAAATACCTAAAGTATGAGACAATCAAGATCAATGGCTCCATCGTTTGATGGAATTTCGTGGATTTAGAAGGCTAAAGTCATAAGGTCATTATTCTAAAAGTTGATATATGTTTGGTGCATACACCAATGTTAATTTGACATTCAATTTCTGTGAATGAGTCCTTACAACTAAAGGAGTGAGCATGTTCCCAAGAATGAATTTATGTATGCATTTTTCTAAAATTGAACCATTTAATACCTACAAGAAAAGACAATCATGATTAATGACTCTTAAGTTTGATGGAATTTAATGGATCTAGAGTACAAATGTTATAAGATTATTATTATCACAATTAATATAATGCTTGGTGCATAAAGTAATGTTAATTTCATGTTCAATTTTTATGAATGTGTCCTTGCAACTAATAGAGTGAAGTTGTTCACCGCAAATGAACCAACAAATGCTTTCAACTAGAATTGAAACTTTCAATACCTGCAAGAAGTGACAATTAAGATCAATGATTTTTTTTTTTTTTTATGGAGTTTCACAAATTCAAAAGGCCAAAGTTATAAGCTTGCTATTCTTGTAATTAATAAAATAGTGCATACACTAAAGTTAATGTCATGTTCAATCTGTGTGAATTAGTCCTTGCAATTGAAGGAGTGAATTTGTTAGCAATAAATGAACCAAAGGATGCATTCTGCTAGAATTAAACCTTTCAATAGTCGCAAGAAAAGACAATTAAGATGAATGACTCCTTTGTTGGATGAAATTATATGGATTCAAAGTGTGAAAGTTATAAGATCATTATTATTGCAATTAATATAACATCTGGAGCACACATTAATGTTTATTTCATATTTAAATTGTGTGAATGATTTCTTGCAACTAATGGAGTGAAATTCATCCCAAAAAATGAAACAATAATTGCATTCTACTATAATTGAACTATTCAATACCTACTAGAAGTGACAATGACTCCATTGTTTGATGGAATTTCATGGATTCCATGTGTGAAATTCATAAGGTCATTATCAAAATTAATATAATGTTTGGTGCATATGCTAATGTTAACTTCTTATTTAATTTGTGTGGATGAGTACTAACAACGAAAGGAGTGGACTTGATCCCAAGAAATGAACCGACAAATGCATGCTTCTTGAATTAAATCATTTAATACCTCCAAGAAGATACAATCAAGATCAATAACTCCTTTATTTGATGAAATTTCATTGATCCAAAGAGCAAAAGTCATAAGGTCGTTATTATCATGATTAATATAATGTTTAGTGTATAAATCAACATTAATTTCACATTTAATTTGTATGAACAAGTCCTTACAACTAGGGGGGTGGACTAGTTCCCAAGAAATGAATCAATAGATGTATTTTGCTATAATTGAACCATTATATACCCATAAGAAGAGACAATCAAAATCCATGACTTCTTTGTTTGATGGAATTTCATGAATTCAATGTGCAAAAGTCATAAGATCATTATGATCGTAATTAATATAATGTTTAGGGCATAAACTAATATTAATTTCATGTTCAATTTGTGTGAATGAGTCCTTGAAACTAAAGGAGTGAACTTGATCCTAAGAAATGAACCAGTGGATGCATTCTTATAGAATTGAAATTTTCAATACCTATAAGAAGAGACAATCAAGATCAAGGACACCTTTTTTCCGATGGAATTTCACAGATTCAAAGTCTTTATTTTGATTGTGATGAAATGCAATGCTCAAATTTTGCACTAAAATTTTCCCTAAACAACTTTATCAATCGGACTATTGCTGTTCGAGATTGTCACGCAGAAAGTGAAGGAATTGGAGATAACTGAGCAGGACTCTCTTCCACTGGTATTAACGAAGGATTTAACCTTAACATTTC
The DNA here is from genome assembly GCA_037832385.1 of Rhizophora apiculata. NCBI lineage: Eukaryota > Viridiplantae > Streptophyta > Magnoliopsida > Malpighiales > Rhizophoraceae > Rhizophora > Rhizophora apiculata. The sequence continues at coordinate 3,666,907 of CM075435.1, read as the reverse complement.
TCGTATTTTTAAGTTTCTTCGTTTTTCATTTTCCGTCTTTTTTCAAAGCAAGTTTGAATGGCCGCACGAGAGTGATCGATCGAGTATGTTTCTGTTTCTTTATCGTCTTTGTGTTTTCTATTCATCTCACTGTTTTGATTCTGATTTGCTTGTCATTCTTTGATATCCTCCATCTGCAATGATTTATGCAATTTCTGTTTCTTGGTTTTTAATTTTCTTCAACTTAAGGAAGCAATTGATTTTCATTTTCATTGGAAATTAGGAGAATCCTCATTTGTATTGTTCTCTGTGACATTGTTTGTACAGAAATAAGCCATGTCTTTGTTAATTGTGAGAGCTCTAAACTTAAAATATAAGCTTGTAATGTTTCTGTTCTGACAATCTTAGATTTCTGTTCTATTTGTTGCATTGCACCTTTTCAAAAAAAAAAAAAAAAAAAAAAAAAGGCAATACAAATCTCAGAAAAGCTAAAAAGCATAAGGATGGAGACACCGTCAGAGGGTGATGTGATATCTTTGTAAGTTCCTATTCTGTTTTTAGTTTTTTGTATCTTGATTTCTGTCAGAAAGTGACAAAGCAGAAGAATGATTCTTTTTAACTGGTTAAACTTCACGAGTGTCTTGTATTAAGGGATCGCTACGAACTAATTACTTCATTGGGAAATAATGTCTATGTAGGAATAATGTCTAAACACTACTGTACATTGCTTCATGATGACTTTGATGTAATAAAATGGCAATGGCAATGGCAGTTGCATTCAAGAATATTAGATTACCAAAAAATATGGGTACAGAATATTCTTCCATTCAATTCTTTTTTGTTTTTTTTGTGTGAGTTTGCTTTGTTGGGAAGATTGGATTACAAATTCTTCATAATCAGTTGGTTTATCAAGCCTGTTTGTGCATGAAATGTTGAAACATCAATGCTTTGACAAATAGAAAAAAACAAGTTTGATTTGAGAATATTCCACTGGAGACAAGGCCATGTCGGGTTGATGGCACGTTGGCTATTTCATTTCAGATCTAGCTGGAAATATTACTTAAATAATGCCTTACACTAACACTAAAAACTTGACTTTACATTTAACATTTGTTTACCATCAATGAGTTTTATTAGTTACATATTTGTAATCTCATCAATAACTTGTAATTATAGATTAAAAGTCTCAACATATTAAAACTATCAAACGCTTCATTGGGAAATAGCAATTGTACAGATGAATTTGGAATTTTCCCAATATGATTGAAGTTGAATCAAATGAAATTCAAACAAGTAAATTTTTGTTAAAAGCTAAAACAATGAAGATTTTGAGCTCTTCAGTTAGATGTATTGGTTTCAAATCCAAGCAACTTAAAGCTACATGTGTGTTATTGATAAATCATAATTTAGAGGTCCCTTTGTAGTCTTTGATAGGATTGGTTGTGTGTGAAAATAAAATTACAGGTTAACATTTACCAAGACCAATTTGCAAGTGTATTAGTTCATGCTCACAACAATGACAATGGTATTCTACCAAAGTGATTGAATTATGGCTTTGCAACTTAGTGATAATTTTTGGAGTACTATCTAATGTAACTAATCAAAGAAAAATGAGATACAAATTAATGACACTAAGAGACCTGTCTTGAAATTCATCTTACTAGGTACTCTCCCATAATATACTTTAATAGTTTATGGCTTGGCTAAAGGTTTCTATACAAATCTCTTCCCAAGATATGTTGTTCCTAATAATAGACTTAGAGGGGTACACATGACTGAAGGATGAAGGTGTAGACATAGTAGACATGGTAAGTTGGTACAGGGGTATGCCTTTCCTAGTTGAGTTGCTGCATGGATTCTCTTAAAATAGAGCCTAGGAAATAGGGATTTCACCTACCTACATCTTAGTGCTAACCAATGGTCTCACTGCCTCACCCTTGAGACTTATTGCCAAGACTACACTCATTCAGTTTCCTTCCCTTACATTATTACACTTACACTCGGTTTCTCCCCTTGACAACTAAACAAGACAAAACAAACCACTATAACATAAAGATCAAGGATACTATAACTATCCATTTATCACAAAAAGAACATGGGATTAGGCTTTGACACCAATCAAGGCAAGGATCTTACAAGATAAAGACTTTGTATAAAAATGCATGATGATGCATGAGAAGGATGAATTTATCCAGTATATGGCATTATTATAATTCTTGTGATTACTTAGTTACAAAAAGATAGAATTATTGTAAAGGAATTTGCATTAATGTGGTAAAACAAGAAGGAGGGGATTTTGGGTTGAATATTGAAAAATTCTCATTAACTAATTAAACTCATAGTACCCTTTTATTTGGGCCCTAACTTGCTGAAACTAGTAGTTGCTACTTTAATCAAGCTAGTATAGGGAAAGAATTCAAGGGAATTATCAAAACTTTTTTGGTTGACTAATCAATTTCAAAGATGTGGACATTTTACACGAAGAGCATATAAGCAAGCAAGGATTCTGACTCTGACATTGAGATAATAGTGTATTTGTGCACTTAAAGTTGAAATATTTTTAGTACTATGTTGATATTGTGCTAGAGGATCCACTCTTCTATATCATTTGTACTTAGTGCCAACAAAAATGAGCTTTGTTTGTTATGTTTTTTGGCAACTAGAATCATTAGAGCTAGAAATTTCTCTAAATTTGTTGCATGTTATTGCTATATGGATTATATTCTCATGTTTTAGCATTGAAAACTTTAGTCCAATCCATAATATTCTGCTAAGTTAGTTTCCTTTTTCTCTCTTAGGTTCTTTGTCCCATTTAGTTGGTGTTTATGATTTATGAAGCACATGACCATTAGAAAGTCATGTTCAGTATTTACTATTATGTAAATGCATAGCTAATTGCATAAATGCAAGAGGTTGAAGTTAATCTCTAGACTAAGGGTCTTGTCACATTTGTATAAGAAATTAGGCTTGAGTCCAAAAAAAAAAAAAAATAATAGAGCAAATTTCAAGCATTTACTGATTTTTTTTTTTTGACAACTAGAATTGTTACGATAGAAGTTGGAAGAGAAAATTGACTCAAGATACATTTTTTGTTGTTTTTGTACCTCTATATCGATCTCAATTTAGTTGTGAGTTATTCATCTCCATCATCCTTTCTTCGAGTGAATATAGATGTGGGAACTTTCTGGTTGGTTTTATAGCCTTTGTTTTACTATAAAGATTTTATCTTTGTTTCTGTGTCTTGCATGTAGGAAGTTAGTTTGGAAAATTAAGTAAGGGACCTGTTAGACCTTCAGACTCATATCTTACATGGTAGAAATGTAGTGGTAGCCAATCATGAGAAAATGAAACATGTTTTTATTATTTTTTCCTCTCTCAATACATTTGTTTTCTTATTAGGATGGTCTTATAAACAATCTCTTGGAGGATGATTTTTCTTTATCTTGTATTCTACAAATAGTGTTGCTTTTCTTAAGCAAACATGTTTAATAGAATAGATCTATGTGACATCAAGAGCAAGTGAAAATGAAAAATGGCCGAGAAGTCTGTATACATCTCTTCAGCAACTTACTTTCATTTTTAATTGTCATACATAATGTTGTTATGACTAGCTTAGGAGAAAATTGGATTTGATTGCATTTTAAATTTTGTTTTAAGAATAATGCTTGCATCTAAAACCTTTTTCTATAGGAGTTATTCTTCTATGAAAAACTAAGCTAACTAACTTTGCAAGAGCATAATACCAAAACTTCCAATGCATCCTAAATTGTTTTGTTTATTAACTAGAATTTAAAAAGAAAAAAAAATGAAAAACCCTTTCAAAAATGTTTAAGCTCTTAATTATTTGAACACAAATAAGCATATTCTCTATACATACATGGAATCCTAGTAATTCTAGAGGTATCTTGGATTGTCCTTATCTTTGGTACATCATGAAGATATTTTTGTCTTGGCTGGAAAAGTTTGAACTTGAAATATGATTAAAATCAACATAAGTTGAGCCATATGTTATGTTTGATGTACAATCTTTCCAAATATTAGTCATCCAATTAAAAAAACTCTAAAAGTATTAAATTATTTGTCATATCATCTTCACCATTTAGTACTACCTATAGGAGCAACAACAACTAGACTAGATTGATGTTAAATGCATCAAAGCTAATGTAATAACAAACTTGACATTAATGGCTAAATTGCTATCAACTAGGTCAATGCATTTTTAATTAATTGAATATAAAAAAAAAATACAATAAAAAATACTTGAAATAAAATAACATTAAATAGACTAATTGATTTGTCATGAAATGAAATTGGACATTATATTATCTATCTAAATTTTTATAATTACTAGATATATACATAATTAATATTATTAATAAGGTGGACATATGTTATAGTTAAATAATTAAACACATCAACATTTATAATGCGAGCATCACCCATGATTTTTGTCATAGAAATTTTTCATAATCATAATTACAGATTTTACCATCTCTTAGAAAGTTTACAATTGAAAAGAAATTTCATTAGATTAGATTATCAAAACACATCAATGAAGCCCCAAGAAAGAAAAAACTAAATTATATTACAATGTTCAATTAAAAAATAAAAAAAAGAAGAAAAATGAAATGGAAAAAAATGTATTGATAAGACAATGGCTCATGAAAACCAACTTACGGAGTGTCATATTACACACATGTTTTTGCTTCAAAATCTTTTGTTGATTGATGTATTATTGATTAGAATTAATGAATGTGTTTAAATTTTGTTAGAAAGAGTTGCCTCTTAGGAAGTAAAACAAATGCACCCCATTTAAGTTCTTAGTTCCTCTCATTTATGCATTTGTTCTTCATTTGACTAAATTCCTCACCAATTTTTTGGGTGATTTTTTCTTTTTCATTCTTTGGACTATTCTTTACCCATAGTTTTTTTTTCCCAAGTTTGGATTTTTTACCAAAATTTATTATGTTTTTAATTATGTATTTTTGTTGCTATTTGTGTAAGTCATGAGTTTAGTCCTCACCAACGTAGTTTTTACCATTTGCAAGTTTCAAGTAATAAAAGGATCGATCATCCTATGCAAAAGTCATGATTTGAGTCCTTATCAAAGTATTTGATGGAATTAAATGTATATTTGGTCTTATATAATTGTATAAGTGATTGGTGACTCGTACTAGCTAATATAGAGTTTACTCTTTTGTAAATTCAATGTAGTGGCATAAAAACTTCGCGGCAATTAGCAGAATCCTCCCTAATGGATTTGTGAGTGCTACCCTTACTTATGAAATATATATATATATATATATATATATATATATATATATAAGCATCACCAATAAATGTTTGCAACACGAGTCACCAAGTGAAATTATTTCGAGTTAGATTGCTTTTGAATTATATGTAACATTTTGATTATTTTTTTTATAAGGTTCAAGTCAATTTGGGAGTTGACAAATTATTATTTAAAAATTAATTTTTTATTTTTAGTTATTTTTATTTTATTTATTTTTAATTTTTTATATATTAATTTACTTTAAAAGAATATATTTTTTATTTTTACACTATTTTTTCTCCTATTAGTCTACTTTAATTATAAGTTAACTAATTAATTAAAAAAATTAATTTTTCTTTATTAAATAATATAATAGGTAAAAAAATATTATTTATTTTTCATATATTAGTTTGAATAAAAATTATATAATTTTTATTTTTTTATACTAATTTTTTTTCTTATTATTAAGTTTTGGTTAAATGTTAACTTACTAATATATAATAGATAAAAAAAATTATTATTTAATATATATTTTTTATATATTAATTTGTATGAAAAATATACAAATATATTATACATATTACATATAGATTCAAGTATATTTATAATATTTTAAAGTAATAAGTTGTCTTCTTATATTCTTACATCTTAAGCTCTATAGCCCCATTAGCTGGCACAACACAAACTTTCACATACAATGCTCCTTTTAGTTTTTTATGGACACAACAATTCCACATTTTTTGCTACAAACAAATAAGTTTTTGTGATTATAAATGTTCTTTTTATAAATAGCAACAACAACCATTTTCTCCTCTCTATTTTTCTTAAGCTAGCAAAGACATGTTTGAGTTTCATGTGCAACTTTTTTTCTCTTAATTTTTCTAGCACAACACTTATAGTTTTTCTAGCACAACAACTATAGTTTTTCTAGCACAACTACACTTTTTTTAGCACATATTAATTTTGGTGATTATAAATAGGCACAATGCTTCTCTCCTTCCAATTTTTCATAAGCTATCTTTGTCTTCTCCTAATGAAACTTTTTGTGCTAGCTAATTCTAAGGTGGAGGAGAATAATAGGCATTATGCTAGCTATTAATTTTACATGGATAACACTATTGTTATTGAAAATTTTCAATTTTTCTCATAACTTCTTCCCTTACCTCTAATTTCCCTAGCATTGGTAGATCACAAGAATTACATGTACCATCTTACTCATTCTTAGTTTTTTTTTTTTTTTTTTGACTCTATTAACTTCATGTCATGGCCATTTTGGTTGACTTTTGCCATCATAACCTTGTTTGAATAGATTCTATCTCTTTTAATCTCTTACCTTATTTATGTGCTTAAACTTTAAGTAGTGGAGAAACCCTAACTTTTTCCTTTTGCACTCACTTTGACACATGATTCTCTTCCTATGCTTGCAACACACACTTCCATTTCAAATTTAGCTAATTGAAAGGTTGTTCTTTGCTTTTTCATGCTTGTAACACTATCAATTTGTCTGCCTCAAACCCTGTCATCGTCATTGAGATGTTCGGACCCTAAAATTATTTTTGTCAATCTCAAAATTCATTTCATTAATGATAGTAGTGTACTAGAAATATTTGCTATTGTTTTGGGTGCTACCATTATCATTCTTTCTCACAATGTCTTAGAAATGTTGGATGAGCATGAAGAAAGAAGGTAGATGCTAGAGCCACTAAGAAACCCTAGATATCTAATCAACTTCAGCAATATGGACATTTTACGTGGAGAGCATATAAGTAGGGAGGGATTCTATTATTGAGATAATAATGTATTTGTGTATTTAAAATTCAACATTTTCAAGTACTGGGTTGGTGCTGAGCTTGAGGATCCACTTTTGTATATTGTTCTTACATAATGTCATCTAATAAAAGCTATGTTTGCTATGTATTTTGGGAAATTATGAGTTAGTTTAATTACCATCATTAACATAATTGAAATTGGGCATTACTTCATTTATCTAAACTTTCCTAATAATTGTATTTATACATAATTAATATTTTAAGGTAAGTATAAGTATTAGTTAAATAATTAAACACTTTAACATCTGTAATGCTAGCATTCTAAAAATGAGGGTTTTGATGAGAGGAAGAGAGGGATACTAGAGTTTTATGGTGAAGATGAGGCTTTTTTATGTCATATTACACACAAGAGTATCATTTTATAATTTTTGTCCAAGTTGACTAATAATGTTAGAATATTTTTTTATAATTTCAAATAATTTTGGATACAAAGTATAATTATGTCTTATTTTTTTATACTAGAGTTTTCTTTTTTGTTTGTTCTCCTTCTAGGGTTGATAGCTTATAGTTGAATTCTGAAGTTCTCGAGTTTTCCCTAAGATCTACTAGTTTATGATACTAAGAGAGGGGGTGAATCAGTATCACCACAATTCGCAATTCGCAGGTAAGTGAACAATTTCAACCTCTTCTTAAAAGCGAACTCTTTCTTAGACTCGACTAAGGTAGATTTATTGCTACCTACTAATCACAATAGTCCCCAAAGTCACCTTTTAGACACCTTGCCTAATAAACAATTTGGATTTTCTTGTTTAGGCCTTTGTTAGGTTATGGGTTGGCTGATACTTTAGCTGCGTTCACAACTCAATTCAAAACACAGAACGTAAAGCAAATTAAGGATATATGAGATTTACGTAGTTCCGTCAACATGACGTACATCCATGGTGGTAGGGACTCTCCTTTACAGAGACTATCCACTATATTTGAGAATTTCAGTTACAATGGATGTCTTAATCCTCTACTCCTTTCACTATTGCAAATTCTAAGCAAGTACAGTACAAAGAGTGTCACTTACTGTGTCTACCCTTCTTCTAGCTTGTCCTGCCTTTGTTGAATTGAAAAGTTGCTCCACTGCCGCTTAGAAGTTCACCACAACACTCTTTAACCTCTCTTGAAGAAATCTGGAAATACGTTGAGTTCTTTTCGATACTTTGCCGAATTCGTTGAGTTCTTTCCGATACTTCGCCGAATTCCTTCTCTAGGTTGTCTCACATAGCTCCTGCTTTCACCGTCTCACGATCTCACCCGTCTCCTTGTCTCACGGCTTGCCTCATGTTTCTGGTTTGCCATTCCATGTCTCACGCACGTTCAGCCCCTATTCTGCTAGATCTCTCTTGGTTGGCCGAATCGGGTTTCTGCCCTGTTCTGATCTCATGCCATCCAACCCCTATTCTACCGGATCTTTCTGGTCTCACGCCGTCACCGGATCTCTTCACCGTCCCAGCCAGATTTTTTTGGTCTCACCCTGTCACTGGATCTCTTCACTGTCCTAACTGGATCTATCTGGTCTCACGCTATTGCTGAATCTCTTCACCGTCCCAACTACATCTTTCTGGTCTCACCCCGTCACCGAATCTCTTCACTGTCCTAGCCGGATCTTTCTGGTCTCACACCATCATTGGATCTCTTCATTGTCCCAACCGGATCTTTCTGGTCTCACCGATGGTTTCTATTTTTCCCGTCCAGCCGGATTGTCTCCTCGCCGACCGCTATTCAGCTGGATTGTCTCTTCGCCAACCGCTATTCTGCTCAAATTGCCAACTGTGTGCCATTCTACTCAAATTGCCGACTGTGTGCCGTTCTACTCAATTTGCCGATCTGTCTCTCTTTGTTGTCTTCCAATGGCCTTTATATACTCCTTTATGAAACCCTAATAGGGCTTACTTGTTGCGAATTTACTGTCTTGCCCTTCCATGTGGCTTTTATGTTCTTGCCCCTCCATGTGGCTTTTACCTTCTTGCCCTTCCATGTGGCTTTACTTTCTTGCACACTTAAACCTAGTTGACAACAATTACAACCCATACAAGGCTGTGGGAACAACAATCTCCCCCTTTGTAATTGTTGGCAACACTCATAACAAAAGCCACTATGTAACAGTTCAACTCCCCCTAAATATGCACTCTCCCTTTCTTAACAGCTCTCCCTGCACTGTTGCTTCTCTCCCCCTTTGCCAACCAATTACAAATTTGAAAAACTCATAAAGTGGAGATGGAGGATTCACCTAAACTTTAGGCTTGAGGAGGCAATTGCACAGATAGACTCAATCTGTGCTTTTCAAACAGCTCTGTGGATAGAGGTTTAGTTAGAATATCTGAAATTTGATTTTTAGTGCCAACATACTCCAACTGAATTGTACCTTGCTCCACTTAATCTTTGATGAAGTGATATCAGATGTTAATATGCTTGCTCCTTGAATGTTGAACCGGATTCTTGTTGAGATCAATGGCACTTTGATTATCACAAAGTACACTCACTGGTAACTTCACTTCAACACCTAAGTTTGTCAATTGTCTTAGCATCCATATCACCTGTGTACATGCTGCATAAGCAGCCATATACGCAGCCTTAGTTGTGCTTAAAGCAACACTGTTTTACTTTCTGCTTAACCATACAACACACTTTGAACCCAAGTAGAAGCTGCAGCCGCTGGTTGATTTTCTATCATCTATACTTTCTGCCCAGTTTGCATCAATGTATGCTTGTAGTTTAACAGAATCCATGGCTGCATACCACAAGCCCATTTCTAGTGTTCCTTTGAGGTACCTTAGAATTCTTTTCACTGCCAACACATGAGACTCCTTAGGATTAGCTTGGAATTTGCTGGCAGCACACACAGCTTGTATAAGATCAGGCCTTGATGCTGTAAGGTACAGAAGGTTCCCTATCATCTTCCTGTACTCTGTAGGGCTTGTACTCCTTCCATCCTGATCTTTTGTTAACTTACAGCCCATTGTCATAAGGGTACTAACAGATCTGCTATCCTCTATGCCAAACCTTTTCAGCATCTCTTTGACATATTTCGTCTGAAAAATAAAGATACCTTCTTCACATTGCTTTATCTGTAATCCAAGAAAGTACGTCATTTCTCCAATCAATGACATCTCAAATTCCTCACTCATCTTCTGTGCAAAATCTTGGCATAGCTCAGAGTGATCCCCTCCAAAGATGATGTCATCTACATATACTATGATTATCAGCTGGCCTTTCTCTGAGTTGAACACATACAAGTTATTATCAACCGTTCTTCTTCTGAAGTTCAACCTTCTCAAGTATGCATCCAGCCTACTGTACCATGCTCTTAGAGCTTGCTTAAGACCATACAAGGCTTTCTTCAGCTTGCACACATGTGTCTCATCCTTACTAATTTGTATTCCATCGGGTTGTTCAATATACACTTCTTCTTTCAGGAGCCCATTCAGAAAGGTAGATTTCACATCCATCTGATAGATTTTATACCTCTTGTGTGCTACCAAAGCTAAGAACATTATGATAGTTTCTAACCTTGCTACTGGTGCAAAAGTTTCATCAACATCTACCCCTTCTATTTGAGTGTAGCCTGTGCAAACCAACCTGGCCTTGTTCCTTACCACCTTACCATCTTCATTGTGTTTATTCCTAAACACCCACTTTGTTCCTATGACATTCTTATTAGTGGGTCTTGGAATCAGCTCCCATGTATCATTCTTCTCAATTTGATCTAGCTCCTCATTGATAGCTTTGACCCAAGCTTTATCTTGAATAGCCTCTTCAACATATTTAGGTTCAACTTATGAGTATAGAGCAGTAGCTCCCACAATTCTTCTTCTTGTTGTAACTCTTGCTGATGGGTCACCTATGATCTGATCTCCTTGATGAGCACTGGTCCATGTTTTCTTTGTCCTTCTTCCTTGCACCATCTTAGTTGCAAGAGGATCTCTTTCTTCATCTTCAGACTCACTCTTCTCTGAGTCTGAACTTACTTCTTATTCCTTTTCTTCAGGTTGGTCTGATTCTTCATCTACATTGCAGTCATCTTCTTCATTGTCCTCAGTTTCTCCATTCTGCATTGTTTTCTAGTTCTCATCTATTCTCACATCACTGGAAGTGATCACTTTTCCCAGCTTATACAGGAAAACTTTGTAACCTTTTGTCTTTGTTGAGTATCCCACAAAGATGCCTTTGTCAGACCTAGTGTTGAATTTTCCCAAGTTTTGCTCCTTGTTCTTCACAAAACATGGGCTGCCAAAGACTTTGAGATACTTGGCTGTTGTCTTCTTTCCACTCCATAGCTCATATGGAGTCTTATCAGTATTGGGTCTTAGTAGAACTCTATTCAGTAGGTGCACGACTGTAAATGTTGCTTCTGTCCAAAATCTTGTGTAAAGCTTAGATTCCAACAGTAGAGTTCTTGCCATTTCAACCACAGCTCTATTCTTCCTCTCTACCACCCTGTTCTGTTGAGGTGTTCTCGCTACTGCCATCTGATGGTGAATACCATGCTTCTTAAGGTAATTTTCAAAAGCTTCATTTGTAAATTTAATGCCTTGATCTGACCTCAATACTTTGATCTTCCTTCCACTCTCATTTTCAGCCAATCTTCTATATCTCTTGAAGCAATTCAGAACTTCTAACTTATGTTTGAAGTGCATGATGTAGGTCCTTCTGGAATAATTATCAACAAACAAGACAAAGTACTTCTCACCATTCAACCCTTTTGTTCTCATCAACCCACACAAATCAGTATGCACAATGTCAAGCACTGCTTCAGAATTGAACTCTTTGGTCTTATACTGCTTTCTAACATGTTTTCCTTTAGAGCATGCTGAGCAAACATACTCTCTCTCTCTCCTGAGGTCAGGAATATTTCTGATTGTATAAGCAGTGGTCAGCTTCCTCATGTTCTTTTGTGATAAGTGTCCCAGCCTCTTATGCCAGAGTTGATTTTCTTCTTCTTTGGTGAGTAAACAGCTGCTTGTCTTGTCCTCATCAATCACATATAAATTTCCAACTATTCTCTTCCCGACTACAACAGTATTGCCTTCTTTACTCTTTACCTGACAACCTGTTTTTGTGAATATTACCTTATGGTCTTCGTTGCATAGCTGACTGACAGATACTAAATTATATTTGAGTCCTTCAACGTGCAGAACATC